>JARYHS010012519.1:210213282-210590534 GCA_031002005.1 Vandiemenella viatica | reverse complement strand
ACCGTTTTGGTGTCTGCCGCTTACAGGCGTTAGCTGGGTAGAGTCCTGATGGTGGAGGAAATTTTCCTCATCCTGAATTGACCGGGAGGGAAGGAGACGTGGTGGTGCACAATTCCTAATCACCAGATAGAGCTTCAAGTCCTCTCCGCAGCACGTATGGAGTGAGGGCATAAGCTTGGCTGCCCAGGTGTCTTTCGGAAGAGTAGGCCTGAACGGGACGGCACCGGGTTTCACCCTCTCTTCATACAACACGTACATCACTATACAAAGGCCGGCGTGGTGGGTGGGCGGTTAACGCTCTGGCCTCGCATCTGGGAGGACGTTTCCTTCAAAAAGGCCGTGGCCGAATTCCTTCCCGTTCCTTGTCCCCATTCCCATCCCGGCTCTATCGACCAAGACTCGACAAGGCGTAAAGCCATAAGTAAAAAAAAGAAAAAAACACTATACAACACACACACTACTACAATCATCCACGCATACAATAACACACACGAATTCACTCTGGGGAAAGCAGCGGAAAACCACCCCAGCTCAGATTCCCAAGAGAGTTCCCACGGAGGACTACATCCACTGTAGTCGTCTATACACGGAATTGGGTGTGGCACTGTAAGAAGAACCAGGTTGGGTGAGCGCACAGAGAATCTAGGGACAACACGGAGGATTAAACCCGCAATATGTATTCTGCACCCTACCCCACTCACCCCACCTTAGAATAAGGATCACCAATCCATCATAGAAGCAGTCGTCATCATTACACGTCCGCGCGTTTTTTCTGAGCTCATTACTTCAAAAAACTCACACCACTGGTTGACTGATTGACTGATGATAATAACAATCGACACGCTCTTGTAATTGAGATTACGTGATTACCGCTTAGCCACCATTTGCATTTTAGATGAAAGTGCGTCGTTGTTGAGTAACCTGTTAGGCCCAGTTCTGAGCCTACCTTGTTTTCGGAGCACCTGGGTCCACCCTGGAGCACCTTGACCCGTCTCTCCTCCTGCCCCAACATGCAGGAAACGTTTACGACCGTACAAAATGGCTCCGAACATTCGGATCCCAATTACCCCTCGTAAGCGTCGTTTCCGAGAGCCGTGGACAATTAAAGTGCCTTGTTTATGTGACCCAAGTGAACGAACTCCAGACTACGACTAGTTCCTACGAGGCCTTCGGCCTAATTGCGTCTCGTGGACCCAATTTTACTAAGTGGCCTCCTCACGCACAATTTCTCGGTTGACGGCACTCGATCAATGACCTTGTTTTGATCTTCAGAGCCGCTTACGCAGTTTCGAAATAAAGCTGACCAGGATTACATGAGTATATTTGAGAAGCCTGTCAGCACTTCGCTACTGCTGTCGTGACATGTTGCGAAGGCAAAGCAGACACAACGTCTGAGGTATCGTCATTCCAACGAAAATATTTGAAAGTCTTAAACAAATTGAAACTGCAACTTAGAGGGGACAACCCAATTACATTGTGTACTAGCTGTTACCCGCGACTTCGTACGCGTGCTCTTAGAATTTCATTGCCAAAATTGGATATAGAAAGCTGTTAGTAATGTAAGATTTGTTCCAAACAACACCCGGTCGCCATAATATTACAGGAAAGTCATCACTATATCATTCTACCGTCGAACCTGTCTCATGAATAGAATCACTTTCCAACGTATTTAAAAACAGATAAACGAACGAAGGTGCGGGGATGTGGGGGAAGGGGGAGTTTATAACTGAGGACATATTTATTTCAGCCTAATATTTTCTTCTTTCTTCAGCATGGGCTTCAGATTCTTGGCTTCTAATAACTTTAGCTGCTCGTATTCTTCTGGAGCTACACCTTAAGCCAGGTTTACGCCTGCAAGGCATGTCAAAGAAGAATATAAAATAAACTGGTGCCAGAAACTTTTGGGCAGACACAAAGTAACAGTGCAGCGCAGAGCAAATGGACATCTATACTAAATAATAAGTTCTGTCTCTAAACGAAATTTAGTAACACGTCATACACTAACAGGCTGCGCGAGAAGCTTGAGCAACCAACGTAACATTACAGACTAACACACGCATCCATCTATCTGTCACCATTCGATAAGTTCTCAAAATTTTGTGACTATAACTGTTAAACATACCGAAAAAAATGTCCTGTATCCTTCATACAGATAAGTATTTCCTTGTCAAATTCCATCAATATCGGTATAGCCATTCAGTAGACGAAACGTAAGAAAAAGAAAGAGACCTACTTCCGCATTTATAATGTTATTAGTGCAGCTCGCACACACACACTGACTGCGAGAGAAACAACTCCAGAGTGATCAATATTGCGTTTGTACACCTACATCATTGTTAGACCGCATACGATTTGCCAAGCACTGCACCCCGAAATTTGTGGTATTTACAGTTTAACTTGGAATCCGAACAAGTGACCGTCCTGGCGTGGCTCATAATATTTAAAAAATAAATTTAAAAAAGTCTTAACATTTTTTGCTTCCACCGGGGCAAAATTTTGATCCAGCCGCAGATCACGATCCAAACAATAGTAACCAAACTCATTAAGCACTGAGCTACCACAAAACTATAGTGGAAGACACTACAGAGACTTACACATTCAATGAATCTGTGTATCACCGTTTCTGTAATTACAAGACATTATGTGTTATTGATACAGAAAGAAGATTCCTGTGTCCATCCTAGTGCCAAATGGCATCTCCTTGACAAATTTCATCAAGATCGGGTCAGCCGTTTAGCCCAAGAAACGTAACAAACAGACAGAGTTACTTTCGCATTTGTAATGTTAGAATAAATAATTCACGAAAAATAATTCGGTTATGTCTTAAACATAAACACAAATGGCGTGGAATAGTCTGTAGCATAAATAAATGGAAACACAACGCCATCTACTGGATGGTTATCCAACCTAGATATTGTGTCGATAAATTAACACACCGCCATCTGTTAGACACCTATGAAATTTACAAATATAATAATAATTCCGTGTGGTCGTAATGGCATAATTAGTGACAGGGTTTCAATAGGCTGCGCATTCCGCCACTGTCGTAACCACCTTAACCTAACCCGGCAATCCTACCGGCTACAGGGGACCTACAGTTTAACGTGGAATCCGAACCACGGAAGCTTCCTGTGGTACTTCACATTACACAGCAGGCTGTGCCAGAGGTGAAAGTAGGGTTAGGACTTTTCAAAAAAATCCCCGCCGAGACAGGGATTCGAACAGGAACGCCTTAACCACTGAGCCACCAGACCGCTTAACTTACCAATAATTACAAATCATTGTCCTATGACAAACATTTAATAAACTTTTAATTCGCAGTAACAAATATTGAGATCAATAATCGAGATAAAAACTATCCTATCTTTTAATTTTGGGACAAATTACACACAAAGCCAAATTTCATCAAAATCGGTTGAGTAATTTCGGAGTTTATCTCCGACAAACATCGTGGCGCGAGATTTATATATACAGGGTGTTACAAAAAAGGTACGGCCAAACTTTCAGGAAACATTCCTCACACACAAACAAAGAATATATGTTATGTGGACATGTGTCCGGAAACGCTTACTTTCCATGTTAGAGCTCATTTTATTACTTCTCTTCAAATCACATTAAACATGGAATGGAAACACACAGCAACAGAACGTACCAGCGTGACTTCAAACACTTTGTTACAGGAAATGTTCAAAATGTCCTCCGTTAGCGAGGATACATGCATCCACCCTCCGTCGCATGGAATCCCTGATGCGCTGATGCAGCCCTGGAGAATGGCGTATTGTATCACAGCCGTCCACAATATGAGCTCTAACATGGAAAGTAAGCGTTTCCGGACACATGTCCACATAACATATTTTCTTTGTTTATGTGTGAGGAATGTTTCCTGAAAGTTTGGCCGTAGCTTTTTGTAACACCCTGTACATTAGATTATTATTTTTTTATATAAAAAAAGACGATAAGTGTTAAACAACTTTTCATATATTTCAGGTAAATTGATTATAGCTTATGTGAATTATAAATATTATGTTCATTTGGCGAGCTTTACTGAAATGTCGTCAGAACCTAGTTGTTCTGTAATTAACAGACACAAGAGCACTGCCCATAAATTTGACATCACGTGTCGGGAAAAAAATTGAAATAAAATGTTATGTTTGCAATTGCACTGCATAAACAATTCATATAGAACAGGTTTTCTTAACATGGTCCGCAGGCAGAATATTAAAAACTTAATTGTCAGATAACATACTCGGACTGTATAAGGCTTAAAGCGATTTAAAAGTCCTGAATATTTCAACTACCAGGAAAAATTTAGAATTTCCAGGATATGATGATAGGACTAAATATGGTTCCAGTCGGCATCAAATACAGCGCCGTTCATCTGAAGATTATGTTAATGACCGTTTTCTGAGGGTAGGTGCGAAGGACAATGGAATGTAGTAGTGTTGGTAACATAAGAATGATGAAGTAAACAAAAATGAATTTGTCAGGTCTCGTTTCTTTTATTTTATTTTGTGCGTGACAAGTCACTTGACCGCCGAAACGTCTTGCTATACAAACTTTCTTACTCGGCTAGTTTTCCCGGGAAAATTGCATCTATATTAGATGACCGGTGCGAAAATTACACGAATGCGATGAATGGTAAGGTTGGTGATTTGTAAAAGACAGAAGAATCGCCTCATTTCTTTCACTTGTTTATTTGTTTAGTGTAATAGGTACGCAACAACCGTCGACGCCAGTGAAGCAGTTTATTAATATCTCTGCGATATGTGCTGCTGCTATCTAGTGTCTTAGTAGGAAGGATTTGTCTTTCCTGGGAACAGCCAATCAGCGTCCAGGGATTGCATGACGTCACGAAGTGAGCAGCCAATCAGCGTTCAAGGTCGTATGACGTCACACGTTAGTTCCTCAACCGCCCGCCCAGATGGCGGCAGAAGTCGGGCTTGTGGTCGTATGACGTCACACGTTAGTTCCCCGATCGGCGGCTAGATGGCGCTGCACCGTTAGTTCACAGATCCGCTGGCAGATGGCACCATTTCCTGGGGGCGCTGGACCGTTAGTTCATTTATCGGCGGCTAGATGGCAGCTCCCGTTAGTTCTTTGGCTCACTGGTAGGTGGCGTTCGGTCGCCGGTTCGAGTCCGGCCGCGGTGTTTTTATTGAAAAAGCCGTTCCAACTCGTCAATTTCAAAACGAAAATCAAAATTTTAGTTTCCATACCTAGAGTGTATGGCACCAGCCTGCCTTGAATAAAAAAAGCATAAATGTTTCCTTTTAACGGGAAAAAAAGCGTCATAAACTCCAGATATAAATTCTATGTGTACCTGTTTTCATGAAATTATTTAGCGTTCTTGCCTCGCATTCGGGAGGACGGAGGTTCCGGGGCATCCATGGTTTCCCAAAATCACTCCAAGTGAATGCCGGGATGCTACCTTCAAAAGACCATGACCGAATTCCTTTCCCGTCTCTAAAGACCACGTTGTTAGTGTGCGTACTGATACTCGTGGTACGTGGGGCAAATAAAAAACTCCAGATATAAAACCGAGGAAGAATTCTATGTGTACCTGTTTTCATGAAATCATTTAGCGTTCTTGCCTCGTATTCGGGAGGACGGAGGTTCGAATCCCCATCCAGGCATCCATGGTTTCCCAAAATCACTCCAAGTGAATGCCGGGGATGCTACCTTCAAAAGACCATGACCGAATTCCTTTCCCCGTCTCAAAAGGCCACGTTGTTAGAGAGACATTAAAAAAAAAAAATCGACTGCCAAGGTGCAAAGTATCCCGGTTTCCGATATTTGGCGCTGCATGCAGGGCGACTGCCGCGTTCTTGCCTCGCATTCGGGAGGACGGAGGTTCGAATCCTCATCCAGGCATCCATGGTTTCCCAAAATCACTCCAGGTGAATGGTGGGATGCTTCCTTCAAAAGACCATGACCGAATTCATTCCCATTCCTTTCCCGTCTCTAAAGACCACGTTGTTAGAGAGACGTTAAAAAAAAAAATCGACTGCCGATGTGCATAGTATCCCGTTTCTAGGGCGTCCAACACAGCGTTCGTATGATTGCAGAATTTTGTACAGAGTCTCAGGCTTGCAGCGAATTTCGTATGCATTTGTTCAGGTGTCCTGCTATCGATAAGGAATTCAGGTTGCGCCATATGCTCATTGCACTGCAAAACCGCCCCAGCGGGATACATAGAAATATTTCAGCATTCACTTCGGTTCAAGAAGAAATTATTACGAGATGAGAATAATTATTATATGTCAGTTTTCGTAGTACAAATCTAGGAAACATTTTTTATGGTAGCCCAATCACTCGTGTTTTCAAAACGAAGATCGAAAATTTTGTTTTCATTCTGGGTGAACAGATAAACTGCTTAAGTCTTTGTATTTAATTAAAAAATAGACCATGTGAAAGCGTAACTTTTACGTTTAAAACGTGATAATGAACCATGGAATGTCCTGACATAGCTCAAATTCACATCTATACAATGCAGTTCTGATATTCGAATTTGGCAGAGGGTGCTTTGCACAAAAAATAACTCTGTGTGAATAACAAGAGGAAATCAGTGATTGACTAGAAACAGAGAGATATACCCACCTTTAACTGTATTTTACAGCACAGCACGTATCTGCCTATCATGTAACACCTCAGTGTGGATGTCGTGTGTCAGGACCCTTTCCTGCAATTACTTGTATGTATGTGGTAACTTATGAAATTAGCTTTGTACATATTACCAACGATACTGAATGGCAGAGAGGTCTGTAGTGTGAGTTAAATGATATGATTTTTGATGTGAGGAGTTTGTTACTTGGGACACATGTTAATGATGATTTTTTTTTTGTCAGTCTTGAGCCATGGGGGTTCTGTCCCACTTTTTTTTTGCCATGATTGGGCTGGTTGTTGTGTTGACCTCGCTGTAGGCATGGATATATGTGTCTGTGTGCGTCTTTCTCTGTGTCTGTATGCGTAAGTATGGTGATTCCTTCCTTAAACTCATATATCTGGACGTATGAATTGCTGTTCCTCCCATATGTTTGTGCTTGTGTGGAGACGTATGGGTTTGTGGGTGAGACCTAGTATGAATATGGGAGTTATGATATCTGTCTGATTACCAAGTGTCTATTGTAACTCATGGTATCTGGGTCACATGTTATTAAATGACCGAAAGGGTTGCGGTGTGGGAGAGATGTGACTGTGATTTCAAACTTCACACATCCTGTAACTCTTCAGTTTGGATCTAGCATTTTCAGTCTCTTTCCTCCAGTTATCTATGGTGATGAATGGAACTGCGTGAATGCATTGACATGTGTGTGTGTATGTGTGTCTTTCTATGATTTTTGGCCAGTCAAGGGTGTTCTGTTTCACTTTTTTGTTGCCACGATTGGGCTAGTTGTTGATTCGAGATCGCTGTAGGCATGGAAATGTACGTGTGTATGCGTCTCTATCCCTGTGTGTTTTTTTGCGTAAATGTGGTGATACCTTCCTTTATCTCGTTTGTCTGGATGTATGATGTGCTGTTCCTGCACTTATGCTTGTGTGAGGTGACGTATGGATTTGTGGGTGAGACCTAGTATGAATATGGGAGTTATGATATCTGTCTGATGACCAAGTGTCTACTGCTACTCATGGTACATGGGGGGCACATATTACTAAATGACAGAAAGGGTTGCGGTGTGGGCGAGATGTGGCTGTGATTTCAAACTTCACACATCCTGTAACTCTTCAGTTTGGATCTAGCATGTTCAGTCTCTTTCCTCCAGTTATGTGTGGTGATGAATGGAACTGTGTGAATGCATTGACATGTGAGTGTGTGTGTGTCTTTCTATGATTTTTGCCCAGTCATGGGTGTTCTGTTCCACTTTTTCGTTGCCATGATTGGGCTTGTTGTTGAGTCGAGATCGCTGTAGGCATGGAAATGTACGTGTGTATACATCTCTATCTCTGTGTGTTTTTTGCGTAAATGTGGTGATACCTTCCTTTATCTCGTTTTTCTGGATGTATGATGTGCTGTTCCTGCACTTATGCTTATGCTTGTGTGAGGTGACATATGGATTTGTGGATTCTCATACGCGCGACTTTCACAGTTATTACTTTTGTCCTTCGAGCGTCAGGCACCGAGAAATTTTGTTCTTAATTTATAATGTTGCCTGAGTAGAGACCTTAATCTTTAAAATGATACCTCATTAATTATTTTGGCTAAATTTCAAGGGAGATAAATGGTTTATTGTTAAAAAAAATACATTACGGAAATAATAATAATTTTGCCCTTTAAGGGCCGAACTCCTTTGTTAAAATATAATTTGACCAAAGCTGAGACCTTAATCTCTAAACTAATACCTCATTTCTCGATTTCGGTTAATTATCAAGGGGAATAAATAGCTCGTGACAAAAAAATAACTAAATGGAAATAATGATACTTTTGTCATTTAATGGTTGACTTCTGAAAAATTCCTTTTTAAAATATGATGTGATCACCAGGGAAGATAAATGGCTCGTGACACAAAAACGCGTTGCAGAAATATGAATTCTTTTGTTCTGTAAGAGTAGAATTCCTTTCTTAATATATGATATCACCAAAACGGAGATCTTAATCTTTAAAATGATATTTTATTTGTTTCAGTTAGGTGTTCAGGGAGATAAATGGCCCGTGACACACACACACACAAAATCGCATTTTAGAAATATTAAAAATTTTGAAAAAAAAATATTTTCTTAAAGTATGATATGATCAGAAAGGAAGTATTTATCTTTAAATTGATACCTAATTTATCGATTTCGGTTGGTATGAAGGGAGATAATGGCTTGTGACAAAAAAATACCTTTTAGAAATACTATATATGACAGTATTTTCAGCGGTCGGTTTTTGTTGCGTACTGATGTAGAAATGCGTTTATGTCAGCGGTTACTCTGTACTGGCCATCTGTTTTGTTATCGCGCACATCAAGCATTTCCCTTCTGGCCGTTACCTCTAACCACATGCGTGCGCCGAATTTGGTAGAACACGGTTTCGGCGACTTCCTTCCGCAAACCGGCAGCCGTAATAATAAATTCGCGATGGGTACAAAGGATACGACTAGGCGGCAGAAATGAGGAAGCCGGTATTCCGTTCATTATGCAAATCATCTTACTAACCCAGTGGGAAGGAGTTCCGCGGAAGACAATAGCCTCTCTATTCCTCGATTCCCTACGGTCTGAACGGGTAGCGGGATCCAGATGAGTTTTGTGGTCGTCAAATGGCGCGAAGTCGGAACTGCGCAGTGATACAAGTTTCGCAGAAAGAATTATCGCAAAACTCACACAGTTAGCGGACAAATGGCAATACACACTTTCTTCGTATGAAGTAGGACGTCCTCGATCAGTTAGCCATCCACATGATGTTAGCATAAACTAAAAAGAAAAAATGGAATTGATAGCCGCAACCAGGATAGGAAGTGTTTCAAAAAGGTTTCAAAATTCTCCACTTGTTGGAGAGAGTGATGAGGGGATGTACGAGAGAAGTAAAGGAATTGGGTTACAAAACTTTGGTCAGACAATTGCTTGAATATGGTAGTGTAGTATGGGACTCATATACAGGAGTTGGAGAGGGTGCAAAAAAGAGCTGTTAGATTTGTTTCTGGAAATCACCGCAGAATGCAATCAGTAACAGATATGATAAAAGAGCTGAAATGGGATTCACTGGAAGACAGGAGGATCGTGAAGAGGGTCATGGGAGTGTACAAGGCGTATATTGGTGATGAGGCATGGAAAGATATTGCTGTAAGAATTAAAAGTAATGCATGGAAGGAAAAAGATGACCATGACCACGATCTGGCACTCGATTTCAGGCACAAGGGTGTGGGAAGATTCTCTTTTCTGGGTAAGGGTATCAGGGATTGGAATGAGTTAGTAAGAGAAATGATGAATAATTTACCAAAAACGTTGAAAGAATGTAAAGCTAAAATTTGCAGAGGGCAAATGTAGGTGATGCAGGAAAAAGGGGGAAGATGGGTGTGTAGGGAAATTGCCATCGGAGCCTGTGCTCCATTGTCATTTAATTAAATATTAATAAATATTAACGTCAGGATTTTAACAGGAATTATTATCCAAATCCAGTTTATTTTGTCATTCGACACATTTTACAAAGATTCTAAGTCTCAACGAAAAATTGTTTAATCTAGTTAGAGTGCCACTCGATCCCAATGAACATTCGTTGATAAATTTCCAGTCGACGGATTTTATTTGATTCAAAACTTCGATAGTGTTTCATGTTACGGCTTAGATTCATTTTTAAATCAAACAAATAAAGGAAACTTAGCCGAATTTTAGTATATCCGCATAGAAGACTGAGAAAGTACATTAATTCGAATAACCTTCGTTAAGATTATTAACTGGATTTTGTGAGCCAATGTATAATCAGTTGATATTATTATCAGCTCAAGTCTGTATTTCGTAAGATAAATTAAAAGTTGAAGACAAAATTATTGAACCGAGCGTGGTGGTGTTCTGGCCTCGCATTCGGGAGGACGGCGGTTCGAATCCCCGTCCGGGTTTCCATGGTTTCCCAAATCACTCCAGGCAAACGCCGGGATGCTTCCTTCAAAAGGCCATGGCCGAATTCCTTCCCATTCCTTGCCTCCCACCCTTTCCCGTCTCTAAAGACCTCGCTGTAAGAGAGACGTTAAGCAGATAAAAAAAAACATATATATTGACAGCGGAAACTGAACAAATTCACTACTTGACGAAATAGCATGGGCTTTCAATGTTGGTTGCACCTCAGAAGCAATCGTAATGTCTCTGGAGCTGCCTTCGAAAAGACGTTAACTTTGGACTTTTCGCCTCGTCTTTGTGCAAATTAATGAAGGTATTACCAGAGCATCCAGGAGAGTATGATGGTGGACGCTAAATCTGCAGCTTCGTTTATAAATTACATTTAGTTATTGCAACAATTTTATCCACTGTACGAATCTGTAAATCCGCTCGATTTTGTTAGAATTCACTGTAACGAGTTTCAGAGGAAATTAAAACTTTCGAATCCCTCGTTGAAGAAAGCACCACACTGTTAAATGTAAACCTTGGTTAAAATCCATATATCCATTTACTGGCTATGAAATAAGGGTATACCGCACTTTTGATGTTAAATGGTCCATTGAAAGGGAGGCGAGGGGAGAAAAACTTAAGACTGGTGGCTAAAATAAATAATCAATATTAGCACCGGATTTCATTCCTTTCTTCTTTCAGCGTCATACGCAGAACGAATAACAGGCAAATAATATCTACTTATCAATTTCATCCAGATATACACAGTAAAACTGCCTCTGCGTCGTTCGTTATGGCGTAACACCTCTCGCATACATACTGTTTGTTCTCTGGCCATATGCCGAAGGGAAACTTGTTTTGGGTACTACCAGGGGCGGATCCAAGGGGGGGGGGGGAGGGGGCTAGGAGGTTCGATCTCCCTCCCCCAATGCATCTAGGTCGACACCAGACATTGTAATTTTGAAGATCTAATTATTTTTAAAATTTTTTTTTTAGCTCTACTAATCCGAGGACCGAGGAGACTATAAAGACTACCTCTTGCCCGACTCAAGCCCCCCCCCAAAAAAAGCAAAATCCACTCAAACCAAGTCCCCCCCCAAAACCAAATTCAGCTCAACCGCCTCCCAAACCAAAATCCTGGATACACCCCTGGGTACTACGTACAATAAATCAAATGGAAGCATTAATTATTATTCTTTTGATCCAAAAGTTATACGAAGTAAAAATATTTTATTTCTTTTTTATAAAATTTTATTAATAACACACTAATTTGACTTATAATTTTTTTTACCATGAATATTAAGTAAAATACAATGCTCAATATTGTGAGGTTCGGCACCACTGGATCGCGTCGGCGACTGCTCGTTTTCTCTCTCTCTCTCTCTCTCTCTCTCTCTATCTCTCTTTCTCTCCCTCTCTCCCTGTTGTGTAGCATCTTTGATCTCTCAGTGACGTCACCACAGCCGTTCCGAAACGTCAACAATTTTCGAGACGATTTTTTAACATAGTATAGTGTGCCTAAATAAGTTTTATGTTAAACAAACAATGTTTTCAAAATCCTTTTTCTTTCTTTCTATTTTGCTTCAGGCTTTACTAACGCCTTGTCTACAATTGAGATCGTTACAGACGAGAGAAGTTGAGACAAGAAACGAGAAGGAATTCGCCTAACCTGTTTGAAATAACCATTACAGCATTCGCCTGGAGTAGTTTCTGGAAATAAAGGAAATCAAAATCTAGATGGCCGGACGGGGATTCGAACCCGCGACATCCCAAATGCCAGACCCAATCACCACCGGCCTCGGGCTTTGAAGCCATTGCAGCTAATCATCCATTGCATTGTTTCGAAATACCACAGAGACAAAAGTGTCGATCGTAGTGGTGAATGAACGTTGTTCACCTTCCGCTTCCGGGTTCTATTTTCTATTGGAACTGCAGCAGCTCGTAGAGTGGGATGCAAATGTCTCTGACCGGAAGCCCTGTAGACGGCCTTCACTAAGCTTTTACAGCTCCGCTGCGCCCCTGTGTCTTGTTGCCGGCATTAACGTCCTTTTGTGTACAAAGCGTAGGCAGGCAACCGTGGGAATGTCTGGCAACTTTGTGCTTCCACCTCGCTTCTGACTGCGAAAACCTGGATAACTTCGAATCACGATGGAATCGTGTTCTGCAGTTAAAATCAAACTAGTCCACCATCCGAAAGTTGACTGGATCCCACAAGAGAAATAATAAGGCACTGTGGCAGAGGTATAAAAACCAGTTCCTTCCCTCCTGGACTTTCAATATTACGCAGGATCAGAAGCATGAAAAGAAGAGCACCTAGATTCGTTTATGCAAATTATCACAGGAGCCATTCAGTAACTGATATGACAAAGGAGCTGGATTGCGACTCATTGGAGGAAACGAGGAGGGTGAAGAGAGTGCTGGGAATGCGCAGGGCATATGTTAGTGATGAGGCTTGGAGGGATATTGGTCAAAGAATTAGGAATAGTGCATGGAAAGGGAAAGACGATCATGACCACAAGCTGGCGCTCGATTTCTTGCATGAGGGGGTGGGAAAAATTTTCTTTTTTGGTAAGGGTGTCAGGGATTGGAACCAATTACCAAGTGATGAATAATTTATCAAAAACGCTTAAGAAATTTAATATTATATTTTGTAAATCGGAAAAGTAAATGGGGGACGAATTTTACACTCTAACTACAAAATAAAATTTAAAAAAATAAAATGGAAAGGGGTAATTACGAAGTTGCCACCGGAGCGTTAGCTCCATGGCAATTAAAATTAATAGTAATTCATGTATTACCTTGCATAAACACAGTAATCTCTCACAGAGGCAATCATAAATTCATGTGGTCTCACAGACCTAGTGAGGGAGTTTGTTACTGCCCTCTGTTGTAGCCACCTAACCTGGTTGTCCTACAAGATGAATGATATCTATAGTTTGGAGTGAAATTTGAACCGCTGTGCGTCCTACTCCTGTTATCTTGATGTTAACTAAGCAAAGATTTGCTTGAAGTGAAAGTAAGTTCTACGACCGGTACAAATTCCCACAGAGACCGGATTTGCCAGCGAAGATAAGTTAAGTGCCTCTTAAAATACAAGCCGTGATCGGAACTCAAACCGCATACAACTCGAAAAGTCGGTAGCTACATTACGTCTGATCTGGTTGACAGTTCGTGCCTCAAACATCAACCGAATAAATAGTCACTAGAATGTTGGGACAGAGAGTTAAAACGAGTGCAGAGGTGATGAATAACCACGTTTATTCTGGATGAAAGTGTTTTTTATGTTATTTATCCCTCGACTGTGTTGACGACATCTTCCAATTGTTAGTACCCCGTAATACCTCCTTAGATTCACCTGCTCGTTACAGTACTGTATATGTTTTCCTTTATCTACATCCAAACTGTAATCTGTATTCACGTCAACACATTTCCTGTTCGCCTGCATCCTGCATTAACAAATTAACCGATTCTATGCGTTACAAAATGCAACTCTAAATCTTCTCTCTTCGTTTAACCCACCCCATGTACTTCAGAAGGCAAATATCCCTTCTATTTAATTTGGAATGTTTCTGATTTTCATCTTTCTGGTCGTCCCGGCGCCCTGACTTAGCTACCATACCATCCTCTGATTCAGAATTATTTTTATGATACTGAAGGTATGTTTGACACTAAAAGGAGTCTCCTTTTAGGAAGCGTATTTTTGCTGGTGTTAATCTGGTTTCTACATTCCCTGCCTCGTTTATCGGCCGTAATTTTACTTCCTAAATAACGAAGTTCTCTCACTACTTGTATTACATCCGTACCAATTTTCCCATTTACTGTACTGTGATTTCCATTTATGTTGCCCCTCGTGACATTAGTTTTACTTTTGTTTTAAATACATCTGTTTTTTCATGTTATTTAATATCATCTCACATGCTGCACAGTAAAATCAAAGTAAATATTCTTTCTTCTTCAAGTTCATTCAATTTGTTCTTTAATTTCCTTGAACAGTCTGTCTCCCCTCCCCCAGCACACAAGCAAAACACAATACACCAGGGATGGCGAACCTTTATTGATCGACGTGCCATTTTTTCAAAAGAAATGTTGAATGAATCCATGACGTACCATCAAACCATCATGCCTTAGTGATTAATGGGGAAACAAATAAAACTAAATACTATCACGTTAAAACTTTATATTTACAACCAGAAATAAACTTTTATTTATAGTAATCAATATTGACATCAACAGTTTTGTATTAATTAAAATAGATGAAACTACTGAAAAATCTGTTGTTGCATGTTAGATGCCAAATAAGTTATATTCGGTTCATACTTTGATACTTTTAGCAGAATGCAAGCTGAAGTGGAGTCATCTGATAAACGTTTTCGAAGCGAATTTTTAATGTTAATCACTTCGAAAAATTACATCAGTACTTTCGTCAACATACAACTGTATGAGGGGGGTGACTTGATGTCATTTGTTTGTTTTTCTTTTACATTTTCCGCCCGTTTTATTGTTCTATCTTTTATTGTATTTCTGGATAAAAGAAGATCTTTGATGCGCGAAATTATCTTATATTTATTTTCAAAATCTTTAAAAAGTGAAGGGGCGCATATTAACCAGGCTACCTTCAAAACTTCCCCTCGCTAAAAGGTTTACCGCACCGAGCAATAACATTTGCAGCCGAAAACCGTGCGGCATTAGTATCACAATCCTTGCTAACATACTTAATCGTAGACGTCAATTGCTTATTTTTTCTTGGTATTGCACATTCAATTTATTCTTTTTGCTCTGGTTCTCTTTTTTTGAGAAAGATTTGTGATTTGGCACCATTTTACAGATCACCTTAATTAATCATGCCATATTCTCAGTCCACCATGGTTGAAATTCTGTATCACACTTATCTTACAAATTTTTTTTGTCAAACTGGCTGTGTTGAATAGGTGTAAATATAACTCAAACAAACTTAAACAGCAGCTGTGTTAACGAAATTAGTTTAAAAACCACAAGAACTATGCGCAATTGGTAAAAGCAGTCAACAAAAACAAGCGAACATGTTAGCTTCTGCCTCTTATTATGTCCGTTTTGTAAGAAATTCGCTCGAAATAAACCTCCTTTGCGCAATCTGTAGTCGTTCCGGCACCGGTAATTTCGTTCACGATGAACTTTGTTACTATGATGTTCAATTATGTAGACGAAAAAATAAATTATTTATATCGATTAGGTAGCTACTAATTAATGCCGTGCCCAAATTATTTGATCACTTGCCATCATCGGCACGCGTGCCATTGGTTCGCCATCCCTGGACTACACCTTTGTCAGCTTAAATTTGTCTTAGATTACTCTCATTTGCGTTATATTTACGTGAGTACTATGAGAATTCGGATGAATTCCTAAAGGCGCTACCATACTGGACTGGACTGGAAATAGAAAAGGCTCAGGTCGCGAACGCCGGATAACAATGTAACAACTTTCATCAACTTACATACTAAGCCCTCCTCATAATGAAAAGTAAAACCCTAGCAAATGCGGTCGTGATCTGAAATATCTTTGGTCCCAATCACAGAAGGCGATGCTATTGAAAAACAAAGACACATTGAACTTCTCCAAAATTTCATGATAATCATTTTCTGGAACTGTAGGGTGTAAACTCGTTTCTTCTTTGAATATATAACAAATAACATGAATATCAACCCCTCAGAGTTTTTAGATCTTCCTCGTATAAAATTCCATCAGATGTGTATAATAATTATGAGTATTAAAAGTTAAGAAAGAACGGTTACAGAATTTAAAACTGTCAGTCATGTCTCTTAGATACAAGTAACGGAGAAAGATTGTGATAATTTGTCGCATTTCATGAGACTCATTAAAGAGGAAGTTTGTTTAATGGATAATCATAAATTGGGAGCGCAAAAATGCCCTCGATAATTTTAAGTAAGTTTTATCAGAGAGACACAAAAAATTTAGGACCCACACTTTAAGAGGCAATGCACTCAATAGTCTAAGCGTGGTCAGAGGTTCCTAAAATACGAAATTAGCAAACTTTGTAACCGCAACTGTTCACTGCTGTTACTTGCATGTAAATATTTATATTGGGATTCCGTTTTACTTCTGACCAAACGATGAAGCCTCTCTTTATTCCTTGTCGATATTTCGTTCATGCTATTTATTGTAAGGGAAGTCATGAATATGGCAGCTTGCTTATCAATCCTGAAATTCAATTAATGGTGTTTGAGAAATGCTTATATTTTGTACTTACAGAGGGCAAAATAAATTTCCTAGTCCCCGTACTTCATACGGAACCTACATGCGCTCGATGTGGCTGTAATGGCTACATATTTGTTACGGTATTCGGGAGTGCAAGCCGCAGCCAACTTTCCCCAAGGCGACATAGATCGTACAGTGAATTCGAAAACCGTCAGCACAGTAGTTTTTGCCTCTCTCTTACCGTACCTATAGCGACGTAAAAGAAGAAATGGGAGCATAGGGTGTACTACATATTAACCTGGGTATTCTGCATGAAATTCAAATATACTTCTAGTATTTTTATTTGGAAGCTTTATTACTGTAGAATTGCCTCTACAACGTTTTTCCTATTTATTTTCTCGCATTCGGGAGGACGGCGGTTCGAATCCCCGTCCGGGCATCCAGATTTGGGTTTTCCATGGTTTCCCCAAATCACTCCAGGCGAATGCCGGGATGCTGCCTTCAAAAGTCCATGGCTGAATTCCTTCCCGTTCCTTGTCCCCAATCCCATCCCGCCTCTAATGACCTCGACGTCGACGAAGCGTAACGCCATAAGTAAAAAAAAAAAATGATTTGCCATTTATTGTATTAATTTATCAAAATCAAGAGAAATGTAACTTCGCGCAAACGCAACGTTTTTTGTCGAATCGAATCGTGACGTCAAAGTACACGTTCATATTGTAAACGAAGACGTAGTTGCTGGGCATTTTTATAATTTTATGATTGTGTTTAAGTTTTGTGGTAATTTTTCGCCATAACTGGTGAAGTAATGCATTCGTGTGAGAATATTAATACAGTAAAAAGTGTATGGAAGCGGTTTTCTAAAATAATCTCCAATAAACGATGTTTTCATGATGAAAACATATTTTGTATCAAATCCAGATTCTACAGTCGCTGACGTCGGAGGAGTGAAAGCTGCAAGGTAATTAAGTGCTGGATATTTGAATTAATAATTTTCTAATGTGAATCAAGAGAGACCGGAGTAACCGGCAATATATTAGCGGAGTTTGCGATAAAGTTTAAATGCACCCCGGACCAGTGATAGTTTTCGTTACAGGTAAGACACAAGGAATTATATTTCGCGTTATTTTATAACAATTTTACTAAGTTAATCAATTCCAAAGAAATGACTTGCCAGAGCATACCATTCAGCCCGTTATTTTTGACAAGCTTTGAAGCTGGTAACCTAATAAAATAGCAGAAAAGCATTTTTTCCAGAAAATCGTTGATTCGAAATGACGACCTCACGGGTCCATTATTTTTTCATGTTTTGTTAATAAGTTTATTGTTTTGGTATTTTTTCAATTGAAATAGGTATTAATTGTTACTTTATTTCATTTTCGTCAAAAAGTAATTTAAACATAATACGTAACATCGATAAGATCGATATCTTTAATTCCTGGAAGTGGTTGGGTGTAAATGGTTGAAAATAAAGTATGAGACGAAAACAGATTCGCCTCCTAACCAAATTTCAGTGGCTAATAGCGAGGTATATTAGGAAGTCACTGGCAGAAATTGGCTTTGTTGTATCTGTTAGAAGTAATAAGATTTGTTTTAATGTTGAAATAAAATTTAAAAAATCATGCTCAACAATTTCTGCAGATGAAAATAAATAGAAATATCTGTTGCTGCGGGGATTTAAACCCAGTTTGAAAAATTAGGGAGCGGACACCTTACCGCCTACATCACGCTGACTCTGGGTAATATACGTCACATTTTGTAATTAAAAGACATTTGGATTTTTTTGGGAGGCGCATTTGAAGAAACGACGGTACCACAGGCATAGCATTATCAGCCAGTTCAGTCATTAAATGATGTGGCCTCTTAAAGTCAAGAGTTCACGTAGACATATACCCTTCAAAGTATATTTAGGAGATTGAAATTAGTTTTTAAAATTTCAGATGTTCTCCTTTGATGGCTTTAAAAGGTTCGTAGTTGCTTTGTATTAACCTTGAATAAGAAATGATTTGAAAAATATACCTATCAAACTTTTGTAAACTATGTTATGATTATAGTTTGAATAAAAAACGAATTGTTATGTATTATAACAAATTTAACATAACGACATTAATCATTATATATTTACATTAAAATGATCTTCACAACAATATAAACAACTACTTGAAGATTCTTTACGTCTTCTTATTACTACATACCTCTTTTTTCTTACATTCGCATCTCGCGGGACATAAAAATACACTTTATCAGGTGCATTTCTTATCGTATTCTTGCACATAGGTACAATACAGTATTGATAAAATGATTTTCGGCCTCCTTCCATATCTAAATTAGTAATAAAACATATTTTTCTAGATATAACACTCCACTATATACAATACACTACTGTAGTCGTGTACAATGACGTCACAGTGCAGCGCGCCAAACTGGAGGGGTTTAAATTGTCGGTGGTGGATTGCAGTTTTAAAATATAATATTTTTTAATGATAAATTTTAATATTTCCATCAAAATTTTATTTTTACGCTTATATAAAAGGGTAAATAATTGATTTAAAATATAATAAATATAATTGTTAGAGCTAGCAGGCAAATCTGCATCGAATATTGGAATTTCAAATTTTGCTAAATGAACAGAGAGCAAAATACATATTCCCTCTCTAAAATACCAAAGTAAACAGTGAAATTTATTTTCAGTTTGTTATCGAGCACGGTGGAAGAAAACTTAACGTTCGTGCAAGGCATTCCGAGGCATCCAGATTTCGGTTTTCTACAGTTTCCGGGCAGATGCTGGAATGATTCCTTGAAAAGGCAATGACCGAAATCCTTCCCTGGTACACTAAATGACAGGATTAGATGATTTCTGTATACAAAAAACTTAATGCTACAAGTCACCTTCCAAACAGGGAAGTACACACCGCACTAAGTTGCACTGTTCTTATGGGGGAAGGTGTTTCCCACCCCTTCAAACTTCGGGACCAAAGAAGAACTGGCCAGTGGGAGGTATCATCGATATGACGAATTTTAGCTTGTTCTATCGCAATATTTATCAGTTTCTTTCCATTTACCAATCGCGATACTATTTGTTTTCGCTATATTGATTATCATTCCATACTCTTCGCAAACTTCATTTGGGGGCTTCCATAAATCACGTGAGGTGAAATGGGGGAGGGGGAAGGCTGCCGCGAAATCTCACCAGGGGGAGGTGGGTCAACGGAAATCTCACATGAGGTTTTCAAATTTTGATGGACTGTTGAGCTAAAAACAAGGTCTACGAAACACGCGAAAGTCGATTTTAGGGGGGGGGGGGTTCGTCGAAAAGTGGGGTTGCAAACGGCTTTGGAAGGGCGAGACCTAAAAAAAAAGGTCTTAAGCGAGGGCGATTTGTAGGGGGGGGGGGAGGCTCACGAACCAGATCTCACCAGAGGGGGGGGGGGTCCGGAAAAAACACCTCACGTAATTTATGAATGCTCCCTTTATATCTTTCAGCATTTTGACCAGACTTCGTTCGATTTCTGCTAACAAGCTATATCATCGGCAAACATTATATTATCTTGCCACCACTATTTTGCCATCTAAGTATTTCCCAGTAATCTACATATAAATTGAACAATATTGGGAGAAGTCAACAACCTCGCTTTCATCAATGTATCGTTAAATGCGCATGCGCAGAACGTTAAGTGCGCATGTGCAGAACGTTAAGTGCGCATGTGCAGAACGTTAAGTGCGCATGTGCACTTAACGCGTTACACTAACAATTATTTCCCTGCCGTGCCGGAAGTTCAAAAAGATTTTCTTATTATTTTTTGTGTAAGAATTAGACATGTGTAATACGAACACTCTGGCACACTGTTGTTGCAGGTGGCCGAGGCGCGGCTGAGGCACAGCCGGCTGCGCTGCGCCAAGTGCGCGCCGGGCTGGGGGGTGTCGTCTCCGTGCGACCCCGCCGCCGGCGCGCCCACCTCCTGCGAGCCCTGCTCTCCGGGCAGCTCCTACTCGCCTCACCACTCGTTCCGGGCGCCCTGCTGGATCTGCTCGCGCTGCGGCCAGGGCCTGTTCGAGGCGCGACCCTGCAGCGTCCGCGCAGACACCGTGTGCGACGCCTGCGACCGGCTGCTGCAGCTCGGACCGGGAGGGTACCCGTCGCGCAGTCACTCTCCGGACTTCTACGACAAATGTCTCGCCAACGGCGGCCAGTCCCGGCTGCCGTAGGCGGCACACCTCCAGCAGAGCTGCGAACCCGCTCTCCAGGACTACGAACTCCAAATACCAATACATGTCACTGTTCGCTGTGACGTAAAGGTTCATTGAACATGCAATCGAAACATCAAGAAGGGGGTATATCTGCAACTGCTTCTGGTACAGGCTCGCTGGATCTGTCGTGTACACTTGCAGTTCCACGATTTTTGAACTACAAACTGTTCACGCCATAACTAGCGTTCGATTGGCTAAATCAACTTTCGTCACATGTAAAATCTCTTCAAACCATAGAAAACGATGAAAGTGTGCCTCCTGTAAACGATATTACATGAGCGAAAACTCATTTGCAGATAAAATTCCCAAATACCTGTGACCTTAGGGTTGAAAAAGAGACAACTTTTACGACTTTTAGGGTTGATCCACAGTCGTAAACACAAACATTTAAAGCTCAAAAATACTTTGCCAATGCTCGGTGATATCACCCCCATTACGGAGTTGAAGAATACTAACAATGCAGTTATAGCAACAAACATGACTGTTACATGTACCGCAATTACGGAAGAGCTTTCATCATCGAAACATGAGACGAATAATCTTTCGTGATGTCAATATATGTACACAGGAAGTATCTGAAACCATGCAGTGGAGATCTGTGTGAAGAAATATAACCTTCTGTAAGGAGCAAGAGGCATATTCGTGACGTTATATGTATTTGTATTTCAATAGGAACTCTGGAGATTGGAGTGTTGACTAATTGTCCAATCGAAGAAATTCATTAAGCTGCAAATATTGGACGGTAGTGATCATCCTCGACAACCCAGAGAAGAAATACAGAATTTCATCCCACATGTCTGAGTATTTGATATGTGTTTTTTATAATACAATGATTATGAATGAAATAAAGCTCAAGGCTTCAAGACTCTTCCAAAAACACTCAGATGAGGACAATCACGTAGTAGTAATGAGAAATTAAAGGCAGCTTCGCTGAGAAAAACTGCACGAAAGTGCGAATTACTTTAGGAAAATAAGGTTTCAAAGTCAATGTTGCTAGCACAGAGCAGATGGCTGATACATTTTCCTCTAAACTTACCAGGATAGCAACACTTCTGGAGAAGAGGAAAAGTTGAGGAAGCTTGCTCGAGAACTTCGTTTACAGGGGCAAGTTATGAACAAACAGACGCTGCTTTGTCAGTAATTACAGACGACAGTGGTAAACCAATCTCAAAGCTAATATGCTGCAAAGAAGAGCGTAAAACCTATAGTTGGAATATTTTTTGTTGCTCCATAAAGCAAACGAACAATGACCATCACATATTTCGGAATAAAAAAACTCTTGACTCCCAGCTGACCTCATAACAATGCACGAAGTTTCTAGTTATTCATCGGAATAAAGACAATGATTCGTTTTATTTAATCAAGGAAACTTCTTGAGGAAGTCTGTTATTTTATCGTTTTAATGAACAGCAGCCTCTGGTTCAAGGGATTTAACATCGACCACTGAAAGAACTTGGCATATTGAAAAATATCACTGCTAAATGTTTATAAAAACAAATTCTTTGTTAAAGGTCTTCTCGGTCTGGTGTAAATATGGACCGGTTGGTGAGTTTTTCATCAATTCTCATTGTATGCAAACCAGCACATCTTCCATTAAACACAAATCCGTAAATCGTTTTGTCAAGATCAGTGCTGATCAAGTACACAGGAAGATTTATTTAATATATGTCTACGCACAGATGAGTTTATGCTGGTTTATATGTGATCTAAACAGTCTACTGGCTATCAAGCACAGAACGAAATTTGTGTTTGTAGTACGAGTGTGGAATTTTAACAATGGACAGTTGGACTTAGGGCGTGTGGTGTGAGAAACACTGCAGAACGCGAAAGATTGTGGTGGCATTCGTATACTACCGTCGCGCAGCGTTACGTGTATCCCGACTAGGTGACGACAGAATCAACGGGCCGTGGGTCCAACACGAAGCCCGTAGTTGGGGCTTTGTTGAACACTTCCCGGATGGTGCCGAGAGCGGAAGGTCACCCGCCCACTTCTTCACAGCACGCATCGTTGCAGCTTGGGTTTCAGTTTGTACTAAACCGACTCCCTTCAAGCTGTGAAGAAAAGCTACAGTGCCAAAGAATAAAACTATTAGTAGAAAAACAATCTCGTCAGTATTCCTGGTGTTACTAATATTCATGAGGATCAAACTGAAGTAAAAAGTTTAGACAAATTCTCCTATCTATATCACGTTTTATAAAAATAAATTACATGTATTTTATTATGATAGTTTTTATTCTGCAACTTAAAATATTTCAGATTAATTTAAGACTTTTATTCTGTTTGGCGCTTAATTTTGTACAAACTCATAGGAAGCTCCAATGAGCTCATAAGAACCCAAGAAAAACTGGATTATTTTAATTGTGTTTACTTATTAATTTTTAATTACTTTTTTTCCATGTGTCCTCCTTGGTTCGAATGACTTTTCAATTTTACCCCATGCTGTTATTCACTCATTTCACTTTCCATATATTGCGAAGAACCAACAAAAAGAGAAGAGAAGTCTTTTACAGATTGTAGCATTATAAAACAGGAAATAAATCAAATAAAATAAATGGTGTTAAAATGCCAGCCCATTTTATATCCCAAAACTCATTTCCAATTACATCAACATTGCATCTTTTGATGCCACAACTACATTATTTTCTTACAACAGTGTAACAATATCTCTGCAATATGCAGGATTCTGTGTCAGCCAGATACAATAGCATCTTGCAATAGCAATTTTTAAATTTATCACAGCATCAGCATTTACATTTTCAACAGACTGATTGGATTCCACCAGAATACACCATATATATTGACATTAAAACGCTGAAGGAATTTAAAATTAACATTCGTAAATTGCATGTGTCGGTGGTTAGGGGGTGAGGGTGGAATTTAACACTCAAAGTATTTAAGATAATTTAAAAAATAAAATAAAAAGGTAGTAATTAGATAACTAGGGGAATTGCCACCAGAGAATGTGTTCCATCACAATTACAAAAATTATTAAAATTAAAAAAACTGATATCAGACCAGAAACATTATTACAAGCACAGGCACTCATGTCGTTTACAGCACACTAGTTTCTTGGCTTCAACATGGTGCCCCACTAACCTGAAATCAAGATTAACAAAAAATTTCATCTTATACATGTATAAAAAAATAAGTCATTTCTTCACAAGCCACAAGTAGAACTTCTTGTTGCTTATTAATAATATTGAGAACTGGCTCGAGTATGACCTTCAACTTTGAGGTCAGAGTACTATTTCAATACATAATCAACCAGTCATTGTACGAGACATAGAGTTCCACTTAACTGCATAATCTTGCAGAGTTACTGGATCTCAGCATTTCTTCGCCAGTTCATCCATTCCTGGCATGTCTGTGACTCTTGCGAGTGTAAAAATGCTCTTTATAATCGCAATACAGAAAAAGGAAGTACCAAAGACTGAAGCACCAATTACAATGATTTTTTAAACATTGTTGATTACCAGTTTCACTCGAACTATATCTATTGGTTGCAGGCTACAGGCTGACAAAAACTGCGTTACTATAGATAAAAATCATTTATCCGTCTCTGAATCTAATATTTCTGTTACCAAACATGCCTAATAATTCAGATGCTTTTACTATTAAAGATGATTCCACAACTGTCTAAAATCAATACATAAAAAATATTTAAATAAAGTAATCAAAAATTAACATAGATAATTTCCTTGTTTAGTTTATACTTTATCTTGTTAAACCATTAAATTTTCAAAAAATAAAAAATTACAAGAAATGAAATTACAGAATTAATTTATACTTAACCATTTATTTTTAAAGCAACAGTTTGTCAAGATATCAAGTTGAGAGAACTTTTACAATTCTATCTATCTGTAAGTCATATATTAATATTAAGTTTCACAAGGGAATTGTGTAAAAGCTAATGTTACACCTTGACAGAGTTGCAATTTTTCCAACCCGGGGCATAAACTTGAGATTGCTATCCTCCCCCTGCCCTTTTTCCAACATTTGAGATTAATTATTTGAAACAAGCAAACCTTCTATTATTAAAAAATGATAACCTGTTTCTAAAGTGTAAAAATTGTGTCAATCCAAAAGGATTAAATTGATAGTTAAATTTTCAAATCAAATAAATGACTTCATGATTTAACTTTTCAAAAAACACACTTTTATGCTGTAAAGAAAATCTGGAAACTGGTGACACATCAGAAGGTTCTGTAATATTTTTTGTGCATGGATGTAGCCTATGGGTTTACTGAAGAACATGTTTGTAATAAAGTAAATGTAGATAGGCACATTTTTACTTACTGTCCCATTATTGGCTATATGTTAAGGACTTATTAGAGATCAGATTATTGCATTACTGTTAGCTAGTTTGTTTTGTCAGGGCTTGGCCAGCAATCCAATTTTGTGACTTCAATTAGTAGTTAAATATTAAGAAGCCAGTGATTTTAAAGTTGATTGCGATGGAGCCTATGCCTTGGTGGCAGTTTCCTAACACATCTATTTATTTCATTTTTTTTTTTACCATCATTTTCTTTAGCTCAACTACTATTCCACTTTACAAACTGTAATTCTAATTTTTTCCAGGTATTTCCATTTAACTTCTTCAACAAGCAATTCCTTCCCCCCACCTCATAATCATAAAAAATAATCTTCAGTTTCTCATTGGCGTACCTAACAAGCTGACTCTTCTCGACATTTATCTTCATTTCATGTTAACCTATTCACCCAAAGTTTTTGACCAGGTCACATAGCAGTTATGCAGTCTTATTATCATAGGGCATCATATCATCAGCAAACAACTTGACTTCTGGTCGAAAAGCATCAACACAACCGTCATTAGAATAATGAATAGCAATTGTGACACCTCCATTTTCACTTTTTCGTCTCTTGAATTCTTTGCTTTTTATGTTTTAAGAATTTTTATAGAAAGTCATTTTTCATCCATTCCAATATGTTTTATCTGATTTAACACATTTTCATGGCTGGCTCTGTTAAATAAATCCCTTGGAAAGTTCTAGATCTACACTATTGACTTAGCTTCCCTCACCCATTTCAGCCAAGTATCTTGCATAAAGACCACTGAGATGCACTTGAATATCCTTACTTAAGGCCACTTTCTATATCACTGATATACAGGGTGGTACAAAAAGAACGCATGAATTTCAAACTGTTATAATTGGCTTTATTTTGGTCACACATAAAATGTACTCATATCAATACAATATATAATTTATCCAGTTTATGAGTTGCACTTAACACTTAAAGATAATTTCAGAGAGATGACGGCCTTCTTCATGTATACACATTGAAAGTCTTTCTTCGAAGTTGCTTTCTTTTAAAGTGTCATGTGGAACAGCAGTGATTTTTTCACCTATTGCAACATTCAGATCATTGAGTGTACGAGGTTTGTTGCAGCAAACTTTACTTTTTAAGTAACTCTGTAAAAAGAAGTCACAAAGCGACAAATCTGGTGAGCGTGCAGGCCAGTGGACATCACCGAAACGCGAGACCACGTGTTGTGGAAACATTTCTCGGACAACTGCCATGGAATCATTTGCCATGTGAGCGGTGGCTCCATCCTGTTGGAACCACATCTCTGCCACATTGATCCCTAAAGTGTCAAGTTGTGGCTGAAAAAAATTGTGTAGCATTGTAACATAACATTCAGAATTCACTGTTACACTGACACCACCCTCTTCAAAAAAATAAGGCCCAATGATTCCCACTTTTGAAACTCCATACCAAACGGTCACTTTTGAACTGGGCAGTGGTGTTTGATGCAGTTCTTGTGGGTTGTCAGCTGCCCAATACCGACAGTTTTGTTTGTTTATATAACCATCTAAATGGAAGTGAGCTTCATCGCTCATCATAAACAAAACATCGTCATTAGCAAGAACATCAAGCATTCTCTCACAAAACAGTCTCCGTTGCTCATGATCACGTTCATGAATCTTCTACATGATCATAATTTTGTAAGGATGAAATTGTAACTCATCCTTCAGGATGCGCTACATCGGGAGATGAGACAAACCAGGAGTTGGAGCGCCCTGCCTAGTGGAGCGGCGAGGACTTTGAAGAACAGACGCTCTTACTCTGTCGACATTTTCTGGGGTTTGCACTGTACGAGGATGACCAGACCACTTTTGCTTCACGACACTTCCAGTTTTCCAAAAAGAGTTAACCCAACAAATTACTGTGTTACGATCAGGAACCAAACCATTTCACGGATCATTGAACTGTGTTCGGAAAAGGCGTTGAACTGTGATAACAGATTCATTGCTTTTGAAAATGCGATGCTGCAAGGACCACTGTGCCATTGCTACTGAAACTGGAAGCTCTAACCTACAAAACAACAGATCCCCCACCCCTACATTCCACTCCCACCACTTATACTACTCAAATAAAATCCATGCGTTCTTTTTGCGCCACCCTGTATATGATGTGAATGCTTATCAATGTCTCCATCAATTCACCAAGCACTTATGTCAAACTAATCATTACTTTATCCATAATAAATGGATTTTTTGAAAGTCTGTAACTGTTTCAGATGAAAGGTAAGCAAATTAATTGTTCTGCAACAGTTTCTTTTGCTAATTTGTTTATGAACAACTCCTTTATGGAGCGGTGCACCTTTCTCAGTCCTCTGGTAAGCAACAAGTCTCCAGACTAAATCTAAATAATTTTGCAATATACGGTAAAATGTCGTATACATCTTTAAAATATCTATAGCAGTATTATCTACAACGTTCTGTTTATGCTTTTTTAGCTTTCTAATTTGCTTTATAATACCCACAGGGTCAATTTTATATTCTGCTTATTTCTACTCCACATCTTATTTACACCGTCCCAATCATGGAAGATAGTCCTGAACTGTCTCATTAAACCATTTACTTAATATCTCTGCCTTTCTCAGATCTTCAGCACTTTCTTTATCCTTACATACTATTGCCTGAATACTATCCTTTTCCCTCAGTTTTTTAATGTAGCCATAGAATTTCTAGATGCATCATTAAGAGGTCTCCATTATCTTTACTTCCCAACATCCTCTCACCTCACCATTATAGATACAGGTTCTTTACTCTTCTTTATTTTCTGCTTGATATAGGACAAATGTAGGTGGGTGCAGGATAAGGGGAAGTTGGGTACGTAGGAAAATTGCCACCGGAGCATTTGCTCCATTGCAATTAAATTAAATAAAATATTTCTCTTCCCTTTCTTTTTATCAAACTTTTCCCAATTTGACTACACATACTTAAGTTTTCCCTGAAATCTTCTTTCAGTTCTAAAATTGCACCTTTTTATAATGGCATCTATAAAATCCTGCAATTAAGAACTGCTTCATGATGATTTATTCATTTAGTTCCTTGAGATAACTCAACGTTATCAGGCTTTATTAAAAAGACATCCAAAATGTTTGGTCCCTAAGAGCTCTTTTTTACCACTTGTGCATTTACAATAATGCCGTCTATCAATGAAAGATCATCTTTCACTCCAGGTACATTAGTTACATCACTACTTATTGTACAAAATATCAGACATGTTTTGCTATTTTGTAAGCATAAACCAGTTAAATGCTGTACGCTCTTATTTAATATTGCCTCTCAATATACTCCTACTACATTCTTTTTGGCCAGTTACCAGTTTCAGTATTAATGACACCTGCTACTGATAGTTGAATTTTTTTTTTTGTTGGTTCCCACAAAATTCATTGTCAAAGGTTCTTTCCTCATTCAGTGAAGTATAATTGTATATCCTCCTTTTGTCTTTCATTTTATGAAAGTATAGCTTTTTATTTATAAATAATTTTATTTTTATTACTTTTTGTATTTATTATTATTACTACTACAACTCATTTTTCGGGGAAACACCATTATTAACTTATCCAATTACTTGCTACCATTTTTTTGTGTATTTGACTGCCGATATTTTTGTATATCAAAACTTTAGTTTTTTTACTTTCTCTTTACTATTGTCAAACTTTAATCTGAAGACATCTGTGAATTTTCTGGCAATTTCCTCTTTTTATGTAAGTGGATTATTGGACTGTTGTACAACTCTCAAAACTTTGGAAGACCATACCACTGTAACCTCAATTTCTCTACTCTTTGTTGTAACAGATAATAAATAAATAAACGTAATGGTACCTCGGTCATCTGCCTGATTTTTTCATTCATTACTCCCACTCTGCAACTTCATTTCCATAGCTTGTATATTCCTTTTGTCCTCTCCATCACCCAGTTAACAATTCAAACATTAAAATCTGCACACTGTAGGTTTTATAAATTACTTTCTTGCTCTTTTGTAACACATCTAGACACCATATGAGGCCTCTAACACGCTTAAAAAATCCATTAATATTCTTTTTTATTTATATCAATTCTGTTTCCTCGTCCATTTTCTTCAATCCTGCATCTCAAATTTGAAACATTCAACTCTCTTCAATTGCTCTCCAAGTTACATGCCTCTATATGTACTGACCTTTCTTGTTCTCTTTCTTGCAGAGAACTTCATGCTGTTCAATACAAATACCCTCTCTCTGACTTCCAGCTGATCCTGCACTTCTCTTTCTACTTCTCTCCAAACTAGGTCATCAGCAAATAACATGGCCTTTGTGCTTTTTTTTTCCCCAATGCTCTGCCTTCTTCAATATTTCATCCATAACCACTGATACTAAGGGTAAGAAGGCACTTCCTTGTTTTAGTCCGTTCTTCAATGGAAACCATCTGGTCTTATCTGTTCCCACTTTGACACAGCTTTTACTACCCTCCACATACATCTCCTTCACTCTTCCCACTCTCTATCCTCCTTTAATGACTTTTCTCTCATTGCTTCCCACACATTATTTCAACTGGGCTGTCTCACACTTTTTCTACATCCAGAAAAGCCATCACCAGATTGTTGCCATACTCATAATGGCACTCTTATAGCTGTCTTACTGAAAATATAAAGTCATTGTCCTTCCTTGACTGAATCCATACTGTTATTCCATTAGCTATCTTTCAACTGGTCTTCCTATTCTGCTCTCCAAATCTTTCTCGTATGTCTTGACACAGTGACAATTAGGGTAACATGTTGCTAGTTCTGGCAGTTCCAAAAGATAAGTTACTCAAAAGTCAGATCTTTTAAACCATAGTATAGTAGACAAGAGACCAATGATTTGACATCTAATTTTGGAGCTGACCAAGCTGCTAGATATTTTTTCTCTCTCCTTACAGCATTATACCTCACTGTCAGGCAGGAGAGGATTTAGGATAAGGAACAGAAAGGAATTCAACCACGGCTTTTTGAAGAAATTATCCCTTCATTAGCCTAGAGTGATTTAGGAAAACCAAAATCTGGAAGACCTGACAGAGATATGAACCAGTGTCCTACCAAATTACAGGTCCGAGCATTACTGCTAATCCACTGGGCTCTATTCCTAGATTAAGTAATTCAAGTTATTTGAAGGTTCTACTTTTAAGCTAATTTTCAGTCCCGGTAAGAAAATGTATATATCTGAAATGTAAAAGGTGCAGCATTCTAACCAGAAAGTTTGTAGGCTGCATGGTACACAGGATACATAAATGAATATTTTTTACATTTACTGCAAATGGATTGTTATTTTGTATACACTTAAACATGGATAAGAATGAAACACAAGAAGTTTCATTAGTCTAAGTTCAGAGATTGGGGTAAGTTCACATCACTACGTGAAAATGTAGTTGTTAATTAGAAAACATAATCATCTTTTGTCAACAGATTACGTACTTTCACAATAGTTCTGCTTCAGAACATTCAATAGGCAAATACCGAGAGAAACTGATACTAAAATTATTTAAAAAAAAAAAAAAAAAAAAAAAAAAAACAGCTTAGAACTTAAGAGCAAAGGAGTAACTACTACATTGTAAGGCTGAATAATACTTCCAATTGGGCTCCACAATTAAAAAATTACAAACTGCCATCACTAACCAGACAAGCTAGTATTAAAAATAGTATATTTGCTACCAGTATCTTTTGATTTTTATAGCCTACACTGAGGTTATTAAAGCTGGGAGGGAAATGGGATCTTTTGAGGGAACCGAATCAGCATTCACCTCAGGGAAATGATGGAAAACTAAATCTGGATATATTAGAACAGCGTTTATCAACCAGAGGGCCAGTAAAATAAAAAATAAAATTATTACAGGGACCACTAACTTATGAGCTTTATTTTTATACCTATGTGTAAGAGCAGGCTTATGCCTCGGGGGGTTATGGTGTCCGACTTGGGATCAAAAGGTCCCCAGTTCAATTCCCTGTCTAGGCTGAAATTTTCATAGGCCATTATCACGACCTTCACCTCTGGCACAGCTTGCTGTATAATGTGAAGTACGCCAGAATGCTTCCATGGTTCGGATTACTTGTTAAACTGTTGGTCCCCTGTACCTTGTTGGACTAGTGGGTTAGGTTAGGGGGGCTGCGACAGGAGTGGAAAGCGCAGCCAATAAAAACCGTCACCAGGTCATTACGACCACACGGAATTATTATACGTACCCGAATGTATATTATTAACCCTCCCAGTTATTGGCACATACCGCGGTACTTTACAACCCTACGTATACAACAAGACCCCCATAATATGGTCAATGATTTAATTCTCAAAGGAACACCATTCTCTTCGATTCTGACTGAAAATGTACATAATGAACAGACTATTATAGTAACAATGTTGTCATATTCTGAAACTACTGTTAATTTCTAGAAAAGCTGGCTTATAGCTCATGCTATTCCAACATAGAAGTATAGTATCCATTTTACGTAAATGATTTTTGCCAATTTTTATATATATATATATATATATATATATATATATATTTTGATTCAGTTAAATTTTTAACATTATTACTATAGACCACCTGTCCCAACTTCAGGGACCACAGGTTGAGAAAAGCTGTTTTTGAGTACAGATTCCCAAACTGGGCGACACACTCCAAGGGGATGGGAAGACATATCGGGGAGGGCGTGGGGGTGCGAGGTAACATTGCACTTGGTGTGGACGAAACCCTAACCCTACACTGTCAGAAGTAGTATGTCTCCTTCACTTCATTTTAAAGTTTAAAACCTTTATTCTAACATCACATACTTGGTGAGTGTCCTCTGAGATGTCATTACTAAATACCGAGTAGTACGCACTTACCTTTTTAATAATAAAATTGTGACTGGGTGGGAGGAGGAAGGCAAGGGAATATTTCTTTTGGAGAAAGATGCATGGTAAGAAAAACTACTGGAACCTCTGTTTTAGAGTGAAGAGAAAATGCAACAAGATGACAACTCTTGCAATACATTTATTTCACATATAAACTGCATTGTATGATAGCGAGGCAATGAAACTGTACTGTAAAACAAAACTTATTTTATAAATATTGAATAATGGAATCACTAATGCTCCCTCAAATTTTGGTTAAAAATTAATTGCGCTTATCGCCAATTACAAATCACCACTACCACTATTGTATCATGCTCAGAATAAAGTTACTTACTATCCAGTTTGTATGTAAAAATGAATATTATTACTCTTCATGATTCGTAAGTTACTACTTGATACAAAAGTGTTTTATTTTATGGAACATGTGTACTTTTTTCTTAAGGCTTTACACCTTGTTGATGTCAAGGTCATTTAGAGGTAGAAAAAGACTTGAGGCAAGGAACATGAAGGAATTCAGCCATGACCTTTTGGAGAAACCAGCCAAGATTTTTCTGCCGCGATTTTGGGAAACTATGGAAAACTGAAATCTGGATGGCTGGACATTAATTCAAACCAGCGTCCTCTTGAATGTGGCGCAGTGTGTAATCTCGCTCACCCACCACGTTCTGTAAACTTAAGATCTACCGGCACATGGTTACTGCTGATTAAAGTACAGCTTCAGAGCTTTCAATAACAAAATAATGTTTGATACATTTTTATCTCTCTCAATATTTGGCTGTTAGTTTTGACAGTAAAATGAGCTTCTTAAGCTTGCACTCAGAAATAAAATATTTAAATTAAGTATAATTACCATAAGGACAGAGAGAAATGTATGACTTACCTATAAGCATTTTGACTGAGGAAGATATATAAAGAAAAAATGGGATCCTAAGGTAATGAACTGTTATGCTGGGCTCACCTATGTAAACGAATTAGGAATTAGTGAATATCTTACACTATGACAGATACAGATTGTTGGGGTGCTATGTATAATGCACTAGTTTTTAAAGGAGGACTATACTGTATGCACCCATAATTCACGAGACCTGCGGTGAAAAATTCTTTCTTCAAGCAATTAAAAAATGTTTAACAAAAATGTACATTCAAAAAAACTTTATTAAAAAAAAAAACTTCACAATATTGTTTGTAATGTCATTGCTATAAAATAAGTATTTCTAAAAGCTATGATAAGTTGAGCAACATTTTACTATAAGGAGAAGTAAAAAGCTTAATAAAAGCTTACCCCAAAGACTAGGGAAATAGTTTCCAGATTACTCAAAAACAAACAAGTAAAAATGTAGCTTTTATTCATTCCTGGATTATAGTAAAACTACCAATCGATTTCACACACACAAATTTCTGTTTGATTTATAAAGTATTTAATGTAAATTATACAAATGGTTTGATGAACTCAATATTAACTGAACCCAATATAATAATGAATAAGTTACTATCACATTCAGACTAGCTACAACCAACTTACTTCCTTGTACAACAGCCTTCATAAACATCTATGAAAAATAATTGATAAGTGATCTAATGTGGCAACTGAACTGAATAAACTGGCTAATGGTTATAATAGTTCTGTGAAGCAGAAAGGAAATTTGCACGAAAATGACTATTCTGAACACTACCAATTTAAACAACAAAATTATCTTGGCTCATAAATAATTACCCCAAGCCACCCAGCCACCGCATCCCCTGTAGTAGTAAAATGGACTGCAATACTTACAGCAAGAATCCAGTCTAACAATGACGAAATAGATCTTTTACATTTATTGGCCAAGTGATATACACCAAAACACATCTCATGTATCAACTAAACTACCTCCACTGCATCATTTCATACAAAAGCCTCATGAATGGCTACAGGTAAACTGTTTTTACTGCCCATGCAAATACGCAGCTTGAACTACTTCATAGATAAAGCTGCAAGCCTTTGTAGAAATTAACATACCTTCTGAATTCTAGGACTGGCTCACCAACATTCTTGAAACCATACATCCAACCTCTGGTTTCCTAACATTAGTAAACACTGCAATTATTCATAAATAATTTTTCTTTCTTTATTACTTTTATCACAATAATTTCCAAAAAAATAATTGCCATTGTTGTTTCCACAGCTATTAGTTTTAAGCTTCTAATCAACATGGGTGTCGACAAACTACGTGGCTTGGTCTAGGGGAGGAAGGGGCTACATGGAGAAAGAGGGGAGAGGGGGAGGGGGTCGGAGCCAAGCCACATAGCTATTCATATTATATGTCACATTTACAATAAGGTATGATGAAACTAAGGAAAATGGAAGCAGCTTCTAGGCGATATAAATAATGAAGGAAACACAAATTAACCCATCACATACCACAGTTGACAGCTGCAATGAGAATTAACGAGTCATTAGATGACATTCTGTGTGTGCGCACACATACGGAGCCTAATGCCCCGTTTATCTACTACTGAAGAAGACAGTTGCCGAAATATTGTTTATTTCTTTGTTTGTCAGCATAAATTTTTTTTCTCATCGCAGCCGTCCACTGCGGTATGTGGTGGGTTAATTTCTCTTTCCTTCATTATTCACAATAAGGTATAGAACACAAAACAGCAGGTGGATATTTGTCATTTAATTATGTATGTAATTTTGTTACCCAATATATTAACATTGCCACACATGCGTTCAACAAAATTATAGTGTTGGGTTACACGCGACTGACTATTAAGATTCCAAATATTAATCGTGCCATACCTGGACTCAAATTCGCTTACTGATGTCGTCCGGGGTTTTCCAAGGCAGTGACAGTGCCTATTGTTTTGATGGTTTAAAATAAAGTCGTTTCGATTAGGATCGCCTGCATGTGACAACACCGCTGGTTGATAAAATAATTAGATGAAATGTTCTCAGGAAACTAGCACAGCACAACAGGGTCATATTCTCTGCCACCCTTGTAAAGTGACTGCAGCCTGTGGGTAATAGGACTGTTGATAATATATCGATATATCGATATTTTTTGAAAATATCAATATTTATGAGTGATATTTTTTTGGACGATATATCGATATTTCGATACTGAAATCTGGATATCGGCTTCGATATTTTTTAAAATAAGTTATAATTTTTCGTTTGCTCTGAATGACACTATGTCCCTCAAATTTCTGTTACGCATAGAGATCAGCAATCCTAAGTAGATCTTACTACGTTTATATAATTAATTTGCTAGTTATGAGTAATACATTTACTCAGGTGATGACAACAGTGTAGGCAAGGCAGCGCTCATCCAGCACGAATCGAACATAAAGCCCATTGTTTGAAATGAGCGTGCGCATTGTCCAGGGAACTCCAGGGTGTTAGCAGAATAGTGTGAAGTGTAAATAACAAATAGTTGCTAATATACAAAAATTAAAGCTAGAAAAGTAAGACAACTCGGAATAAGCTATCAACATACAAAACTATATGAAATACCCCAAAAATAGTTATGTAACTTGGCCATAATGCATGCTATGATAGCTAAACTTCTACCTAAATAAATGCCTCAACTGCATTGCTTATCAATCTTAAAAACGCACAAAATAAGATTTGCTTTGAACCTCTTTAGAATTTATAAATTTTTTTGTGAAAAGTATGAGACGCATAATGGTCAAACTCTTTTTAAAAAATCAACAATCATCACCAGGAGAAACCATTCGAAAGTGAAAACCTGATTATGAACAAAATCACACGTCTGTTTATCAGCCTTATTTTTGCAAGGTTTGATTTTATGAAATTGCATTTATGAAAGTATCGATATATCGATACTTTTTTCCGATATATCGACAGCCGATATTAATACTTTTTTTTAAATATCGATATATCGAAAATCCGATATATTTAAAAATATCAACAACCCTAGTGGGTAATGGGGTTGCTTAAATAAATCACAGAACCCTTAAATACTGGCAGGATTATTGGTGCTGATTGTTAGCGTTGAGTGTTTGGCCTTGGTTGTTGAGGAGCAGATACAATCAACCCCAACAGTCAATGCCAACAATCCTGCCAGTATTTAATGACATTACATTTGATAACAAGCTTAACTGGGCAGGACACATTGGACAGGTAGTAGGAAAAGGTTTCAAAATTCTGAACTTGGAGAGAGTAATGAGGGGATGTACGAAAGAAGTAAAGGAATTGGGTTACAAAACTTTGGTCAGACCATTGCTTGAATATGGTAGTATAGTATAGGACCCACATTTTGAGTATCAAATACAGGAGTTGGAGAGGGTGCAAGAAAGGGCTGCTAGATTTGTTTCTGGAAATTATCGCAGAATGCAATCGGTAACAGATATGATAAAAGAGCTGGAATGGGATTCATTGCAAGACAGGAGGAGGGTGAAGAGGGTCTTGAGAGTGTACAAGGCGTATACTGGTAATGAGGCGTGGAAAGATATTGGTGTAGGTATGAAAAGTAGTGCATGGAAGGGAAAAGATGACCATGACCTCAAGCTGGCACTCTATTTCATGCTCAAGGGTGTGGGAAGATTCTCTTTTTTAGGTAAAGGTGTCAGGGATTGGAATAAGTTACATAGGGAAATGATGAATAATTTTTCTCCCTATCCTTGCCATCTATTTATGGACCTTATAACTACAGTCTGTCCCGTATTTTGAATTTGCCTATATGACCTCCATATAAGGGAAAGGGATGATGGATTGTAGAGAAGTAATGTGCCTTTTCTCTGAATCAAGAAACTAAGAGGAGAAGGGAATGTTATTTGAAGATAATAGCCAAATAGTCCAATAAGCCAATTGGTTTAATTCCACATTACATTCTCATACATGATGTGAAATGCATATATATATAAATGAATATTAATGAATGAACCAAGAATTTAGAAATGTAGGCTAATATACACAATTTAATACACATTTTCTAGTCTTTACACAACAAGGCAATATCAAACATTTAGAGTGTTTGCATCCAACACACATTCAAACATATATATTTATATATAATTTCACTGCTATACAAAAATCTTAAAAATAAATACTTTTTTAGCTACCAAAAAACAATGAGATATTGGGCTACTTTCTTCTATGACTGAAACTTTAAATGTTCAGAAATTTCAACAAGTCTTCATTTGACCCTAGCAATGATCAAATATATGGTACGCTTTTCTTGCTTGGTACACTTGACACGGCCTGTAGTTCACGCCATGGGGTGATATGAAGAGATATTATGCACCTGGCATGAAACTAGCAGAATGAAAATCTAATGCAGACATACACTTCCAATCCACTCTCTTTCACTAAATACATATATTATATGTAAATATGTGTAACCATATAAGAAGATAACAATTTGCACAGAGTACTGGAGATGTTAACAGGGGAGAAAAAACAAATTATGCACCTTTATCAAAATCGAGTGAAAAACAATGGCTAATACTGTTGACGAAGCAGGTTTTCTTATTGTCTCGTAGAATGAAATTAAAATATTGCTGTGGCAGTTCACAGGTATAAGAAGTGCAGGTACATGGGAACCCAATAAAACTTCTACAAATTCACGATTTGTTTCTGTCAGTTTTAAAGATTTAAATTACATAACAAGTTAAATTGTGCATTTAACAACATTAAAATTTTATAAATTTCACTGTCATTCAATTCGCTGTGTGGAATTCACTTACATTCCAGTTCAGAGATTCTTGCAATTACTTTCATATAAACATTGATTCACTAAATACAAAGATGAAACAATCACATCTTTTTCAATAAAAATCAGGTTGGTACAAAAATGTCTTTTACAGTACAAATAATGTCCACAAGAGAAAGAAAGCTGTACAAAGGACTCTAGCATAGACTAAATACAATTTAATAATTGTAACAACAACTTAAGAATAGATATAACAAAAAGGTAGGAAGCCAATAACATGAAAAATAATTTAAATATTTTAACAGTACCACTCTGACATCTGAATGTTGATATAAATATATACATCTGTTTAGTCCTACATTAATTATAATGTACTATTACCACCCAATCTTATCTAACCTTATTGCCCACATTTTGGAAGTCTTTGAAGACATCACAGAAAACACTAGCCGCATCCTCAGCCCCTTCCATCAATCTTAACTGATACCCACTTCAAAATCTGGCCAAGTGTTGTGGGCTGAGTATCAAAATATTGAAAACGCAAGATATGGGTGGGAAGAAGGGAAACGGTCAACTAGCAACGTGAGAAAGTGGATACACTCAGACAACCGTCAAGTCTCGAATCCAACGGCCTTCTCAGAAAATAAATAAGATCAGCGATACAATCTCAGTTCTTCCTGCATAAATTTTCCTCAAGTCAGGAGTTTTTAATGCAGGCTCAGACTCTGCAAATTCTTGCAATATTACAAAAAATAAGCAAGCAAAACTCCTACAGACCCATATGCATTTCACATATACATTTACATTACCAAATAAAGTTGCTGGACAAATGCCAACATGATCCCATTTGTGGAGAGCACCAGTGTTATCGACTAGAACTGGTCTGACAGAAGTTCACACACTTCTTGCGAAACTGAATCCTTGCTCGATCGGACAGTCAGCCTGTACATCTGAAAATAAACATCATTTAGGTAGTTACAAAAAGCTAAGTATATGACTTGCACAATAAAACATTAGAACACACATATGCAGTTTATACATAGATCCAGAACTTAATTTCCGTTAATATCTTCCATCCTCACCCCTATACACCCATCACTGGCCAGCACAATAGTTTCATATATTTTTCAATTATATTATTATTTATTTGTTTATTTATATTTTTTTATTACTATTATTATTTTTTCAACCATTTTAATCTTTCTTATACTCGCGGTTACATTATCGTTGCTCCCCCCACCACCTCCGACGGTCTACTGCGTTCTATGAGTGTCTGCATCGAAAGCAAGTTTTGCGCAAGCCCAGCCACCTTCCTCTGTTAACATGGAAAAGGGGTTTTCACCCAAAATATTGTTTTTTATTTGTTTGTGTGTTGTTTTATGTTGCTGCTGCCCTCCTCCCTTCAACTTTGTTGAGTGTTGGGTGTATTTTTCCTTTCTTTTCCATGTAAATATTGCCTCGCGCCATTTCTTTCCTTTCATTGTTACCTATATTATACATAAATCCACCAGACATGGTTAGGGGGGTGTACATTAATTACGCGAGGTGAAATGGGGGAGAGTGGGGGGGGGGTAGCAAAATCTCACCAAATCTCAACTGGGGACAGGTCAACAGAAATCTCATGTCATCTTTTTAAGAACAGCTGAGTTAAAAAAAGTCTAAGTCTACAAACTACTTGAGACAATTTTGAGGAGGGGGGGGGGGTGTCTCAGGGTCTCACCGCCCTTAAAAAACTAGGAGCTAAACAATAAGGGGAGTTTTCAAAATCACGAGATCAGCAAGGGAAAAGGGGGGGGTCCCTCAAGATCACTTAAACTCACCATGGGGGGGAGGGGGGGAGGATCCCGCCAGATCTCTCAAAGTCGAGAGAGAGAGAGGGGGGGGGGTTCCAGATTACCGAAATAACACCTCATGTAATTAATGGACACGTCCTTATACACATGAAAAATAGTCTCTGAAAGCCGGAATAAATTGAAAAAGAACTACCACCTGTATATCAGCCCCTTAAGGCGTTAGGAATTTGCTCACTCATAGTTTAGGGAAAGGACCTTCTTCAGAATGTGGGGAGTTTTACACCACAAAGGTTTGAGAAATGAGCAAGGTTTTGGGTAAGAAGGGATGGTGGTGGCCAGAGTTTCAGAAATAGTAGCCATGTAAAATCAGGGAAACGGATCGATTAGATATTGAATACAGTAAAATATAGCGCATCTTGGAGTAATTTTTAGTCAAATGAAAGAAGGCTTATTGCATATAGAAGAGCATTTACAGCCATAAAAGAAATATGAAGCTTACCACAAATGGCCATTAAAACCACAATAACCTTGTTCCATATGAAGATCTCTTCTAAGCGATCGAAGTTTTTTAGTTAGGAAATCGATAAAATAACACACATTATCGGTACAACTGTAAAATACAGCACCTTCCTGTAAATTTTAAGGAAAAACTGTAAAAGTTGACAGGTATGCACAATGTTTTGACAGCTGGCTCTGCTGTCTTCATCAGATACGGAAGGCTTCAGGTGATGTAAGCTAGAAGTCACCTGAAGCTTTCCACACCTGTTGAAGACAACAGAGCCAGCTGTCAAACATTGTGTTTTTATGACACTACTCGGCTGAACACCTGTGAAGCTTACATCAAATCAGTACGCCGAGAAAGTCTCCACTCGGACATTGAGGTTATTAGAGCTGAGAGAGAGCAAGGAACAGGAAGGTATTCAGCCATAGCCTTATCAAAGAACCATCCAGCCATTTATTGTAGCAATCTTGGTAAACCATGGAAAACTGATGATTTGATGTGAATTTGAAACAATGTCTTCCCAAATTCCATGACCAAGCATTACTGCTAACCCGCCAGGCTCAGTCAAAATGTGACAGCAGAAGATTTTCCTTCTCTTACAATGTGGCCTGTTGTGAAGGAATGAACCATGGGACCGTTTTCTTGAATGTTGTGAACAGTATTTACCAATCAGGTTGACATATGGGAGTTCTACTAAAGTAATTTGTGGCACAAACCACCTCTCGTGCATGTGGAATATTTTGCACACAAATTAAAAAAGCAAAGTCCATTAAAAAATCCTGGCTACACTGGGAAACACACTTTGGACCTTAAATTTTGGCACCTTATTCACAGAGCTACTAGACCACTCGGGACAGGAGGCGGGGGAGCCCTGCTAAAGAAAGTTCTTGAAAGAATAAGGGAATCTTGAGGAAGAAGAATCTTATTTCAGGATAGGATTGAAGGAAATCAAAGCCCATTCACAAAATACAGTTGACTGTTTCAAAGCATGGGAAGAACATTGCAGCACAAACTGGACAGTTACTAGTCTTTGCAGATGTACAGTGGCAGTTGGGTTGCAATGAATGAAATATAGTATGAGAAAGTTGTTTATGGGCCAGATCAGGTGGAGAGATTGTGGGTTATTAACACTAGATATATATTCCTGAAATATGTTTGTGAAATATTGACGGACAGAACATATATGCATGCCAACAGTACAAGACAATATTGAAGGGAATGTTCAAAATGAAATGGTGGATGCTGTTAAAGTGGAGGTTGGTTTTAACTGAAGCATTGATCCGACGATTTAGGGGAGAATATATTAACATTTAGGAAGGTGGTGGCATAAGCGTGGAAATATGACTAACACGGTGTGTTATCCAAGTGGAAACCTCCAACTCTAATAAACTTAAATATGTTAATTTAAATTCTAATGTAGAGTTTATTTGTGGCAAAACATATTTATGGGGTGAAATAACCCCACTAATGTTAAGGCCATCAACAGAAAATTTTAAAATTCAAAGAGAAAAACTAAATCATTTTGGAATGAAACAAATTCACACAGAACTGGCAAATTTCCAAATTGTTCTGTTGGACTCCACAATTTAACTGCAGAGGGGATACTATTTGTTTACACAAGGGATTTTGAGATAAAGGATACTCTGTCATGCCATTATCTGATTACACTTTACACCATTCAGAACAAAAAATTATAAAGGAAAGAGTGCAATTTCTACCCGAAACTGTAAAGAGGTAAAATTAACAGAAGTCTGGGCTAAAAAAAAATTTAATACATCATTATATCATCCTTAAAATGACAATTTCGGCATTAGGGGAAACATACAGTTTTTCAAATTTAGCCCTCAAAGTCACTCAAACTTTAGATGCATAAATTGACAGGAAAAAAAAGCACTGATGAAGTATCACCACAGATTGGATAGCTGCATTAATAATTAAAGCTTCACCATTCTACCAGCATTTATTATAATAATTATGTAATAACTCAAAGTGTAGTTACATAAATAATTAAATCAGTCCATCTTTAAAGGATTAAAAGCTAAAGAAAAGGCAGAAAGAAGATTATGTTTTACAAGGTAACTTACTTGTGCCTGCTTGTTAGGCTCAAGTCTTAACAGACATCCAACTTGTTGGGTTCGCGTATGCACAATGCCCGCACAAACAAAGTTGTCTGGATTAGGATCTATTCCATCCAGGAGCTGCATACCAAAACCAAGTAATTTCGTTCTTACTGCTGTCAAGTCCATAGGACCTGATGCCTTGAAGATTTTCTGTGACCTCTGTTGATTACTGAAAGGTGAGAAAAATTAAGTTTTAATCACACTAGTTAGTCAAGTAACCAAACACTAAAGCAGAATACAACAGGAAAGAAATTATATAATCTGAAGATAATATGCTGGCTAAACTCTGATGGAGACCTGGTTTCTCCAAAATGCAATATCAAATATTAGCAAATCACACACTAGGGTTGAAACTGTGTCTTCTATTTTCAATATAAAGTAAATTCCATATGATCTACAATTGTCAAGGTTATTTTTAAGGAATCTCAAATGCTTAACTTGTGTTTGAGTGAACTCACTCACTTTTATTCTGGAACCAGCAATTCCCAGTCAGCACAAACAGAGGTGGAAGGGGGAGATTTCATCAAGATTGTTAACTTTTCTCTATCTAATGTGTTCAAAGGAATCTTACAAGTTTTAAAGCTACAGAAGAAACTGCCAAAACTATATGCAAAAGCTTCACAAACGTGTCTCTCCAATATTACTAGTACATTCTGAACTAAAAGATCACACGTAAATGAATAAATATGTCGAACTCTGCTGTGGTCAAAACATATTTTAAGAAAAGAATTTTTTGGAAATTGATCCTTAAAGGGCAAAAGTATCATTATTTCCATACTGTATCTTGTCACGAGACATTTATCTCTCTTTATATCTAATCGAAATGAATAAATGAGGTATCATTTGAAAGATTATGTCTCCACTCAGGTAACATTATAAATAAAGAATGATTTTTTTTGGAATTTGACCCTTTGAGGACAAAGTTGCACGTACCAGACAGTTCAGAACCAAGCTGCTACATAGCAGCGGCATGTATCACAGAGATATTAATAAAATGGTTTACTGGCACCGACTTGTTTCAATAAACAAATAAACAATTGATACAAATGAGACAGTTCTTCTTTCGTCCTATTACAAACCATCAACCTTACTATTCATCATATTCGCGAAATTTTTGCATGGGTCATCTAGTAGTTCTAGTAAATTCTGAACTAGAAGATCACACACTCATATGTAAATAATATGTCTGCATCGTCAATAGCACCGATTGCAGGCCTCACTTTCTGGAATGATTGATGTCCAATGCAAGGCATAACATTTCAGAACACTTATAATATAGAGTAGTCAGCATACTGAATTATATGTGATCTGGGGAGGGTTGCTCTCTATTTTTGACAACTTGTGTTTGTTCCTCTAATGAGCTGCTACTTTCACAAGGGTCTTAGATTGGTGCCTAACACTGTATCTCCAAATACAAAAATCAACTTTTCCAGCCAATTTTATGAAGCAGTTTAAGAGGCTGTGATTATTTGGTTGACAAAAATGGTATCAGTTTCTGGAATAACATTCTGGACCCTTAGCTTTATTACTACCACACTCAGCTACACATGGCACTAAGTAGTCCTATTTGTAAGCCTTCGAAAGAGGTATGAGTGCTCAGTAGCTTAACAGTGAGGTTACTCGACATATGCCTTAATAATATCTAATAAAACACTTACAATAGCTTGAAGGGTAAATGCAAATGTCAGTTTCATAACTACTTCCTTGAAACTACAAACCAAATATGAATGGACCCCCCCCCCCCCAATGTTTAGTTCAGCCAACTAAAGAGACAGTTTTGAATTACTATGCATTCTGTCTTCATTGTGGCTGAGCCTACAGTTTAATGTAAAATGTAAATTAAAGAAATATGCACATAAAGCAACGAGAGATTGCTAACAGCACCTGAGATTTTGTAGCCTAAACTGCCAGTATGGCAGGAAAGAGAAGGTGCATCATTAAAAAATTTGCCCTACCTTGTTTTAAAAGGATCTATTTGGCGACAAAAAGCTATATTTTAAAACCACAAAGGCAGGATGTTGATTACGTAACAGAACTAAATTTAACTGGTAAAGAAATACAATAATTGTAACATCTTGACTAACATAAAAAAAAACAAACTCAATGCTGTAAATGTGTAACTTTGCCAAATGAAGTCCATTTCTGATGTACAGATTTATTACGAGTTATTTTTAAGTACAACACACTCAAGTTCCCTTCTAATAAGACCACCACTTTATTTGGAAGAAGAAAAAAAAGAGCTATGCAGTGCTACTTAACTTAAAAATTTATGTAGCATGTGTTACTTTACATTTTACTGTGAACTTCCATTAAGTACTCACCCTCCAAGATTTTTCCAGCGAGCAAAAAATGATTCACCATTCATTTCAGTGGGCTCAAAGAACTTATTTATTGTAAGTGGAAGCTTTATCGTTAGCTTTTGAGGAACATTATTGTAGATGAACGTAATGTTTATGCTGGGAGAATCTGAAATACAAAAACTTTTATTCAAGCACACCCAATAACATAATTACAAAGAAAAAGGTATAAAACATGAAATTATTTCAGTATTAATGTGCCAATAGAAATTTAAAGACAAAATCTAATCTTTGGCTGCAGTAAGACAAAATTTACTATAGCAATGCAATTATCACAACATATTTCTGACTCACAATCAATAAGACAGAAATATTAACATTTTGGCGACTTTGGTTATTCTGTAATATTTCTTAACTTAAACAAGTTTCATATACATAAGAATGAAGTTTCTCTCAGTGTTGAGAGTTAATATAATGTAATGTTCTTGGGTGAATAGCAGAGTTAACGAGGTGTTTGCACACGATATTTCAGTGATCAAATTCATTATCATCTTCCGATGAAGATAGAGGCAGTGAATTTGATGGCTGAAATATTGAGTGAAAACACTTCATTAGATTTGCTAGTCACCTGAGAACATTATATTCAAGTTTAATATATATGTGTTGAATTGATGGAAAACAGAGGTTTTAGAGAATGAAACCACTATATCAATAAAAGGGGGAAAAATAACAGATGTCAATACTATCACATGACCAGACTTTTTTGGTTAAAATAATGGTACATGAATTCTTTACCAAGAAACTTGGATCAATAACATTCAACTCAATGAAAACTGTGGAGCATTTACTTAACTGTGACGTGGACAGGATGTTTACCAGTGGCTTATGCAAATGATGAGCCCACCAAAACTTGATACATACACCCTCAAGAACAATGAATTCACCATATAACTATTTTTGAAGGGAAAAACAATTTTTTTAACTACCTAAGCATCTTCTTGCAAATATACTGTATATACCGGGGGGGGGGGGCCAAATGAATACAAGAAAACACAAAAACACACACAAAAAACAAACACAAAACCGCTCAACCACTCAACACACACACACACACACACACACACACACACACACACACAAACGCGCACGCACACACACACAAAACCGCTCAAAACACACAAAAAACAGAAAAACACACAAAAAACAAACAAAACCACTGAACACACACAAAAAACACACACAAAACCACTCAAAACACACACACACACACACAAAAGCTCAAAACAGCAAAACACACAACAAACAGCAAAACACACAAAAAACACACTTCACAATATTTCAATTCATAACATTAAGCACCCAAAAGGCGAGGCATATGCCAGGAGGAAGGTGTGCACACATTGGGACTTACCATATGAATGAACCAATGATGAAACAAGAGGGAAGAGTGGGAATTGAACTGGTGGAGGGGGAAGTTGACCAACCTTAACTGTGGGACAGGATAATAAATGTGACTCTTATTTCATCATTGGTTCATTCATATGGTAAGTCCAATGTGAGCACACCTTTGCTGTCATATGTCTCACCTCTTGCAGATTAAAGTTATGAACTGAAATTTTGTAAAGTATTTTCTGTGTGTGTTTTTTCTTGTGTTTGTGTGGTCCTCCTGACTTCATCTGTGCTAAGTGACTGGTTATTTTTCCCTATCATTTATTATTTTCAGTTGTTAATGGCAGTTTCAGTGTCACCATTGCCCAAATACATTTACCAATATGGTTTACATCGATATCTCCCCACACTAACTACACTGCAAGCAGTGGTGTTCATTTTTGGACATGTTTTGTTCACTGAGCGACATAAAATTTACCACAGAAAAAACAACTGCACGATATTTACCTGAGAAATCTTCCACACATTCGCAATTAATCATTTGTTGTATCTGGGCTCCAGCTTCCAGGACAGGGGGATCCACAGGTTTGGCCTGCAGATTTAGCTTGTTAGCCAACTCATCCGGTACTGAAAGACGCGGAACAAAGTTCTGCACAAGAAAAAGCATGATGAAAGAATTGGAAATGTGTAATACATATTTACCAATGTTTAACTCATTTTACCTGAAGAGGAAAGGTGGTTTTGTTGCCATAGAAAAGACCAATCCTCCCAAGATTTTGCCTGAACTCAGATTTCACTCCAATCTGAATTAAATCGTTTTCGAATAAAACCCCATTGTTTTTACATACAAATCTGGAAAAGAAAACAATTGCTTTCAAGATTTGTAACTGGAATACTTTATCATCTGTCTCTAGTAGTATTACAGAAGTACACACTTCTTAGCATTAGACTCGGCTGGCGTGATGTTGTTGACTGTGCCGTTGTTCTGAGGATACATGTCCCCAAACACATCCAGCAAGTAGCTAGCAGCAGGTGGCTGCGAAGCTGGAGGAGTACTTAAACCAAGGAGATCTGCTGATGCATTATTCACAGCAGGAGGCTGAAACAAATTTACTCTTATATACTAAATACAAAATTAGCCACAATTATTTTAACACATTCAATCAGATACGCACAACTTGTAAAACTACAAGGTTTTACTGGTTTATTAATTAACAGTTAGTGAGGTTATTACGACACTATATTCTGACCCACCTCGTGGAGGTATCGAGACTTCGTAAATTATTATATTCTTTTCGTCTCCACCAGTTGTGTAATGAACGTACTAAAATTAATTACAATTCTCTGTGATTTTAAGTATTCACTAGTTCACAGGAATAAGCAATAAGCAAAAAGCAAAAATCACACCTCTGAAGTATGTAGTTGACCACCTTTTATTCCAACAATTTATGTCTTACATTAGTATGCCGACCACCAACAGGAATTAGATTATCACTTGTCCCAATATCACAAGTCCTTATAAGTGGAAAGTTTAATCCCAAAATACTCTCCTTCAATTAGCAATATCTTAAATGCCTGTATAACAATTACTAGTCCACAGTAGCACATTACCAGTTCTCCAGGAACTTCTCCGTGTATTTTCACATGTGCTCGTCTTACGTTAGCGACGTTAAGCCAATAGTTGTTTCCCATCACGGAAGCGCGTATTACATATCCACATGCCCGGATAAGTCTTCAAGAACACATCACTACACTTCTGAGCAACTACCACTTTCCCGCGCTACTGCTATGAGAGATAGCACATGACTGACTGCCAGTCTAGCATATAGTAGTGTTTCTCGCTCTGTGTCGATTATCGATACATGCACAGATACTCTTTAATTGTGGATCGCTAAGTTATTTTAGTGTCACAAATTCCCACAGATTAAAAAAGAAAATATTTACAGCATTTTAAAAATCGTACTTTACTCTGCCCCACCTTGTATTTGCAGGATTAAAGCAGCAAATGTCCAAAAAAAGCAAAGGAGATGTGTCAAGAATTTTTAATAAGAAACAATCATTAGCTACATTAGATAGTGTTGTTACACAATGCATTTAAAACGAATGAGGAAAGAATTGAAAATAATCCCATTATCACCGATATTCACTACAGGATACAACAGAGTAAAGTACCATTTGGAAACAGCCGTAATTTTTTTTTTTTTTTTTTAATGCTATCAATTTTTTACCAATTCTACTTTTCCCACCTTAAATTACATGAAAAAGCATTCAATAAAATTATGTTAAATATTAAAAAAAGTAAATGTTTTAAAAGTAACTCCAATAAGATAAATGTCCACTCTGTCTGAAATCTCAAGAGTAGTGCCATGTCCATAAGCGAAGACACACGGACTTCTTTCAAATGCAGCTCTTACACACTCTGTTTTCAGGGGTATGCATTGTCTTTGATTTTCCTAGCCTTCTGTTTCATCATTGAAAAAGTCTCTTCAAAGTATTCAACCCATTTGTAACCACATTGGCACATAGCACCAGGGGCAAATGGGTGCAAAAAGCACGAAATGACTATTCTAAGCCATTCTGTCAAATGTAGGATGGCCATTTCCTTTCCTCTGGGACATACAGTTTAACGTAGAATCTGAACCATGGAATGACCAGGTGCAGCTCATAAGAACAAACACAACTCTTAAAAATTCTTGCACCCACCAGGACCGTAGCAGCGAATTTTTGAAAGCATGTGCCTTAATCCGGAGCTACCAGACCACTCTACAGGTATTACCAATTTACTAAAAACAAAAGCTGCAATTTGTAGGTTTTTTGTTCAAGGGGCAAGTACCTAAACTACTAGTTGACTTTGTTAAGAAAAACACAGATGCGCCTTCCTCAGACGGCTAGGTTTTAGAAGAGGAGGCGTTTCGTGTTATACTGGTTGGCGGCTATCAAAGTGGAGATATTGTTGTAGGTTTGTGGGTTTTATGTTGTCCACACATCAAATCTACAAACCTAAAACAATATCTCCACTTTGATAGTTGCCACCCATATCACACAGAACATTCCCTCTCCTACAACCTAGCCATCCAAGGCAGACATCAACCCCAACCATGCATTCTTTACCTTTCCCTCCAACAACCTGACATTAGCCCTCATATCCCATAGTTATCCTCCGGCGATGGTCCGCAAACAAATAAGCTGAGCCAAATTTTTTTGTTGTTGGTGTCCTTGTGTAACTTTGGTGAGTTTTGGGTATAATTTATCTCGTATTTCCACATATTTTTAATTAAAAAAGCTTACTAATGTAAATGCATTTCTATGCAATACAATTGCTGGAAAGTAATCCAAGAGATACAACCAAGGGAATGTTACAGCAAAAAGGTATGATTAATAGAAGAGAGAATTTGACAGCAATGAGTTTACTTCAACTACTGAGTAGCAGAAAATTTGTGGGCCAGTGGTCCACTGACAATGTAATTTCACTTCAACTTAATGTATAATGCACCCATGAACAAAGTTCAATAAGCCTAAATAATTTGTACTCACTTAAACTAACTCCATTTAAAATTTACCAGTAAGTTTTATTTTAAAAAAAAAAAAAAAATAGAAATGCTCGACTGGAACTCCCATTATGACAATCCTTGAAAGAAATTTTTGGAAGTGCTGCAACATTTGTAATTTTCAGTACATGTTATAGTTATGACCTGTTGTTTTAATCGAGTTTCCCTTCAAGTTTTTGACATTTACGTATATCTGGACTATGGTAATTAATTAGCTTCCTTCCCATGGCCTGTATTTCAAAATTAAAACTCTTGGCTACTCAGAATACACAGGGGAAGTCTCTGTCCATTGACCACAAAAAGATAAGAATGGGAAAGGAATGGCTATGGCTTGTGAAGGAACCTTAAGTGAATTTGAGAAACCGTGGAATATCAAAAAATTGGATGCATCAATGAAAATTCGAACCTTGGTCCTGAATGGCAGAGTACACGGTACTGAACTATAAGTAACAACATATTTAGATAATTTTGCTTTTCATTTTATAAATTTAGAACAGTAAACCCTAATACTAACTATTATATTTGACATTTACAATAATACAAATAATACTTTTTGCAAACTTTTCTAACATACCTGAGGAGGAGTTGTTTCTGGCTGATGATTGTTCACAGTGGGTGCTGGGCTTTTTCCTTCCCTGATCTCATTTTCTGGTACACGGCCAGGTTTCTTCTTTTTCAATACAGCAAGAATAGAAGACTCCCGTTCAGGGAAAGCAGGCATCTCCTCGAGGACTGTTGCCTACAATCAATTATAAATTGTTACATAATTATTAACTTCTAGTGGCCTTTGGTATTAAAAACAAACACGAATATTGGAATTACAGAAAGGAATTACTTGTAAGCATAAGAATAAATGTTTGTGGAGAAGACCTATTTTAATATATATATATATATATATATATATATATAATAACAATGAAAAAAAGACGCTAAGTAGCGGAAAGGAATCAAATTAGGATAGGGAAATGAGCCACCACTTACCTTTAGATGATGGATGTGGGGCGCGAACACACAGAAAAGACACAAACACAAATAATAAAGAAATTTTCGGGAAAAAACTCTTCTTCAACAAGAGAACATTATTAGTGGTGGGTGCACCCGGAGACTGCCTCACGGAAAGACCGCCGGTCGAGAAAATGGTGGGGGAAAATTCAAACATAGGAAAAGTAGAGGGGCAGTGAATCAGAGCTCATACCTGAGCAAAAATTAATATCCAAAATAATTTCTGGTTGGTGGGAAGATCAAAATATAGTATATATTGAAAAAAAATATATATATTATACAAATAAAAATATATATATAATAATAATAATATTTGTGAATTAAACATCACCTCAGGTTAGTGGTGGTTCAATATAGGTAGTGGAAAGGAGAGGAATTAAAAAATAAAAATAAAATAATAAAATAAAAAATATAATTAAAAATGACTGGGTATTATCTTAAGTTGAGACCAGGTGGTTGCCTTGTGCCAAGTTTGTACTGGTAGGCACACATCCATCATCTAAAGGTAAGTGGTGGCTCATTTCCCTATCCTATATATATATATATTTTAAAGGGTCATACTGACCACAGATTAATTCAAATGCTACAAAAAGAATCGTATAATATTAATCACAACTACTTTCTGGTTAGAATGATGAGAGCAGATCAAATCCAATTTAGCTGACACGCATATAGACATATCATCCTGACTTAACAGAACTAAAATGTAGAATCTTGCCTCACTGGTAATTCTCACACTCACCAGAATCTGAACCCAATCATTCGATCCAGAAATATAAAGAGGCAATATGCCTAAATAGTAGCATGAGGATGTAGTGTAAAAAATAACTGGAGTTTTAAAAATACAATATAATTTCTAAAAATCCCAACAGCATTTGTTTACTTATTGCAGGAATGCATACATATCCCGTTCTTGTGCTTTTTTTGTGTGTTCACCCCATGAAACCATCAAAGGTAGGTTGGTGGTACACTATCCTTTTTTTTAACGCGCGCGCGCACACACACACACACACACACACACACACACACACACACTAGGATAGGAGAAAAACCATCGCTTACCACAGAAGACGATTCCTGCGGTGTTGAGACACGGAAAATCACGTACACACAGAGAGCAAAATTTTTCGAGCCTACAGCCTTTCTTAGATGGCTGCATGTTGGAGGCCGGCAGCCAACTCGTCTCACTCTACTACTGAAGAAGTGCTAACGGCTCAAAAAATTTTGATCTATGTGTGTACGTGTTTTTTCCATGTCTCGGACGCCGCAGGAATCCTCTTCTTTGGTAAGTGGTGTTTTTTTTTTCTTTTTTTTTCCTATCCAACTGTTTAATATATCCACTTTCAGCACCTTTCCTTCCTAATAACCTATTTTAGATAGGAGAAAAACCACTGCTTACCATAGAAGAGGATTCCTGCGCCGTCGATACATGAAAAAAACACGTACACACACAGAATAAAATTTTTGAGCCTATGGGGCCCTTCTTCAGTAGTAGTGGCTGCATGTTGGAGGCTGGCAGCCAACTGAGTAGGACCACCAGGCCAGTAGCTCATGGTTGGGGGGGGGGGGAACAACATGGCGCCGGGAGTGAGGGTAGGGGGGTAGAAAGGCATCGGCTAGAAAATACTAATAAATAGATAGTAAACCTGTCCACAGGGACCCGTCACGGAAGCGCGGTAGACGTCAGCCAACGGTACTAAATTGCCTATTAATTAATGGAAGCATGTGCAAAAAAAATATGACAAATTCAATTTAAAAAAAAAAAAAAAAAAAAAAAAAAGATTTGAAATTTAAAATTAAACTAAATTTGAAGTTACAAGCTACAAAAAGATAGGCTCTGGTGGGCAATGGTTCTTTGGGAAAAGGTAGGGGGTAAAGGGGATGGATGGGAGAAAAATTGATGCTATCTTAAATTTAGTACTGGTGGTTGTCTGGTGCCCAGTTGGTACTGATACGCCAGTTCCCACCTTCTGAATTCCAAAATGCTGCTTTTGTCTGAGAGGACTGATGGCGCAGACCGCAAAACATGTGATAAGATTGTTGGTGCCATGGGTGGTGGCATAAGATACAGGGTGGTCAGGGTTCTGTATATTTAATTCAGGCTTCACGCCTCGCCAACATGGTCATTAGAAGGACGAGAGGCAGGAGGAGGAGGAGGAGGAGGTGGAGGAGGAGGAGGAGGAATTACCCATGGTTATGGCCTTTAGAAGGAAACATCCCTGCATTCTCCTCAAATGGTTTTGAGAAACCATGGAAATCCGGAATATGGATGGCCAGATGGAGTTTGAACCCACATTCACCCAGTTTCTAAGATGGAGAGTTACCGCTTAGCCACCAGGCCCTGTCTTTCATTTCACTAATATGATCAATGAAAACCACTTTCTAGTAGAAAGTCAGAATTTAAATCTTTTAATTGTGACCAATTTTAACATTAATTTTTGTGAAGATATTCACAGATTAAATATCTACTATTACACACTTAGAAGACCTAAAAACTTGCCAGTACATCCGTCGACGCAATAATGCTGAGCTGGAGATATTCTGATGCTCGTTGTTGTAATTCTGCATCTGCACTACGAAGGTTGCTATGCTGACGGAAAACTTCTTGGATCTGTGGTTTTATCTCAGGAAATAAATTAACAAACTTGATGTACGTAGAAAGCAAGAGAGCTCGGGTCATTGGGGAGCAAAGATGATACTGAAAAAAACATTACATTTACTCAGGAATAATAATAGTAATAATAGAACTAAAAATATACAATTTCAAATTGAAAACGCTCTTGGTTAGTAACCATTCTACAAGACAGCTTTTACTTCTGTTTATTAACAGAATAAGATTGTCAGATAATTTCAGGAGGAAATTAAGTTTCATTTATGTAGAAATACTAAGTTTTTTGAGAAACTACTGTACTTTTAACGTTTTCAATTAGACTATTTTAATTTTCAAAGACTATATTAACGAAATAATACTAATTATAATCTGCTTACTGAAATTGGAATTTAATTATATGTAATAGTATAGCTAATAATATATCCAAGTCTCATACCTTGGAATGTAAAAGTTGGAACTGAACCAAAGGGGAGGATCGTTGGTCTCCTGCAATAAGGTTACCAAACTCCCCAAGGATATAACCTCCGACCTTCACCATGTTTTCATGGCAGGCCGGAGCTTGAAGAGCCTGAAAAAGTTAGTGTATAATTGGTATTTCATCTCCCAATTCACCAAATCGTGCAATCTACATTGCTAAACCGTTTCCACTGAAGAACTGAACACCCACTTAAATTTATAAATTTGGCTGTTACACATGAAAGTAGCTGCACAAGGAATTTCAACTTAGACTTAAAGTAGTTTTAACTGTCGAGAAGTAAATAAATTTGATATGTTTAAGATAAAAGTTTTTCCTATAGTGTTACCAACAAAATATAAAGTGCAAGCAAATAAGCAACTTACCTCGAAAACTGTTTTAGCTGCATAACCTTGCACATCATCTCTATTTATTACTATCTGTATAACACGGTACCACACTTCCTCAGACACATAGTCACCAGCTATCCTAATAAGATTGAGTATTACATCAACGTACCATGTATAGTCGGTAGCATACTTTTCAGCTAATATAGCCACTTTGAGTACCTGTAATTGTGTTAAGATTTTTTTAACATACCACAGAAAAAAAAAGCATTGAATAAACAATGTTCTCCATTTGATCATGGCAAGATATTCTTGATATTAAGGATTTCGAAGCAAAAATGTAGTTAACTTTGCTATTATTTTTTCACCGATAGGCACTCTTACCATTTCTTCTCGGATGGAATAATCAGCAGTCTCTAAGTAATTGAGCATTTCCTGAACAATTTCTTCAGCATTACTTTTATCACACATGGCATAAAGTAAATCCACTGCTTGCTGTCTTACGGAAACATCCTTCTCCATCTAAAACCAGAGAAAAAAATATAATTAAATATGCAACTTTTAAAACAGTATGTTTTATGTGCATTTCAATGGGCTTCAACAAGGGAGGGGAAGGGGAAGGGAAGAGAGTGTGAAGAAATTGAAAAGCAAACCCCTTCTACACAATCTACCACCACATCTAACACATCTGAAATAAAAACTGGAATGTGTCCAAATTCAACTGGTGGAGTGATATTTGAAGAGTGACAGCAGAAAAACAAGAAAATGGGGGATACAGACATTAGGAAATTTAAGTCATTTAAATTAATCTTGTAACTGAGCTATCTAAGGTACAGTACCAAAATTAAATGAATTCCATTACCAGTGGTGGAGGAAAATTGGGATCTAAAAGCTTGCCAGCAAAGAGGGACGGGTTTATGAAAATAATTCCTCAACCATACTGCTCCAAATACCCTGGGTTGAATGTTGCAACACACATGGCACATGTTTTTAGGTGTCCATCTATCATGTGATAAAATTAAAACTGACGGTGGTCTTTGTCTGTTGACGTAACTTTGTCCTAAGAGCTGGCATCAGAGGTTTTAACTGCTCCTTTTTCAATTTACAACATCCCCTCATCATAGTAGACAGTAATATCCTCCACAGCAAAACAACCAGGAACAGCCAAATCAATATTAGGTGTCTGCATTGGTTTTATCTAAATAAGTAAAAATAAAATAACACCCCTCTCAGATATTTTTTTTAACCTTAAATCCATTATTATTTTTCATTTTAATTTGTGATAAATTTTGTAATAAATAGATACAAATGTATATTGAAGCCACAGGATGAACTTTGAATTTTCTACAAACATTTTACTATTAATGTATTTGTTATAGATTTTCCTTCAAACTACTACTCCAAGTTCAACAATTAGGTTATTTTTCTCAGATACCAACTTTCTAAAATATTTCCACCGATCCATTTCAATACATTCAGACTAGCTAACCGTAAATTAATATTACAGCAAATATTTCTCATGCTGAGAATATGAACATGTATCCATTAACGCCTTTGCTATTGGCTAGTAACTTTTCTTTTAATCCGAAATCTTTAGTGCAGTTCTAGTTGTCACTTATGTACAATGGACCTGATGATTGCGGCAAAGCAAGCAGTCATAAGCTTGTCTTTCGATAATATTATCGGAGAACCCGCGAAGATTTGGTATCAAAAATACGCCGGGAAAGTCTTATTTCTCATATAACTTTTCTTTTACTAGATGAATCTGATCACAATACATTACCCCTTTATCATTATCACTATGACAGAGTTTTTCTCATGCCCACAAACATCTTCCACTTATGCCAGTCATTCACTTATTGTTTGATCATGCATTTTGACTAGATAAATAAACCTTTTTCTTCAGGCATGATGATAACTAGTAATACAGAGAAACTTGGGGATTGTAACATTCCACATTACAAATATAAACCTTTTATTGGTGTGACAGTCTAAAACCAAATTAGAAACTTTTGATTAACAACTGAAGATGTTACACTATTAAACGTAACTCCATTGAATTGTTTGCCGCCACAAACATTTATGTTGCTCTTCTAGAGGCTGCAATATTATGGATTATTTCATCAGTCGGGAGGACTGAACCAAAATATTGAAGTTATGAGCTTTTAAATAAATTTATATTGTATAAATTAAGTCTCTCCAAATACTAAATTTTTTCCCTTCGATTTCTCCCCACTATCTTGGAAACTTAAAAAATACTGTGGTATCAAAATTTAAGCTAAGGTTTTTTTTTTTTTTTTAATTTCACAGATGACAAATGAGTGTGACAAACTGCATTCATACCAGTCACAGCAACAGTTAACACTGAACAAAATAACAACAAAGTAGCCTTACTCTGTGTGGTAGATGGTGTAAGGACATAGGCTGATACCGGGGTTGAGTATAGCCTTAGTGCCTTAACTAACACTCTTGATGCGGACTCAAAGTTCTCTGTAAAACTTACGGAATAATTTTGATTTGACCATGTAGCCTTGATAGTTCAACTCGAATGCTTCAGGTCGCCACAATGTTTGTTGACCAACAAATATTGAAAAGGGTTACTATTTAGCTACGAAATGACAACAGTTCAATTTTCAAAACTCTTCCAATTTATTCAAATAAAACCAAAAGTTTAAAACAGCATTCAAAAGTTGATTTGGCTCATTGAACATACGTTTCCAAAAGTTACAGGTTGTGGAGAGAAATCTAACCGACCGAAACCCCTTTACTAAATTTACAAGTTCTTAACAGTCATTGAAGTTACGATATAACACGACACCCCACATGGTCGCAAACAGTTCACTGACTAGCATAGCAAGTTACAACCCAGACGACATACTGGAACAGACGACGGATCGGAACAGACCACAGGCAGGAACAGACAAACCATAATGGCGACGGGGTCTTTTTTTATAGAAACGGCCAGAACCAGTGACGTCAGCAGCTGTATCACATCTTTTTGCTTCCGCGTAGCTCAAAGTATGTGTAATTTCTTTGACGATCCCGACTATTAAAAATGTTCAAACTTTGACAGTATCTGGACTTATCTACTAGAAGTCCGACGGCAGTCTCTTGAGAAATTTAGAGTAATTAATTTTAAAGTTTTAGCTGTTTAAGACTCCGCGTAGTGATACATTCAAATTCGGGTAAAATCCCTAAGTGTTCTAGAATTTTACGCGCGTGCACAACAATCCGCGACAATCTATTTTACAAAAACTTAATTTCCAGACAAATGCTTAAACTTTTTATGAAAACCCGTATATGTATGAAATCGTCTTAATTAGGGCTATCTGCTGATGTAATTTTTAATTTAATATTTCTTTTAATAAAAAAGCTTATTTTTTTATCTCAATTAAAATCGCTAATTAGACTTTACCAAATTATTTAATTTTACTGCCAAAATATCGGGGATAGTGCTGACTACAGCTGGTTATAAAAGTTCGGTTGTAGCTTTACGTGATTTAAAGATATTACAAATCTTAGAATTTCTACTTTTACGATCGCGTGCTTCAAAACATGAACAAACCTAAATATCTCTTAAACCAAACATTTCCCGATATGATAAATACACTTTAAAATGATTTTTATAGCAAATTGTTACTGTGGGCAAGATTACAGCCTTAAAGTTGAAAACTGTACTTCTCGAAATTTCCAAGTCCCGCCTAAGCAAAACTAGGATTTGCCAAAATTCTAAGGTCCTTACAATGGATAATGATGACCAGTATGAATTTCAACTCTCTTCCATCACTACTTTACGTTTTAAATATTAATAAATAAATAATGCCAATGCAACTGGCACTTACGATCCGCAACGTCCAGATATTACTAAGTTTCCTGTTTATGATGATGTATTGTGGTGTGCTGTGGCAACGGAGAAACTGAGTTTTGAGCAACAGTTATGCACACAACTTGGGAAAAATTTTAACGAAGTAAATGCAGATCCTGAAAAACCTGTCATCTGGGAAGAGGATCGTGAAAGGAAAAAAGTTTGGCTTTCCAGGAAAGCATACAAGGTAAATAAATTTTCTAAAATATATATATATAAATGCAGTACACTGGACGAAAATGCCAAAGCCATCAACTGCATATATTCACGTCATTATGTACCAAAAATTTAACGCATTACCCCCAAAAAAACTGTACTCATTAATTCACTGTATCAACATGTCACCCATTTCAATTTCAATGAGGTTTACTTATTTCAGATATAACCACACATTAACAAAAGAAAATTGTAAAGCTGAGTTCAAAGATCTCTAGGTTTTCAATGTTTGTGTAAGAATTGCACATGGCAGGGTTCCCCAGTATATTCCAACTCTGAAACAGTCTTTAGCAGTGCCCTGAAGGAAGACCATGGTTGAAGTTTGTAAATTATTTTTAATAATCATCGTACAAATTCAAGTTTTATCCTTTTATAACAGCCCTCAGACCCAGACATTTAATGAAGCTGTATTTTTAAGAATTATTTGTAGCAAGCCGGGAGTAAATATGATTTTGTATATTTATCTTGCAATTAACATTGGGTGGCTGTGTCGAACGCAAGTCTTGCACAAGCCCAGCCTTAAGTTGAAAAAGGGGTTTTCACCTGAAATATTGTATTTTATTTGTTTGTGTGTTGTTTTGTGTTGCTGCTGCCCTCCTCCCTTCAACTATGGTGAGTGTTGGGTGTATTTAACCTGACCTTTCAATGTAAATATTGCCTCGCATCATTTCTTTCCTTTGTTACTTATATCTTACAATTAATTGTGAATTTGTGTAAATGAACATTATTTTATGGAAAGAAACTATGTAAATACTATTTAATATGTTCAAGGACAGTACTAAGATGGAAAAATTGATTAAAAGTTTGAAATTCTAAGCACTGATGTGAGCTACGATGTTTAGAGGACAATTTGTGATGGTTTGGACTGGTTTATGTAGATAATTGTGTGTGTAAATATCTTTAATCCCCATTTCTGTGAGTTTCGTAATGATTGTGAATAATTTTGTATTAATTCTGAGTATTTTAATTACTTAAGTATTGTTAGAATTCAAGAAACGTCGGTCAGAAGTTTTGAATTATTCTGGAATTTTGTGCAACACCTATATAAGCAATTGGCAGAGATGGGTTAGTTGAGCTTTAGTTTTGAAGGTGTTGCAAGTTAGAATCGCTGGGGCATTTATTTACAGTTGAACATAATATCTTTGTATAGAGTTTGATGCCTTGAAGAAAAACTGGAAATTGAATCTTCGACAAATTATTTCAAGAAAACCAAATACCTAATGTGGCTTCAATGACAGGATAGGACATCAAGAAATTGTAATTAACAAAAGAATCAACACTATATTATGTTATTTATAATTTTTTTGTAGCATGCCCCAGTTTTATTGTCACATGTTCAAGAGTTAAAATACTTCCAGATATATAAGAACGAAGTCTTTCTCGGCGTTGAGAATGTATAAACTGCTCTTGGGTGACTAGCCAAATCAAGAGTGCATTGTCACACGATATTTCGGCCACTAGATTCATTGCCGCCATCTTCTGGTGAAGTGCCGGGTGCAGCGGAAAGGCTAGTTCTTATAGCCTGCCAGGTGGCCCAGTGCGTGGGAGTGTTGAGCGCGTCCGTGATTGGTCGGCCAATCGTGTGACAACGCACTCCTGACTCGGCTAGTCACCCGAGAGCAGTTTATACTTCCAGATGTTAGCAAAAAAATAAAACAGAAGAATAAGAGACTAAACTTTACTGACATTCATAACAATAAGCAAGCATGCAAAAATTTACCTCACCTTCATGGATAAAATGACAACTTCTTGGTGTTTCTTGACAGCCTCATGAGAGAATTCAGATGTTGCCAGTAAACACATGGATTCGAGTGCAAGGTACCTCAAGTTGGTCTCCCTATTGGAGAGAAATTGACCAAGTTGATTACATGCTCGGACTAAAAGGTTTGGCTCAGTATCGTTGTGAATAATTAGACTTATGGCTTCAAACAAGACTGCATTCTTTGCGTTAGAGTGTTGCACCTTCTTTGACTTAGGTGGTTCCTGTGCTTTATTCAATATTGTCTCGAGACACTCGTTAAGACGTCCACGTACTCCAGGGTCCTCTGTAAAGATTCAAATGAAGGTTAGAAGTCAAAGAGACAAAGTACAATCAAAATTATGTTCATGTAACTCCTTAGATTATCGTTTTCAATTTTTATCTTATAATAAATTAGTAAAAACTGAGTAACGTGCAAGCAATCGCACACTTCTTAGTGTGTCTTTGCCAAATTTAGTTCTGTATTTAACAACATTACCAACCAATTTTACAATTTTCCATGTGAAGAGTATAAAAAAAACTAAACTGACTGCTGATGGAAGAATACAGCATTCTTCAAATTAATATTATGTTAATTGCACACTGCATCAAAAAGAGAAGGAAACCCAAAATAACCTTTCTGGAGGCTAGAAGAATATCAGAGTTTATTTTATTTAAATGAAATAAAACTATGGACCTGATGTATATGCACCACAATTAATAAATTTTTGAATTATCCTGCCTTACCAAATATCTTAAGCTTCTTTCAAGCATTTTTATATTATTTATGTTAACTATAGTCCCCCTAATATTTTTGTTGTTCATGCTCTAAAATATTTCTATCCCAGAAAAATTGTTTTAATAAAAAATAGGGCCAAATCTCTAATAAAAAGCTGAGATCTTGTTCTGAGCCATTTGTACAGTGTGTATTTACTTCAGTTTCTGAAACAGAATTGTTTCTCTCAATGCTATGGATTGTCTATTTAAAACTCGTGCGAGTTAACCTTTGTGCCTGTCAATTTTTACTGAAATGAAAGGCATAATATGTATGACTGATACTAAGACTTAAAACCAGAAAGAGGTGTAAGAGCAATCAGTAATTGAATTATATTCAGATGAAATTGCTATGTTAGTTAACATTTTATGCCAAACACTAACCAGGCATTACTGCCTTCTTTAAAAACAATATTTACGCTGTACACAAGGCAAATAAGAAATGCCTATACTTCTGTCAAGCTCTTTTTTCAAGTGACATACCACTTGATCTCACCAATCCATTTTAGCTTAAAATATTAACAAAATACTACAGTTTTCTCCAGAATAAATGATGTCTTAGAAACCTCGTGAATCTTACCTGGAGGTGGATAGTTTTGCAACAACCTCAATAATTTAACAGATAACCATGGGGCTGGTACAAAATAATATGTATAGTCTTGTAAATCTGTGTAGCTCGCAGTCACAATCTGAAATAAAGAATTAACCATCATAATGGGATGAAAGTGATAAATATTTCAAATTTAATTAAGAGTTAACATTTAGAAATGACCGATGAGAATATTTACTTAACCTCAAGCAAGAGCTTTTAATACTACGCAATATTAAAATAAATCAGACACCATTTCTCCCATTTACAGAAATGTTATCACAGCAATTCATTACATGTACAGAGGCAGATACATCTGAAAGCCTTTCTAACTTTTCCAATTTTTTTAATGTTAATAATCATGCGGCAATGTTGATACTTAAAGTGAAACTTTGGAAAAAATGTTTTACACTGCTCTGAAAAAGTAACAAAAATTTCATTTTTTAAAAAAGTTCAATAATAGTTTTGACAGCAAGGATACGACCAGACGTAATGAAAAACAGTAATAAATTTTATATTCACACTGATGATACTGTTAATACTGATTCAATAAATATTAAAGCTATTAATATGCTAAGCTACTGAATGTCTAAGATAATCTACCAAACCATCAGAAAATTGCTTGGGAAGCAATTAAAATAGTGAACAGAATACAAAACAGCATGTGCATATTTATCTGTCATTTAATTATCTCCGTAAGTAATTTACGATAGTCTGACAAGAGAAAAGAGTACAAAATTTCTTCTGGAAACAGTAAGGAAAAAAGCTATGTACTACTTGTGGGGGGGGGGGGTGTTTGTTCACAGCAGGCGAAAATAAAGATACATAGTTTATGTATGGATGCTCCCTTGAAGGTAAAAAATAGGAACACAAATGAATTCAGTAATTATCTATATAAATAATTTATTGATAAATAGTTCACGACGATATTATGCTGCCAGGCAAACAAATGCCTGAAGGAATTAGAGCTATTTTTTTTTTTTTTAAAAAAAAAAAAAAGGTAGTTTAGATGGTTTCTAAATTCAACAATTTGCAATAACATTCTGAAAGAATGCATTTTACAAACAAAACACGAAAAAAATTTCAGTACAACTAGGAATTGCTGCACAGACTATTAAACAGAAGAAATTAATTATGCTTCACACATACCCGTCTGTTTCATGAAATTATACCTTAAGGTCAAGGATATCAAACACGATACACAAGAGATTTATGTCATTTTCAACAGATGAAATATCAAATATGAAATATAAAGAAAATGGAAATGAATAAATCTGAACAAAATAGTCTTTCATCCTACTCGTGCTAAACTGTGGCATTAACAATGACAAGTATCTTACCCTGCTGAGACGTGACACTGCTAGGCTGATACAGCCCTTATATTCTTCTGGGTTTTTCTTGACAAGAGCATCAATAAGGCTAGTGGCTGCTGTTACAACACCCATGTGCTGGTCATTGAGAAGGTGAATGATACGCGATGTCCACTCTCCACTTGGAATTATTTCTTGCGAGGTACGGAACAGTCTTAACAAGCATAGCGCTGCAGATTGTTTCACCACATCCATTGTGTCCCTAAACAAAATTTAAGATTATTTACATCTGCATCATTTTCTTCAGGCATATGCATTCATTTGAAAGAAAAATAGTTTGTAAGCAAGATTAACTCTATGAGACACATTATATAGATAATAACCAACAGTTGCAGAGAGACTACATATTGGCCCAAGTTGTTAAAATCTCAGAGTTGAAATAAGCAGAAACTTCAAATATTAGTGTTATGCAGTACGGTCTAAACTATAGCTGTATTTTGAGATCCTACAAATTTTGTGTAGTCGAACTATTGAAGAAACAATCTGAGAACGTCCAGATAAAACAGAGAAATCTTTTATATGTTGGATCAGTGCGATTTGCGCCAAAGAAACAACTAAAATACAATTTTCAGGAAAGGAGATCAAAGTGACTGCATCAATTACTAACAGATCTATCCAACATCTCTTTGCGGTTGGAGTTCAGAAGCATGTTGTATGCTTGAACATTACAAATTTCCACCGACAAAGTTAATTACACTCTGCCAACACCAAAGTCGGATGAATCAACCATGTTAAGCATAGTTTGTAAATGATCAGTCACTATATGATGAAAATGAATCCTATTTAAATTTAGATGTTAAATCATGCTTCCAGCAAAGACCACTGCTTACTTTAATTTTTACAATCTTGGAGACAACATTAACAACAGTTAAAGACTTTGCTTATGATGATGTAATTCATAAGGTGCTAATCAATTCTGCTGACTGTTTACAGCTTGAGGACAATCCTTGACATTCTGACTTAGTGCCATAAATGTTGACTAATTGCAAAAAGTGAAATGGGCTTAACAGTACAAAGAAAATAAAGATTTTTTGGTCATAGGTAAAGTGAATTCTTGATTACAATTCAAAAGTAGACTTTTGAAGAATTGTAACACATATACAAAGGAGATATCATATAAAACCGAGTTTCCTCATATGCAGTAGTGTTGTGCATTATCATCACAAAAGGATAAAATATTAGTATTGAGGAAGCACAAAGAAGTGTCACTCATTTTGTGTCAACTTGCTGTGGACCTTGCTAAAAACTCACCGACTTGGTGCAGAGATTGGGCTGAGGATGTCTGGAAGACTTGACAACATAGTTTCTTACCGAATTTATTCACAAACATGTGAAAAGCCAAATCCGTTTAAAAAAGCAGTGAAATTCTTTACACACTAACATACTTGGGCTGCAATGACAGAAGATATAAGGTGTCACACAAATGCTTATATGTATTTCTTGTTCCTCGTTCATTTAAGGAATGTAATGCATAGAGGAGAGATTAATTTTGGTTCAAAGCACACACTGCCAACTATAATTCCAGATTTAAGTGTAGACAATACTGATAGCAACAATAACATCAAGATGTGTTATAATAGATGTTAGACTTAAAGATATTGACTAGATAAATGAAAAATGTTTAAATATTTTATAGATCAATGATGGGAAAACGTTGATTAAACTGAGGCAAGAAATGGACAAATGAAGATTAAATCCGGTTCACCATACTCACCCAGACACTAAAAGTTTTGGAATCTCGTGCCCAAATGCTTCCGCCATTTCCTTGCTTCCAATGTTTGCTATACATTGAAGAGCTAGACTTACATGTACTGGATTCCTGGAAAATGAATAGATGAAGTCAAAAACAATAGACTGTTTCACACAATTCTAACATTGACTAAGGTGTTAATTTCTCACCTTGAAGACAGATCATTCTTGATACTCTGTATTATCAGTTTAATAAGATCACTGTTTGTATTCACAAGGACAGAAATGAACAGGTACCCCTTTAAAAGACAAAACATGAAATTATACAAGGGACAAATTTCAGAAGCTAATAAATAATACTGACGTAAAACTTACAATTTGTTTTTCTGAATATTTGTTTGACGACAGTAGATTAACTGCTTCCATATGACCAAAATCGATGTCGTGCCCAAGCAGAAATATGAAAAGAAGTTTACAAACATATTTCTTCTTTTGGTAGCCATCTAATGTTTTATCTCCTTTAAATTTACTCCTAATATTTGCCAATTCCTTATTAATTCTTTTGATTTCTGCTTCTTTGCTTTTACCTGTAAATAAAGGAAAATTAATATTTAAAATAGCATATTTGAACCAGCATATAAATGTGTCAGTGAATGCCAAATTTGTAAATTCATCAGGGGATAGATCCTGAATTGCAGAATTAAATCTAGATAACCACTTAAATTAAGTTTTATTTATTTATTTATTTTAAGTATTTGCTCTGCATCACTTGGAAATCAAATTTCAACAAACCCTATTATAGTTCAGCCAGGGCTGCTGTATAATTTCACATAACTTTTCTTCCACTGCATACAAGTTCTTACACTCTTATTACATCCTGCTGCACTCTGTTCATCTCCGGTCATGAAGAGGGTCTGATAACGTTGGGCATGCAGTTGTGGTGATCATATACGTCACCACATGTTTAATACATCACCACATGTTTTATACGTCACCAAATGTTCATTTAAAAAAAAAAAGGCAAAGTGTTTTGCGTAAAGTGCACATGTTTACAGTGATTTGAGGAAGGGTTTCAGTCACATATGGACTGTATCGGTTTGGCACTGACCTGTCAGCAAGCCGGAGACAATGGTCTGGCTTTGACCAAGGTGGGCTGCTCAGGGCGACACAGGATGGCCACAGCAGGAGGAGGGGAAAAGAGGGAAGACTGTTTTTGGCAAGAGCAAATAGGGTGCTAAAACACAGACCGCCAGATAGACGGTTTGAATGAAAAGCCAACCAGGTTGCTGAAATTTGTGCGCAATTGACTCCCTCGATGCTCTTGTGTTCCATGTCGAGGAGAAACGGTGTGGTCGCAGAGAAGAGGAGAGTGGACATATTGGGGCAGCACTGTTTGCTGTGAATACAGTTATGATTTGGATTTGAGAGATGCTGCAGCACCAGAAAGGGCTTCATATGGTAATGTGCCATTCTTTCTGACTGAAAAGTTTTGACATTTCACTGCCATAGTGATTGGTCCAGTGCAACCCTGAGAGCATTAAAAATTGCTTCTCGAGTTTCCCAACATCAATTTAACTTCAGTGAATTAGCTGTGGAACTGTTTGAATTTTTGATCAATGAATCTCTGCCCTTCTGGTACAGAACTCCAGAATCTATTCATTCTTAAACATCATGTATGTTGATTTTGTGAAAATTCCTATTTAAATGTTTCAAAACTTGTGCCAGAATAAAATCTGGATCATTTTAAATAATTCCTTCATTAAAATATTCAAATGTAAGGTAGAACTCTGTTCCTTTTAATCTTCCTCTTTTGGAATGGCACCCTTGGAAATATTTGTCATAGTAATTAATTAAATAAGCTCAACTCAAAGATAAAATAATTACGATTTTGAACAGTTCTTGAGCAGACGAGGTATAGAGAACATTTCACAGTAAATCATTATTGTGGGTCAATGTGTGTTTTCCATACTGACTGCACAACTGATACAACTGTACTTACTGATCCTTCATTTAACATCAAATTTTACATCTATCTGCAGATTACTTATTCTCTGCTCTCCCATTGGCTGATGTTATATGGGACCTTAAATATTTTTTAACGCTTATCTCCAGTACCAGACATTTACTGAAGTATTTTCTTTACAAATCATGCAGTATTCACAAAAGGGTAATGGGCTGAATTAGAATCTTACAGAACTGGTACTTCATTTTTACCGACAGTTTATGTGACTTGAGTAGTGGTTAAGGCAGTAGCACCAGAGATTTATCTCAAATTATACCTTCCTTGAACATGAAACCAAGCTATTTAAACTCTTCCACTCGCCTATAAAAACTATTTTGAACTTGTCTAGCTATAATAGTTTGCTCTCAGTTAAGATGTAGATGTGTAGATGTAGATGTGTAGATGTAGATGTGTAGATGTGAATATTCATTTTTATATCCGGTCAGTACTTGCTATCAGAATTCTCATTTTTGTCAGCTCCACTATTGAATAATAATAGAGGGTCATAATCTATGTATGCTAAAAGCTAAATATTCTCTGACAATCTGCAAGCCACTGAAGTAAAAAGTTATTAATGCTGGCAATAAACAGTATCTCCATCTTAGCGCTATTATGTTACCAAACTTTGTTATCTGGTGATCAAATTTACTTTTCTGCTTAGGGCTTTACATTTTGTCAACATTGAAGCTATCGGAGGCAAGAAAGGACAGTGGGCAATGTTCAATGAAATCATGTATTTACTCGAGGAATTTAATGCAAGTATATCGAAATGTTTATTTTTATATTTGATGTATTTCACTTAAAATATTTGTTATCGGTCTTTTTTTTTTCTTTAGTGAATTTTAAAATGTAAAAATTGATATCACTCTTTAATGAGTTAGTCCAACACTGGTGCTTCAGAGCTCCATCCATACAGTGAATGACTTCAAATGGTAAGACTGGGGTTCAATTCCAAAAGAAGCCAAGGATTTTTGCTCAAAGCTGAACACACAAACACGGTCAATGAGGGAAAACTTCCCGAAGGGCAAGACGATGATGTATCGCTTTGGACTCGCCACCTCACATGTCCAGTGGCAAAATAAAGAAACAAAATTCGGAGCTCAGATTCCACAAATTACTAACCTCCCATCATGGCCCCAAAGACTCAAAAGGAGAGACCTTACCTTACCCATGAACACACTGCCTAATACTAAAAGAGAAATGAACACCAAGCTCAGTCTCCAGAGATCTGGAAGTGAAAAAGTGGTAAATGTGTTTGCTACCACACCATTTGCATAATAAGACATGCATACCAACATTAAACGATGTAACCATCCTACAACAGCACCCTCAGAAGTAATCATGCAATAGTTAACATTATTTTTCTCTCACTGTTAATTTATATCTATCATACAGAATGGCAAAGATGGAAGAGACTTGTTAATTGAATACAACTATCAGATAAATACTCAGTGTTCTATCAGTTTCATAAACACTGGAATTCACTTTATAAGTGCAAAACATGGCATTTCACTTTAAACTACTGCAGCAAGTTCAGTTCCAATACCTTTAAGAAAATGCCAATTTTAGAGCAAGCAATCAATGTTAAATTTGGTGTATGGGAGAAGACAGTTGAAAACAACTAGTGTGAAAGTTCCCAAGACTAGCATCTAGTACAGAGGAGGCCAACCAGCGGCCCGCATGCAGCCCGCCTTGAACATTCTTCCAGCCCGCGAGATACATCACACTTTTACAAAATATTTTTTATATTTCATTTTTAGTGTTATATATTTCTTTACAATGTGCGTTTAGTATAATTATTATTATATTATCTGTGTTTACATGTAAGAATAATAGTAAACACAAAAATAACTCATGTTTCAACTTTTCACTCCAAAAAAATGTCTCTAGTGGGGATATAAAATTTTTATATGCGGCCCGCGCCGTTACGATTCACGTCCAAAGTGGCCCGCAAGATCATATGGGTTGGCCACCCCTGATCTAGAGTGACCTCTGGCTGAGTAGGAGTAGAGAATTTAAGTAGAAGACATTTTGAGAGTGCTCAAAAAGCAAAAGTTGCAAAGTGAGCTAAAAATATGAAATTGCATGTAAATATAATCATTATTATTCAATTAATAGTGTTGACCGGGTGTCACACCCCCAGTGGACTACATCAAAAAATCCAAATGCTTCAGGAGACCACAAAACGAAGTTCCACTATTAGAATAGAAGTTTAGCACAAATATAGTATTAGAAGCACTGTGTATGAGAAGATAATAGTACTAATTATTGTTAACCTTGACCTTCCTATTAGGCAAATAACCATTTTTGCTAAATATTAGTTGCCACAGCATACAGTAATTAAAATAAATGTGAATACTTTAACGGTGATTAGGACGTAAATTTTTCAACATTATCAGACTTCTAGACTAATCCAGTGCTACCAGGAAGGATACAAAACTTTACAAGTTTAACTACTTCAGAGATTGTTCAATTTTCTCCCCAATTACAAACAGAATTTTGCAACAGTATCACCCCCACGAAGGATATATCTCCTACTGAAAGCAGTAATAGTTGATTAAATATAAAAATAGGATTGGATGTGATAGAAGTAAATGAAATCTGCTACTTAGGAAGTAAAATCACAACTGATGGCCAAAGCAGGAATAATGTCTTTTCTATTTTTTACTTATTGCTTTACGCTTCCTCGACGGCTAAGGTCATTAGAGGTGGGCTGGAACTGGGGACAAGGTACGGGAAGGAATGGATGCTCGGACAGGGATTCAAACCCGCATTCTCCCAAATGTGAGGCCAGAACGTTAACCACTCACCCACCACGCTCTGTAGGAATAATGTCAAAACAGCACTAGCAAAAATAGTTTTCATGAAAAAGAAATCTTTTAGCATCAAATATTGAACTAAGAGTCAGAAAAGGCTTTTTAAAACAGTGTGGAGCACCGCACTTTATGGTGGTGAAGCATGGACTTTAGGAGTACCAGGAAAAAAACTTAAGCATATGAAATGTGGTGCTATAGAAGAAAGCTGAAAATTAAGTGGAAAAAGTATGAAATGAGCGCGTTTTCGAAATTATTGGTGAGAAAAGAAGTTTGTGGACGATTCTAACAGAAAGAAGAGATATGCAGGATTGGTTAACTTGTTAGTGGAGGAAACAGTCGAAGGGAAGAATTGTAGAGGAAGGCAGAGATTATAATATATAAAGCAAATAATTGAGGACGTGGGTTGTGATGGGTATGTTGAGATTGCGTGAATTAGCGCGTGAGAGGAACAGATGGAGGATTGCTTCAAATCAGCCGAGAGGCTGATAACAGCAAAAAAAAAGTTACAGGGCGAATCAGAACTGTCAATCGCTGTACTGTCGTCCAAAGTTCGAGGCAGATGACAACCTTGTGGCTGGAGAGTCGGCTATTTCTGGTCGTTAGAGCGCCGAATGACAACAGATGTCTGCCGACCAATCAGAACAGGTCCGCTGCTCTCAATGACATAATGACGCGCCCATTACGACCAACTCACTGTTTGCGGCGTCTGTGACGACCTGTACACAATACTCACTCGTCACCCCGAGTCACGCGTGTTTACCGACTGAAGCGAGGTTATTATTTTTGGACGGAGCAATTACTGCTGTCAGTCTCAGCTGTGCGCGACGGCAACGTAGGTTATCATTTTCAACCGTTGCCTCCGAATTTATAATATACTAGCATTTGCCCGCTGCTTCACGCGCGCGTGCCTTGGCAGGTGTAGAAATTATTTACCGATTTTATTCTCTTATCAGACATTAACGTGGAAAGGCATGAACTGTTAATGTATTCTGAATAGTTTCGTTTGTTTCGGTTAATACGTTAGGTTCGGTTTTCATACTGATGTCAGAGAGTTGTTTTATTCATATTTTAACGTGATGCAATTGATTCAATAGTAGAAAAGGTTCCTGAAAAATTAACAGTAGTAATTCGTGGTTGTAATTATTGTGCGAAGTATAAACATTTATTGTTTAGAAAGGCTTTTATTTTTGCGTTATAAGTAAGCCCCGGATTCTTAGGTTCGAACCTATTTTGTTCGCAACCTAATATACTCGAAATTTTAATTTCCCTTTTCGTCTTTTGTATAAACTAATAATATTCATAAATTTAATAGGACCTAAAAGTACCTAATTTTTATGTTATGACCTAAAATGACCTAATTCGGTTTTTAGAACCTAAAAGGACATATTTCAATGTACTGATCCAGTACGACTGTAATTTTGTTACTTAACTAAAACAAATGACCGACCGAATTAGCTCCCTGGATTCGAACTCCACCATCGGCTGTTCTGAAATGGTATTCCGGAACAGTGCCTTATTGACAGGTTGCGACTAGGGATTGCAATCCAGCAAAGCGGGATCCCGCAATCCCGCGGGATCCCGCATCATTAGACAGTCTGGTGGATCCCGCACATAATTAAGCGGATCCGCAATCCGCAAAATCCAGCGGAAACGCGTGTCAGTGCGTGACTCGCTGCCCCACTCGGTCTCTGTCGGATGTATTGCACTGTTTGCTGTACCAGAGCAGTTGGCATTTGACTCGTGTGAACAAACGTTTGTTTTTGTCAACCTTCGTCATTCGTAAGTAAATAAATACACTTTTACGTATTCATCATAACTTACCGTAATTTGAGTTATGTTGCGTATTTTCTAACTATATAATTATTTTTTAAGTGTCGCACACGTTATCTGAACTACACGGTTACAGCTTTTTATTCACGGTTTCATTATTCCCATTTTCTGTATTTGCAGATAAAGTAATTGTGACAATTTCCTCATTTGCGGCTGAAAATTTGATTATTCGTTGATATGAAACTAATATTATCGTAATTTTAACGATCGCGTACCTATTTATTTAACAGCTATCAAAAGGAAATTATATATCCTTTGACTTATTGTTGTTTTGGCAGCTGCCTTTGACGAAAGCCGCCTGCTTACATGTGCCGCTCAGGCTATCGATTAATACCTCTTCTCTTTGTTATTATTTCGACTAAAGGTAAAAAAAGTTATAATGAAATTTTCACAGGTGTATCGACGAATTGTGTTGTGGGAACACCATACTTCGACGGCTGCCTCCGCCGTCTTCCTCACGTGTGTAATTTCTTGTGTTTGCAATGAAATCCGGAGATAACCTATGAGGACTTCACTGCAATCATTCGCCGAGAAAGTCTCCTTCCTTACTAAAAAACAATAATTTCCACTTTAAAAACGTCGTTACGCCACATAAGTAAATCTGAAATACTTGACAGTTTACGTGTTGGTGAGTAGTTTCTTTTAATAACATTGAATCAACTGTAATATCAATCAAGGAATCAGGAGATATAATAATGAATCACCCAAAAAAAGGCCAAGTCTCGTGCTTGTGCAGTGATAAAAAATTATGAGATCTTGTTCTGAGCCAAGTATACACTTTACAGAGTATATTCACTTCACTTTGTGAAATGGAATGCTTTTCTCGGTGTTATGGAACGTTTATTTAGATTTTTTTTAAAAATAACTCTGGTAAGCAAACCATATTTGTAAACTTATGTGATGTATTGTAAAGCACATAATATGACCTAAGACTCAATATTTTCCATTTTTATTATTTATTTAAAAATTGGTTTAGATTAAAAAACAAAAATGTAAAACCTCGAAATACACTTAAGACACGCTAAAAAGTTTTAATGTCATTTTGCCAATCAAAATATTGTTAACTGTTAATTTTTATCATTTAACATTAAAATTATATATTAATTTAATTATTATTTAAATTATTAACGTTTTAAGTAACTATGTTTTAAATATATGCGCTGAAAAACTGTTTGTACCATTCCCGCACGGATTCCGCGGATCCCGCGGGATTGGCGCAAATTCCGCACGGATCCCGCGGGATTGAAAACACTGCGGGATTGCAGTCCTTAGTTGCGACTGCTTCATTTTCGTTTCCTTCTTCTACATCGATCCAAGTTAATGTCACCTGGGCGATCCGGCCAGTCACCATCCCTACCCGTATCTATTACTACGTGAATGCTAAGCTCCAAGACACTGCAAAGTGAGCGGTATAGGAATGATCCCTCGCAGAGTCCGAGGGTGAAGCCGAACTTGGATTGTAAACTGACTACGTTTACATGTAGAACAAAAAGATTTATTTTAAAATTGGAATAACTATTCACCACAATATTAAATGATGTGTTTTAAGCTCATTGTTCACGACAACATTGAGAAAAGCTGTAACAATGCGGTGCTCCAACTTCACATTATTACAAAGCTTACATTCAGTTGAACCAAATCGACAAAGCAAGATTTAAACATAGCATATTTAACGTTAACAATCTCAGGAACGCAAACGCTTTCTGAGGATTTAACTGTTGTATACCGTCATCGTTCAGTGGTAACACGGAAATTAAAACATTGTGTTGGCCTAGATATTATTAGTTCTTTCATTAAAAGCCATCATGACTAAACAGAAATCCTCAAGAAGCAGTCTCCTGCGAGAGTGGATTGGAAGGGATAGGAACTTTACTACAGATGGAAAAATTATATATTGCTTGTGTAAAACCAGTAAGTTTATTTTGCTTTTTATATGTATATCTTTTATAATTTTAAAAAATAAATTATATTTGATTTGTTTGCATTTCTAAAGTAACATAAAGTTGTAGAGTCTATACTGCTGGATGAAATTTTATTATATTAATTCGGTATTATACGGGGTGTTATATTCAGGTGCATTATTTTTATTTTTGCCTTGTATATAGGTGCCTGCAGAAAAACGATCCCACGTACTGCAGCATCAGAGTTCAGCAACTCATTTGGCAAATGTTATCAAGAGAAATGCTTCCAAACAGAAGCAGAGTATCATTAGGGGGCATCCATAAATTACGTGAGGTGTTTTTCCGGATTTCCGGACCTCCCCCCCCTCTCCACTGGTGAGATCTGGCCTGCACGAGGCCCCACCCCCTCCTAGAAATCGCCCTCGCAACTTTTTGAGACTTTTTTTTAGCTTTTTTAGGTCTACAGTCCGACAAACAATTTTTCTAAAACCTCACGTGCCCTTTTTCACCTCACGTAATTTATGGACGCCCCCTTACAAGTTCAAAGTTGGATACAAAAGATTCGTTTAACCTGCGTCTATGTGAAGCTCTCACTGTCACTAATATACCAGTTGCAACCCTTCAGAACGCAGTCCTAAAAACATTTTTGGAAGGATTTAGTAACACAAATATACTAGACTTTAAGAAAGAATTATTTGCCTCAGCTGTATAAGAAAACAATTGAAGAAATACGGTTGGACATTGCTGGCCACTTCATCTGGTTAAGTGTAGATGAGACGTCAGATGCCTGCGGCAGACACATAACCAGCGTTGTTACGGGCAAGCTCGCATGTGAGGAACCTAGTATTCCCCATGTCATTCATTATGTGCAGAGAACTTCCAATGACAAACCACTCTACTGTGGCAATTACTGTAAGGGATGGATTTAAGGTGTTGTGGTCAGATCCAGAACATGAGGATAAGTTGCGGTTGTTGGTGACAGACAGTGCAGCTTATATGATCAAAACAGGGGAGTGTTTGAAGGCATTCCATCCCCGAATGGCTCATGTCACCTGTCTAGCTCATGGGCTCCACCGGGTAGCTGACAAAATTCGGGAACAGCACCCTGTAGTTAACGAGATAATTTCTTCAGTGAAGAAAATATTCCTGAAAGCGCCAAGTCGAGTTGTTACTTTCATCGATACCCCTCCTTCCTGAGCCAGTAGTGACACGATGTGGGACCTGGCTCTCAGCCGCAGTGTATTATGCAGAAAACTATGAAAGCATCACAGAGATCATCGATGCACTAGATGAAAGTGAAGCTATTGCTATAGTAAATGCAAAGACAGCGTTGCACTCAGTACCAGCTGTACGGGAGGTGATATATATAAAGGCAAATTTTTACAACATAGAAATTTCAATCAAGAAGTTGGAAGGAGACACTCTACCGTTGACGGAAGCACTTCAAACCATCCAAGAAGTGAGGGCTAAAGTGGCTCCTGGACCAGTTGGGTTGTCTGTAGCTAAGAGGCAGGAGTTGTTTTAACCAGCAGTCCAGATTTCAAGAGGATGGAACAAATAGGCCGTGTTCTCTCTGGACTAAAGGAACACGAAGTACTGCCTTGGAATCCTAAGGAGATCGCTGATATGAAGTTCGCACCGCTTACCTCATGTGACGTGGAGCGTAGTTTTTCTGCATTCAAGAGAATTTTAACGGTAGAGTGAAGAGGGTTTACTTCTGAAAATCTGACAAAATATTTAATTGTTTAGAGTCATATTAGAAGTTTTAAATGGGTTTTTTACAATCCACAATAAAGACAAAATGTTTTGAACATAATAGTGGAACGAGCAATGTCATGTTAGAAGTTTTATGGAGTACTTGACAATAAAGTCACATTTTTTTTTTTTTTTTTTTTTTTTTTTTTTTTTTTTTTTGACACTATGGCAGTATATATTGCGTGTTTTAAATTCTATTTCAATTAAAAATGTGTAAAATCCTAAATAAGAATTTTAAAAACCTATAAAAGCCTAAAACATGACTTGAATAAACCTAAATTTGATTTTTTAGATCCTAAAAATCCGGGGCTTAGTTATAAGTAAATAAAGCAATGCTTAAGAGAAATAATATACTATCTTCAGCATACTTCGTAGGTCACTCATTGTAATGCCTCTGTGTAGACCACGTTTCTGGTCTGATTGTTCATTGTACATATGTACAGGCGTGATCTGCCACTCACCCTGGAGCAAGCAACGTATAGCTGGCCGTGCGAGAAACATGGTGTCCGAAGATCAATGCCTACGGTTCCTAGTGTCTGTCCCTGAGACTTGTTAATTGTCATGGCAAAACATAACGTTACGGGAAATTGTAGGCGCTTAAATTTGAACGGGAAGTTTGAAGGAACCAATGGTATTCGTGGAAGGAATACTTCTTCTCCTCGTCCACATCCTGTTAAAATAACGGCCTCAATGATGTTTTTGTGCAATGATTTCACCAGAAGTGGATATAATGAAAAATATTGTTTCCATGATATTTAACTAAAAAAAGTTTATTTTTAAATGTGGATACCGAGGATTGCAACATAACCGCGGTGCCATAAATTTATGTAAATATAGCAGTAATCTACGACTTAGTCCTCTTGGAAGTATGCTGAAATATAAAAATTTGTTACCAATAAACACAGCATCTCAATTTTTCTGATTTATTTATTTTTTGTTGTTTTTTATTTTTTATTGTTTGGATATTGGTTTTATTTTATGTTGATACACCATCAATTATTCCTGCTTTAAAATAGAAATTTACGTGAATTGGAGCTACTTTTGATTTCAAATCGTCGTATCATTACTGTCATTATTTCAGTCAGATATAATTAATCCAAAAATGTCGAGATGTGATCATGGTACAGTTTATGTAGTAACGTGCATGTAACTGAAACAATTATTTCTGAGTGGCAACATTATGGCAAGTTGTGAATCGCTTGAAATGCAACCTGACAGCTGATATGATGCTTTGTTATAGGCCTAAGAGACGATGCCTGCAGCTTTATAATCTACGTGGTGTAGCATTAGGATATCAAACATTTTTAATTTAAGTTTCTTTCAATATAGCCGTATTTTCTATGGAATTATTTCAGTCGCATGTAAGTACCTGGCGAAACAACAGCCTGGACCAGATGACAATTGACTCGTTTTGTTTAGCATCAGGCATAACGGGTTTAGTTTTAAAATTTACGCGGTGTAGAATAGAATTTTAGGATGCCTAGTTATATTTGAAATAAAAATTCGTTACCAATAATCACAGCATCTCAATTTTTTCTGATTTATTTATTTTTTGCTGTTTGGATATTGGTTTTTATTTTATGATGATACACCATCAATTATTCCTGCTTTAAAATAGAAATTTACGTGAATTGGAGTTAATCTTGGTTTCAAATCGTCGTATCATTATTGTCATTATTTCAGTCAGATATAATTAATTCAAAAATGTCCAAATGGATCACGGTACAGTATATGTACTAATGTGCATGTAACTCGAGCAATTATTTCTGAGTGGCAAAATTATCGCAAGTTGTAAATCGATTGAAATGCAACCTGGACAGTGATGACAGCTGATATGCTTTGTTATAGGCCAAAGGGACGATGCTTTTAGCTTTATAATTTACGCGGTGTAGCATTAGGATAAAAATTATCGCAAGTTGTAAATCGATTGAAATGCAACCTGGACAGTGATGACAGCTGATATGCTTTGTTATAGGCCAAAGGGACGATGGTTTTAGCTTTATAATTTACGCGGTGTAGCATTAGGATATGAAATTTTTTTTATTTGAGTTTCTTTCAATATATCCTTATTTTCTATGTAATTATTTGAGTCGCATGTACCTGAATTTTCGGATGCCTAGTTATATTTGCACGTTATAGCCACGAGACATATTAATCGAATAAAGTACTTCCAAATATGTGCAATTCCGCACAAGTCATTATGAAAGAAGTATGTTTTATTACTTGCTGATATTTATAATAGCTGTTTTTCAGACATCGCTCTTCGAGAAAAAACTGAATTTCGTATTAAGTATTGGCTTATTGTGGCTGTATTGTACAGCGTTCACCTAGCAATTTTGTTCCAGAGACAAACTGTATAACAGTCAACCAGAGACAATACATGTCTTCAATATCAGTAATATAACTTTTTCGTAATTCAACAGACCTGTTACGATTCAAGTAAATGCTGATTATACTTGATTCACGTATTCTTTTTATTTTGAAGTACTGCGGCCCAGAAAAATGAATCGCAGAAGTAAAAAAAAAAAAAGAAAAAGAAAAAAAAGGAAATCCTAAATTTTGTAAGGTCTCTTTATGAAAGGAGTGACCGTCTGAATGTGTATAATTATCTGTGGTCTACAGTTTCACATTTCTGAAGTTTTTTACTGACTTGCTTCTTCCCATGGTACATATTAGTCGTTAGCTACTTCTGCAGATGTTGATCAGCAACATTAGCTTTAAAAATTTGGAAACACCATACAAATTAATGCGGTAGTTTTTGCGTTATTAGAGATCAAGCCTCACTACAAACGCAGCTTGCTTACAGATTTATAATAGTATAGACAAGCCGTTGTTTACTAGGACTGTTAACGAACTGATAAAACCGATCATATTATAGTTAACACAAAGCCAGGTGGGGGGGGGGGAGTAACCATTTCCTCCAAATAATACGATAGTTCCCACGATGCAGTCACAATAAGCGTTTCGATTGCAAGAATTAACTATCCATCTGGTAGTTCTTGCGTGTATCGGGTTCAACGCAAAATAGATACTAATTTTGGGATATTTCAGTCCTAAATTTCACAGCATTCCGACTTTTCATCAAAATGAAACACTACTCATTTTACCTCCAGGAACATTCATCAAACCCCGATTAAAATCCAACAAGAGTTTATCACGTGAATGCTATTAATCCGAATAGACAATTTAAAAAAATATCTGATTAGATTTCTATACGTCATCTAACAGTGCTCCAAATTATTTTATCGAAAATATTTTAAAGGGATAGTCTTTCTTTCGGTTACAGTGTTCTTAAATGCATAGATAACGGGTCTTTTTGAAATAGAACACCGTGTTAGGGCATTTACTTACACCATTTTGACTAAGCTAGAATAAAAACAAAAATAACTTTTTACAATGAAGACAATAGATACACGAGTACACAGCTGACTAGTCTTAATCATAAAAAACCTTGGTCCATAACCCGAAAGTTGGTCAGATCCTCCCGAAGGAGGCATACCATATATTAAGCCACTGTGTCCGAGGTAGGACGGCCAGTTCCCTTCCTCTGGGACCTACAGTTTAACGTAGAATCCAAATCATAGCATAACTAATGATTAAACACAGCTCTTAAAAATTCCTACTTCTGACGGGATTTGAATCCTGGATCAGACCATGTACTTTTGGAAGCAAGCGCCTTAACCATTGAGCTGCCAGATCACTCAGTACTAATCATAATGACACTGAAAACTTGAAACCTACAGTCCACATGATATATTCTGCTCTCGACCAAACTGCGTGTATCTTGAAGCCTTTGGGACTCTAAACTGTGAGCCTCCACGTAGCCTGATCTGGTGGCAGAATACCTTATACCAGATTATTATAATGCCTTCCACCCCAACACTAAAAAAACCACCCTCGCTTTTTTTTAAAGAGCGCCAATCAATGAAGGACGCTTTAGCATCCTCATCCATCATCTAAATCAAAATCTTAAAGGTAAATAACTAAACGCCACCTGATGCGGCACACATATGAAGTCCAATTTAAAAACTTTGAAGGTTTAATGAACTTTATCTTGTCTCGTTTAAGAGCGTAACAACTGTGTTATCTTCTCTTACTGAGCGTGGTGGGTGAGCGGTTAACGCTCTGGCCTCGCATTCCGGGTTGCTTCCTTCAAAAGGCCATGGCCGAAATCCTACCCGTTCCTTATCCCCAGTCCTATCTCACATTTAATGACCTCGACGAGGCGTAAAGACATAAGTAAACAAAAAACCTCTATCTTTTCTAAATTAGAACTAATGCCTAAACCGTCTAGGCATTCCTCAACGGTTCATACCAAAAACATGTAAACGAATGAAACTAATGCATGTTTAGGAATAGTTTCTTCTAAAAAATTACGGCAAGTATTTCAATAGACGAAATTCATAGACAGATTCTTAATTCGTTATTTCTTAGTGCTCGGAACCACCACATCCTTTCGGCGTTAAGCTAACCTTTTGATCATGCGTTTTGCAAACAACTTTTCGGGCCATACATCATACTGCAGTTTTAACAGCAGAAAGGCTGTGCTGATAGAAGATTAAGAAATACAGACAGTATCGCCTACGAGATCCTAGCACTACAACAGGGCTGTTCCTGCCGAAGCTAATCTGGTGCCGTCCCGCGTCAGCAGGCACCTAACTGAAGAAGTTGACCGCAGTTGGCGGCAGACATTGCGTCAGCAGAGACAGCTTCAGTCTGCATGTTGCGACACGCACGTCCACCGCGAAGGGCAAGAGGTGCACATGCCAACTGCTGCTCCGTGGCAACATTCCCTCTCACGCCTTAGCGCTAACAACCAGTGAATCGAGACCTCTGTTCACGTAATAGAAACACGGAAAGGGGGGAGGGGGAAGGGTCCAGCGAAATCTCACCGAGGGGGGTCGACGGAAATCTCATGCCAATTCTTAGTGGACAGTAGAGCTTTTTTAAAAAAAGATTAACAAACTAAGTTGACACCCAGTTTTTTTGGGGGGGGGGGGGAGGATATTACCACTCTCGGTCGGAAGCAGGAGAGTTAAAAACAGTCTCACAAAAACCATGAGGTCTGTCAGCAGGATTGGGGGAGGGGGGGATTGTTGACAAAATTTCAAGTCATCTTAGGGAGGAAGGGTACGACCAGATCTCACCACAAGGGGGGTGGGGGGTGTACGGAATTCAGGAAAAATACCTCACGTAATTAATGCACGCCCCCAAACCAAGCTAATCAGAATAGCTGAAGTAGGCAGCGAACGGGAGGAGCGGGGAAATAGTGGAAAGAGATAGGATTAGAGCAAAAACTAAGTTCAACTGTGGAGAGAAGAACGAGGTTTTAGAGCATAGAGTCCCAAACCTTTTTCTCCAAATGTATACTTTTCGGGCGTCCATTAATTGCGTGAGGTGAAATAGAGGGAAGGTCCGGCGAAATATCACAAAAGCTCACCAAGGGGGAGGGGGGGGGGGGAGGTCAACGAAAATCTCACGTGAGGTTTTGAAATTCTTGTAGGACTGTGGAGCTAAAATGTAGGGGGGAGGGTATTTCGTCGAAAAGTGGGGGTATAGCCGCCCTTGGAAGAATGAGACCAAAAAAAAAAAAGGTCTCTAAAAGTTACGATGTCGTTTAGTAGGGGGAGGGCGGTTCTCTGTCAAAATCTCACGTCATTTTAAAAGGGGGGAAGTCGGACCAGATCTCATGAAGTCTCACCAAAGGGGGGGGGGGAGTCCGGAATTCCCGAAAAACACCTCTACATCTACACTATGCAATTCACAAATATTGTGGGTGGCAGAAGGTGCTAAGCACCAATCCTAATTCTGTGCATACCAATCCCGAACAGAACGAGAAAAGAAAGAATACATGAAAGTATCAGTCCGGCATCTTATTTCTCGAATCTTATCCCTCACCTAATTAATGGACGCCCCCTTTCGAAATAAACTCGCCGCCCCTTTTTCGATAAAATGAAAACTCACCGTTCCCTTCTCAGAAAAAAAAAAAAAATCCAACTCCCCTCCTTGTATCAAGTAACGTAAACAGAGTGCTCATACTTTTTACGCTCATTAGGGGGCGTCCATTAATTACTTGTTTTTTTCCGAAAATTATGACTCCCCCTCTGCTGACGACCTTGGAATCGAAGTCGTTTGCAACGACCTTGGAATCGAAGTCGTTTGCAGACTTTTTTTTGAAGCTCTAGTGATCTTCGAGGAATTTTAATGGACGCCCTAACCCATTTTTTGAAACAGTGATCCGATGGCGCCCCTCTTAGGTGGTGTGCACAATATGATTTGTAGAAAAACAAGGACATATTCCTAAAATCACTTTGACACAAGATATTAACAATACTGGTGTATTGTTCACAGTTAATACATATTATGAAAAAATATTAAGTGTAATGATACTAATTTTTCGAATTTTTGGTGCCCTATTCGTCATCAGATATCTTAAATCGTAGCGTTTCACTACTGACAATGTGTTTCTTATTTTAATTGCCGACTACGTTAAATGTGTTTTTGGCTATATGTGATCATTGGAATGCAATAAAAACTTATTTAGCCCTTACAGCCGGGTACAATATTGAAAAGCAGGAGGCGGCGGTTGATCCTTAACGCCCCCTGAATTAGCCTCGGACGAGAAATATCCCCCATGATCTCTAGTGGGCGGTACCAGCCCTGTTGGAAATCAATGGTGTAGAGCAGCGGTTCCCAAACTATGGGTCGCGACTCACTGGTGGGTCGCGGCGTGTGTTTTGGTGGGTCGCGGAAAAATCGAGGTTTTTGCCACAAAAATATATTTTTAATTCATCTATTAAAAAAATATAATACGATATTGTACAAGTGCATTAATCATTAAATCCTTAACTTTCTTCTGGATGAATGTGCGAGCAGAGTATCCAGAAATCTCTAAATTAACTATGAAGTTCTTGATGCCATTCAACACAACGTACTTGTGTGAATGAGCTTTTTCTACTTTATTGTTTTTGAAAAACAAATTTACCCTGATATCGATGCCCTCATCAGTAAACACCAAGATTAGAAATCTCACTGATTGTAAAGTTCGGCTGCACAAAGCATCACCTCATCGAGTTGACGGCTGAAATTCTAGGATTAGTTAAAACTAAATTTGCAAATAAAAATGAAACTGATCATATCTTGGTGGAAAACACCTACAAATCCCATTTTAGTGGTTGACTGGTAAGTTTACCATTGTTTTCCTGCTCCCAGTCTTCCATTCTCGTATATTTGGTTGCAGTAAAAACAATGATAAACCTACCAACCGACCACTAAAATCTGGTCTGCAGGTGGTTTCCACCAAAAAGCGACTTGTCAGACAAGTTGCATTTTAATATGCTGATCGAGTTACTTCTAATCGTGGAATTTCAGCAGTCAACTTGATGAGGCCTGTGGAGCCGCCTCCCAGTCTATATATGTTCGTTGTTTTGTGTATTACCAATTCTTGTTTTTGTTGATAGTATATCCTTTGTATGAAAATTTGCCTTTTCGTAGGATAGGGTATTCGATAGCTTATCGATGTCATACAACAGTTTCCATTCTGATATTAGATAGACTCTCATATTAGTTGGGACGCGAATTTTTTTTTTTTTTTACTTGAAAGTGAGTCGTATGCCAATAAAGATTGGGAACCGCTGGTGTAGAGTAATGACTGACTGCCATGGTTAATGAATTCAGGAGGCATCAACAACTGAGTAACCACATCACAAGATTGTAGAATTTTCCTTAATACACTTCAAGATGGTACTTAGTGCAGTGATGTCAATGGGCTCAAAGGGAGAGCCGGCGGAACGATTTATAATTTCATCTTATATCGAAATGTGATTTCATTGGAAGATTAGTTACGCACTCCGATCGCCGTCTAGTGAACTCTTTCCTCAAGTAACCTTACAGCTATTTTAATCAATTATTCTTTTTTTTTAAAAAAAACTTCGTCCATTTGTTTGCGTATTAAATGTGTCATTATTTAACCTACTTTTCTGTTTTGACTGCATAAATAAGGCAAGAATGGTCGGTAGGTGAACATTTGAGTCATCGAACAGATTCATTACGAATCTGCACTAATCGCCGTCGTGGCTTCAGAGGGCGTCGACTTCGAGGGCATTAGCATCATACGCACTAATCGTAATGCTTTACACCGAACAACATTGACGACGAAAGATGTTATAAGATTAATTACATTAAATGACACTGATATTTTAATCTAAACTCACGATCTTCACATAAATGCGAAAAACTATATCGTTTCGTAAAACCGTTATAAGAAACACTTTTTTTTTTTACTTATGGCTTCACGCCTCGTCGACGTCATTAGAGGCGGGAAAGGATTGGGGGCAAGGAATGGGAAGGAATTCGGCCATGGGCTTTTGAAGGAAGCATCCCGGCATTCGCCTGGAGTGATTTGGGGAAACCATGAAAAACCCAAATCTGGATGCCAGAACAGGGATTCGAACCGGGGTCCTCCCGAATGAGAGGCCAAATCGTTAAATAACATTAAAGAAAGTTTTTAAATAACCCTACAAATATCTATGCAATATGCCATAACGTCTCCAACAAAAGCATAAAATGCTAAATACGAATGTTTCAACAACTGTATTAGAATAGCAAAGGCTTTCTCGATGGAAACCGGCAATGCATACGTTACTGCAGTCGTATCGGTTTTGCAGTCAGGAATGTAAGCACTGACACCTGTTGCTTCTTCCTATTGATGCAGAGGTCGTTAAGGATAGGAAATGTTGCCAACTGTTCGCGAATCGTATAGGTTTTTGTGCGACTGGGTTTTACAGCATTTTTTTTGTGTAAAGTTTTCGCAGCGAAGGATGGGGACCACACAAACATTGCACTGAGTGACTATGACCGCGTAAAAACGATCACCACAAAGGCGGTGTACGTTAGGTCTGATGTATTTATAATATTCTAGTATGATTTGTGAGGGCTGTGTTAGTCTCATGACTAGGGTTCGGATGTTTATGATCAAAAAATAGAGAAATATGCAGGCAAATATGACCTTAAAAGTTGGTCATATTTTGTCATTTTTAGGTCATATTTACCCAACATTTAAATTTACTATACATCAAAACATGCTCAATTATGCATCATTTATTTTATCTAATAGTGTCGCTTTCATGTAGACAGTATAATTTGCTTCCATGCAGTTGCTGCACCATTGGAAAATTAAAATTTAAATCGCTTTATTGAAATAATTTTATTGAAATAGTTTTTGTAACGGACTAAAATGGAGATAAAAAAAAAAATGATTGTAAATACAATCCTGTAGCTTCTCGCCGGTCATTAATTTCTTAGCGTTTTTTTGTCAGCTTTTTCCCTGAACGTCCTTGGCACAGCAATATTACATGTCGCTGCAATAAGAAAAAGATGCAGCATCACCTTGAGCTGAAGGGCAAGAGTTCTGGGACATCGGTCCATCTAATTTGTCGCAGCATCTGCGCTGTGTACAACTTTCCCAAAGGTGTCACAGTTTTACGAAATTATGTGGGGAGACAAACGAGAATTTTTTTTTTTTAGTCTCTCGACTGGATTGGTGCATTAATTTTTTTGTAGCGTTAAGCCTCGTCGATGTCATTAGAGGCGGGAAAGGACTGGAAACGGTAATGAATTCGGCCATGGCCTATTGAAGGAACCATCCCAGTGGAGTGATTTCGGGAAACCGAAATCTGGTTCGCCCGACCGGGATCCGAACCCACGTCCTCCTCCATGTGAAGCCCCAGCCTTACTGCTCACCCAACGCGCTCGGTGATGCACTTGTTCCGAGCTTACTTATCAAAAAATTAAAATAAAATGGAGCGCATGCTCCGGTGGCAATTTCCCTAAACACACATCTTCCCCTTTTTCTGACTCCACCTACATTTACCCTTCACAAATTTTTAACTTTAAATTCTTTCAACGTTTATACAACCATTACAACCTTATTCCTTATGCTTAAAAACAAAAATACGCAGTTAAACTCAATAAGTTAAAAATTCGGATGTATCAAATGTGAAGCTGCGACTTTTCTTTCTCAGTTACATGATTATTACTTCAGAATGTTGTCTCTGAGCGACAAGCTAAACGCTGATGTTTCCAGTACAAAACCTAATTTTAAACAAATCGAACACTTTTTAGTGCACACGATGATGCGTAAGAATCGATACCTCTGGAATAGTTCACGGTAAGTAGTGGCCGTTTTAGATCAGGGTTTAACAGCTAGGTAGTTAATGATTTACAAGGATACGGGTACATTTTGCTTTTCATTGTGTTCATTTTGCTTTCTCAGTTATCAGGCGGTCTGCTTGGAAAACTATCGGAACTTCGTGCACATTGTAGCTAACCTGGAGAAAGTGGGAACACTACATTACGGCCAAGTTCTTTGTCGTGCAGCATTCTATGAGACTATTATTTTATCATAGTTGAGACAGACTAACTCCAGATGCACGGAGGAAGGGTTAATCTGGAGACAGCGGGAATGCCATTTTAGAATACTGTACTCCAAGTGAAATAAAGTGAGATCTCCAACTTCCGCGTCCGGTTGAGTTTTAGCCCAGGCATTTTAGGTTTTAACCTCAAAAAAAATAATGTAGAGCTGAAATTTGGCACAGACTTTCCTTAGTACCTTAGAAACAAGTACTAAAAAGTCCCCACCTCTAGGGTGTCCGCGTCATAGTTTTTTTTAGGTCAAAAGGGCTTAAATATGGATTGAGTGCCAAATCTGTATAAACTCATTGTAAAATTTAAAATGACAGACTCTGTAACGTTTTATTGCACCCTAGGTAATTATGATATGCTAACCACTGCATAAAAGTGTAATATCGGCACTATTATTATTTAAAAGTAAAAGTATAGTCACATTTATATCATGAAGGCAGTACGAAACATAACTTTTTTTTTCAATTTCTCTGCATTGCGGAAAAACTGCCAAAGTTACCAGGTCGGGACCTATGATAAAAGTTGTAGTACACACTTTCAGCATTAAAATGGTATATCGTTCATCCCTCTGCGACATATGGTTGTCGAGATACACGTTGAAACAAGCACACTTGAGTCAACGCTGGGCCGAGAGCTCCGCGCACCGCTCCCCGGCCATTAATGGGTATTAACGTGAAAAAAATATAATGTAGACCTGAAAATCGGTACAGATATTACTAATACCTAAGAATCATGTCTTGAAAAGTCTCCATCTCTGAGGTGTCCTGTTCATAGTTGTATTAGGGTAAAAGTTTTTAATTAGGGCTTAAATGTCATAATCAGTATAAACGTCTTGTAGGTCTTAAAATATCAGCTTTTGTATCATTTAATTGCACTATAAGTAATTGGAAAAGCTAATTATTGAAATACGGCGTAAGTTTGGACGTAATTATTGGACAGAAGTAAAAGAATCTCACATTTGATAGTGAAACAGGTACTGAAATATGACTTGTTTTGTAACAAAGTCAGATTTGCTAAAAACTATCGAAGGCCTATTATCAAAGTTACAGAACGCAGTTTCAGCATTGAAATGGTGTATTCATCATTTTTTTGTGACAAAACGGTTGGTGAGATATCATCGAAATATTCGAAACAACGCGCAGAGCTAAGCATAAGCGCCGTTCCACTTACCCATCCTCGTCTGTCTGCATCATTCTAATCTCTTCGAACAGTGCGCTGAGATTTTGTGCCCTTGGCATTATATCTAAACTGACAGAAAGAAACCTTGAAAATGACGAAACATTTTGCAAAATTATAAATTATACAAATTTTTATTAAAATCTTTGAATGAAATTTAAAGTTCAGCTTCATCATCATACTCATCATCTGAACTATTATAGGTGACTTTATCGCATGCAGATCTTCGACAATGTCCACACATTAGTTAACACTCCAGCCCACAACGCACACATTCAAATCTATTTCGCAGATGTTCTTACAATTGCAGGGCACCAAATTGAGGAGATGATCCGGAGCAGGTGCAAGTCGATTAGTCACTAGCACAAGAGCTCCATTCTGAATTTTCCATCCCAAATCTTCAGGACCTAAAGAATTTCCTAGCCATTCTTGAATCTGTAAGTATATTCGTAGAGAATGGATGGCCAATATACCATATATTCGTAGAGAATGTCGCTCACATGCTGCATATGTTGGTGGAAGGGACGCAAGGCTGGAAGGATGCAGTGACTGGTTGGGTTGCGAACTTACGACTGTATTTTATTTCCAGAAGTTCATGGATATTTTGACACTGAGATATAAAATTGTCATAGAGGGCAACGGCAAACGTCTTTCTTGCGGATATTATGTCTTCTTTCTGTGCATTGGGAAGTTCGAATGTTTCCACTTTGTCATGCAGTACTGCAGAACCCTTCAATTACTTCCAGTCTTGTTTTTTTTCCTTTGCCGAAAAGAGCGCTGGCAGTATCGCACCCAGTGAATGCATGACAATAGGGTGCAGAGTTTTTCATCTTTGTGATGGATTTGCAGAGTTCTGCCACGTTGAAGACCTTGCTAGCAGTTTTTCTTGTGACAGGTTGAACTACATTTATACGACTGCTTTCACTAAGTCTTGCTACCAACGAGGACATCCGTATCGTTGGAAATGACCGCTACCTCTTGACCCCTGCATTAATCAAGTGCAAACGATGCAATGCCGGCATCCGCATCTCCTTTACACTGAATGTCATGATGACTCGCAGTCTTCAATTTGTTTACAAGTAATTCGACTAGCTCATTTATGTTATAATAGTTTTTCATAAGCTCAGCTTGGAGTGAAGTGACAACCGTGTTGTGGTGACCGAAAACATTGGCAGATTTTTTCCCCCCGGCACATCGACGACGCTCCTCTCTTTCCGTTGCCATGTGTTCAGATCCATCGTTTGCCGTTGCCCTCTATGACAATTTTAAATATCAGTGTCAAAATATCCATGAACTTCTGGTAATAAAATACAGTCGTAAGTTCGCAACCCAACCAGTCACTGCATCCTTCCAGCTTGCGTCCCTTCCACCAACATATGCAGCATGTGAGCGACATTCTCTACGAATATATGGTAATTGGCCATCCATTCTCTACGAATATACTTACAGACTCAAGAATGGCTAGGAAATTCTTTAGGTCCTGAAGATTTGGGATGGAAAATTCAGAATGGAGCTCTTGTGCTAGTGACTAATCGACTTGCACCTACTCCGGATCATCTCCTCAATTTGGTGCCCTGCAATTGTAAGAACATCTGCGAAATAGATTTGAATGTGTGCGTTGTGGGCTGGAGTGTTAACTAATGTGTGGACATTGTCGAAGATCTGCATGCGATAAAGTCACCTATAATAGTTCAGATGATGAGTATGATGATGAAGCTGAACTTTAAATTTCATTCAAAGATTTTAATAAAAATTTGTATAATTTATAATTTTGCAAAATGTTTCGTCATTTTCAAGGTTTCTTTCTGTCAGTTTAGATATAATGCCAAGGGCACAAAATCTCAGCGCACTGTTCGAAGAGATTAGAATGATGCAGACAGACGAGGATGGGTAAGTGGAACGGCGCTTATGCTTAGCTCTGCGCGTTGTTTCGAATGTTTCGATGATATCTCACCAACCGTTTTGTCACAAAAAAATGATGAATACACCATTTCAATGCTGAAACTGCGTTCTGTAACTTTGATAATAGGCCTTCGATAGTTTTTAGCAAATCTGACTTTGTTACAAAACAAGTCCATATTTCGTACCTGTTTCACTATCAAATGTGAGATTCTTTTACTTCTGTCCAATAATTACGTCCAAACTTACGCCGTATTTCAATAATTAGCTTTTCCAATTACTTATAGTGCAATTAAATGATCACAAAAGCTGATATTTTAAGACCTACAAGACGTTTATACTGATTATGACATTTAAGCCCTAATTAAAACTTTTACCCTAATACAACTATGAACAGGACACCTCAGAGATGGAGACTTTTCAAGACATGATTCTTAGGTATTAAGTAATATCTGTACCGATTTTCAGGTCTACATTATATTTTTTTCACGTTAATACCCATAATGGCCGGGGAGCGGTGCGCGGAGCTCTCGGCCCAGCGTTGACTCACGTGTGCTTGTTTCAACGTGTATCTCGACAACCATATGTCGCAGAGGGATGAACGATATACCATTTTAATGCTGAAAGTGTGTACTACAACTTTTATCATAGGTCCCGACCTGGTAACTTTGACAGTTTTTCCGCAATGCAGAGAAATTGAAAAAAAAGTTATGTTTCGTACTGCCTTCATGATAAAATGTGACTATACTTTTACTTTTAAATAATAATAGTGCCGATATTACACTTTTATGCAGTGGTTAGCCTATCCTAATTACCTAGGGTGCAATAAAACGTTACAGAGTCTGCCATTTTAAATTTTACAATGAGTTTATACAGATTTGGCACTCAATCCCTATTTAAGCCCTTTTGACCTAAAAAAAACGATGACGCGGACACCCTAGAGGTGGGGACTTTTTAGTACTTGTTTCTAAGGTACTAAGGAACGTCTGTGCCAAATTTCAGCTCTACATTATTTTTTTCGAGGTTAACCCTAAAATCTGTCTAAAATGCCTGTACTATTTCTCACAATCACGTGTTATTGCAGTAGAATAGGCAGCATCGCGACCAAACTAGAACTATCGCTTAATTGAATTAGGTATACCTAAAAATCTGTTTCCTTATAAAGAAAAAACTCGTGGAATTGGGACAGAGATTCAGCGAGCCTGCTGAGCAAGCGGTAACGTACCCGTCATTTGGAGCACTGTTTCGATTCCCTGTTGACACAGCCAAAATTTTGTTCCCCAGTATTTGCCGAAATCACTACGGGGGAAGGCGCCTGAAAGGCTGCTTCACAATAAGTGATCGTCCATAAGGGAGCGTGCACAAACTACGTGGTTCGGTCCAGGGAGGGTAGGAGAGGGGGAGGGTAGGAGAGGGGGAGGGTAGGAGAGGGGGAGGGTTGGAGAGGGGGAGGGTAGGAGAGGGGGAGGGGGGGGGTTGGCTGGAAGGTTACGCTGAGCTACGTGGAGGGAGAGCGGGAGTAGGGGGGCATCCATAAATTACGTGAGGTGAAATAGGGGGGGTCCGGCGAAATCTCACCAGATCTCACCTAGGGGAAGGGGGGGTCTACGGAAATCTCACGTGAGATTTTGCGAAAAATTTTGGGACAGTAGAGGGAAAAAAAATAAAAAAACAGGCCTACAATTTGCGGTAAAGTCGATTTTAGGAGGGTATTTCGTCAAAAAAGTTAGGGTGTGACCTAAAAAAAAAGGTCTACAAAAGTATCCACGGCGATTTCTAGGGGGGGTTCTGACTGACCAGATCTCACCAGAGGGGGGGGGGGGGGGGGTCCGGGCCAGATCTCACGAAATCTCACCAGGGGGGAGGGGGGTCCGGAAATCCGGAAAAACACTTCACGTAATTTGTGGATGCCCCCTAGGGTTTCCGAACCAGGCCACGTAGCTTTCCTTTCATAACATTTTTCACAGTTAAAATGAGGGACAGAACACACAATAGCATGTTAATATTTATTTCACTCATTTAATTATCTCGGTATGTAATTTACAATAGTCTGACAGGAGAAAACAGTACAAAATGTCTTCTGTAATCAAAACGGAAAAAAACTTCGTGCAACGTAGGGGGGTGGGGGGGAGGGTAAGAAGCAAATTTCCGTAGAGCTACATGGGGGGGGGGATGGGATCACAGGACAAAAGGGAGCTACGTGGTTTATGGATGCTCCCTAAAATACGTAGCTCCATTTTGGCCTCCTGTGAACCCCCTTCCCCACCTTCACGTAGCCTGGCGTGGCTTTTGCCTCTACCTCTCGCGCCACCCGCGTACCAAGTAGCTTTTTTCCCTATTGATTCCAGAAGACATTTTTTACCGTTTTCTCTTGTCAGACTATCGTAAATTAGATACGGAGATACTTAAATGACACATAAATATTCACATGCTATTGTGTGTTTTAACTGTGACAAATAATATGAATGAAAAGCTATGTGGCTTGGATCGGAACCGCTCCCCCCCTCCCCCCCCCCACGTAGCCGAGCGTAGCTTTCTACCCAGGCTTTCCCCCTTGGCCGAGTAACTTAGTTTATGGACGCTCCCTATGGCATGTCCAATTTCCTGCCGGTCGACCCACATCTTGCTGTTTACAAACTGTAAACCCTTAATTAAAAAAAAAAAAAAAATCAAAATCGAATATTTTTCAGACCGATATCAAAAAAGTGAAAGGTTCTCATGTATATTTTACCTTAAAAATCGCGATTTGGCTCCGATTCCGTGAAGGGAAATAAGTATATGAAAATCGCCAACCTTTTTTCCAAGCAAAATTCTCGTTCAGGTGGAGATTGGATAAAGAAAAAGCTAATCGGGTAACTATCTACAGCAATTTTTATATGGACCATTGGTCTTCATATCAGTTCTGAACTAGTTCAGTTGGAGAGTGCACTCGGTAACAAACACCTGTTGACGTCTAAATCTGGCATTGTTCTAATGCCTCCTGAACCCGAATTGCAACCGCAATCTAGAATTCCATTCCAGTGTGATCACTCCGCCAACGACCGTCTCTCACGACCTTTATACAGGCGCGAATGAACAGGCGTTCCATAAGCCCTAATAAGGCTCGAGAAAGTTACGCAGTAAAGATAAGCCGTAATGTAGCCTTCACACGACTCCGTAATGAGATACTAACACGCCTATTTCTTAATCTAAGCACATTCATTTGGGTTGATAAAAATGAAAGCAATAAGGCATTAAAAGATGACACCGCGGAGGCCCTTCCACGAGATCGCTGCGTTGGTGTCACTATGTTGAACTTCCAGTCAATTTTCACATTTAACCACAGTCCATGTATGATAATGCACAGCCAGTCTGACTGAACCCGTAGCTTTTGGGGAATAACCCATAGGGGGAGTCCATTAGTAACATGGGGTGTTTTTTTCGGAATTTCGGACCTCCCCTCGTACCCTCTGGTGAGATCTGGTCGGACACACCCCCCCCCCTCAAAAAAGACTTGAGAGTCGACGGACCCCCCCCCCCTCCATCTGGTAATGAACCTCCTAGTTTTATTGATTTTTTTTTAGTTCTCATGCTTCCAAGGGCGGTTATATCCCCCCCTAAGGACGGTTTCCGCGTCGTTTCTAGACAATAAAAACTTAACTTAGTCCACAACCCGACGGTTGGTTGGATCCTCGCGAAGGAGGCATACTAAGCCATTGTGTCAGAGGTAGGACGTCCAGTTCCTTTCCTTTGGGACCTACAGTTTACGTAACGTAACGTCCTGGCATAGCTCATATGATCAAACACAACTCTCAAAATTACTGCGCCTCCCGGGATTCGAACCCAGGACCGAAGCAGCGAATGTTCTGAAAGCTACCGCCTTAACCACTGAGCTACCAGAACGATCCATACCCCTCTTAAAGTCGACATTCGCGTCATTTTTATTTCTTTTTTGGTCTACCATAATTCAAAACTTCCTTTGATCCCCCCCCCTCCCAATTTCACATCACGTAATTAATGGAGGCCCCCTTATCTTAAATCACTAGTGAGGAACAACCCATGCAGTGAGGAGTGGGAGTTGTGGCTAAACATCGCAGCACTAAAACCGCGACCCTTCTAATTTACTTTTTTTTATTATTAATAATAACTGCTTAACGTCTCTTAACAGCGAGGTCTTTGGGGTTGGCAAAGGATGGGGGGGGGCAAGGAATGGGAAGGAATTCGGCCATGGCCTTTTGAAGGAAGCATCCCGGCATTTGCCTGGAGTGACTTGGGAAACCATGGAAAACCCAAATTTGGATGCCCGGACGGGGATTCGAACCGCCGTCCTTCCGAATGCGAGGCCAGAACGCTAACCGTTACACCACCACTCTCGGTCTAATTTACTACACTATATAAAGACATCAGATCTTCTGCTTGTAAGTTTTAACAGATCCGGTTGCGAAACAATTGGCAAAAGGTGAAGACTGCTCAGCGAATAGCTTTCACTTTTAAGTCTCAGAAACCAGCCACGGGTAAAATACTGTAGGAAGCAAATCAGCTATTAATCAGAAACAAATTTATTATTGTACGAGTTTTGTAACAAATGTGCCTAAACAATTATCAACGAGTAGAAAATCGGAGCAATGCTGATCCAGGATCCAAATTTAGTAATAGGTTCAATGCCCGTAATGATTGTCAACAAAAATTTATCAGCAACACAATGGCATAAATAGTAATCTGGGCTTCGCGGATTCCAAAACATGTAATGTACATTAAAAAAATATAATTTTAAACACCAGTAACAAACGCCTTGTTTGCAGGCAAAAAGGTTTACACAAAGTTATATCGGTTGTTTATTACGAAAGATATGTACGTCATGTTCAGCTGCTAACACAGGACACTGACCCCTGTCTAGATAGTTCCAGTGAAAAACGTTTTTTTATCACCAACACTATTAATTTTAACATCCGATAGCTAATCTGTTAATAATCACTTTTTGTTCACTGTGTAAACAATCCTGTGTGTATTTTCCATCATCTTGAGCTTTCAGTCATATACTTCCAATTTAGAATTTCCGTATAATCTTAATTTTGATCAGTTTTAGCAATCATTTAGTTTTAAAAATATCTGATCATTACAGCCAATGTGTTATATGTTAATCGAGCTACATTACTGGTTTAAAAGGCGTCACCATTTGTCTAGGTTCATGCAAGGAAGGACTTAGTCCAAGCTTGGGAGATTTTTTGAGTTAAAGGTAGATTTTAAGTTTTGGAAGGTGTTTACACAGATTAGTGCAGGAAAGGACCCTCTGGAGTAAACCTTTGAGCCCTAAGAGATATCACATTTCCATACATTTCAAAATTTCGGAGTTTTTCATTATTCTGCACTAGTCATTAGTTGGCACTGTGTCAAACATTTTGTCATTAGATAACCCAACCTTGAATTCATAATCACCATTTTTCATTATTTAAAAATGCTCATTCACTAGCTTGCCTTCTATTGAAACAATTTTGTGTATTAATTTTGAATTTAATAAAAAATTAAGACATTACTGTATTTAAATTGGAATAACTGTTTGTATGGATTCATAAACTGCTTAAAACTGTCAAATTGCTGATACATAGATTGGGCTGGGATAGTTTGGAAGACAGACAACGCAGTTTGCGTTTGAATTTATTGGAAAAAATGCGAAAATTTTTAAAGTACGAGTGCAATGAAATACTTCTTCCGCCAACCTATTTAGGTCGCAATGACCGGAGGGATAAGAGTAAGAGAAATAAGATGCCGTACTGATGCTTTTATGTATTCCTTCTTTCCTCGTGCTATTCGGGATTGGAATGGGCGGGTTTAGGATTGGTGCTTAGCATCCTCCGCCACCCACAATGTTTGTGATTTGCAGAGTATGGATGTAGATGTAGATGTGGGCGTGGCTTCCGAGGCCAATAAATTAAATAACAAGCGTCCTTCCACAGCAGGTATTACATGTGTTTGACATGTTGGTGTTGGTGTGGAGATGAAGTACGAGCTAGCGCTGTTTGCTTGACCCAGGCTCGCCCCATTAGGCAAGGCTCCAGATAAAGCGATCCGCTCCGCTCCACTGACCCGTCCGTGGTGCGTTTTAAGACTAACGGCGCCACCAGTTCATCCCATTCAAGCAGCGCCTTCATTTCGCTTCAAAATGTACAGCTGCCCCACGGCGAGGTGAGAACTTTCGCAGGCAGGGCGCTTTCATACAAAGAAGCATCTGGTGTGCGATAAAACGGTTGTTCCGTGTTACAATTTCTGGACACAATAAATAAATAAAAAAAAATCTTTTGCCATTAACCAAATTCTTCCCCACTATGCACTGTTAATCTCCCATAGCTACATATACACTGCAGTCTAAATCCTAAATTGTCTGCTTCACACACTAATCGATATTCCTAACGGGGATTCCATTAATTACGTGAGGTGAAATAGGGAGGATAGGGGTCCGTCGAAATCTAACGAAACCTCACCAAGGGGGAGGGGGGGTCAACGGAAATATCACGTGAGCTTTCGAAACACTTGAAGGACGAAAGAGCTTAAAAAGTGGACAAATGACGCGAATTACGACTTTGGGGGAGGGGGGTGTTTATATGGTCTAGAAACGAAGCGGAAACCGATCTTTACAGGAGATATAACCTCCCTTGGAAGGATGAGAGCTAAAAAAGAACTACGAGATTGATTACCAGGGGGGCGGGTCTCCGTCAAAATCTCAAGTAATTTCTGAGGGGGTTGGTTCCGACCAGATCTCACCAAATCTCACCAGAGAAAAAGGGGGGGGGGGGTGCGGAATTACGGAAAAACACCTCATGTGATTAATGGACGCCCCTAAAGAATTATTAATGTGTGTACGAAAGTGTGACCCAAGACAGGTTTTGTACGATTTTTGTCGCAGCAATATCGCTATCTAAGACTTCCAGAACATTTCGTTTGCTACCTTATCCTTAAAAGTCGATTCCGACAAACGTGTTTCGATTTTGTTACTCTCTGCTACTGCTAATGTAATTTCTGCTCCGACTTATGTTCAGTTCAAACACCAATTTCATATATTTTACAAAGTTCTCCACACTTGCACTATTATTATTGGACAGTACATATGGCAATGGGATTCACTGCAAGACAGGAGGAGGATGAGGAGGGTCATGGGAGTGTACAGGGCGTATACTGGCGATGAGGCATGGAAAGATATTGCAGTAGGAATGAAAGTAGTTCATGGAGAGGAAAGATGACCATGACCACAAGCTGGCACTCGATTTCAGGCACAAGGGTGTGGGAAGATTTTCTTTTTTGATAAGGGTGTCAGGGATTGGAATGAGTTACCAAGGGGAATGATGATAACTTACCGAAAACGTTAAAAGAATTTAAAGTTAAAATTTGTATAGGGCAAATGTAAGTGGGTGCAGGATAGGGGGAAGTTGGGGTGTAGGTAAATTGCCACCGGAGCGTGTGCTCCATTGCAATTAAATTAAAGTAAACTAAAACACGAACCAATACACCACACCACTCTCAAAATTTCATTATGGAAGTGCTAAAAGATCTGGACTATAAAGGATTACTTGACTGTAGGTGTAAGGGAGTGAGAAAACTTTCTTCAGTAGAAAAAAGTCAGTAGAAGAAAATACGGATGAAAATATTGAATCAATTTAACTGTTCTAGAATCAGTCCAATGTCAAAAACGCCTCTTTTACTCATTTTTCTGAACCCAAAGCGATATTAGGTGATAAATATTTCAACTTGATTTGAATTGTTCAGATACGAATTTAAAAAGAAAAATTCAAAAGCCTCGAAGTACCTGCGAATGTACATCGAAAACATGTACAAGTTCATTTATCCAAATTTTTAATAGCAATTTCTGATCCACTGACATGTTACGAGTTCAGGAAATCGTAAAAATTATGCCCCCCTGTATGGGTAGACTGTTCCTAACGACACAATGTGCGAGCTTATACGAAGTAAATAAGGGAGCGTCCATAAATTACGTGACTCGGTCTAAGGGAGGAAGGGGGGGGGAGTTTGGCAGAATGCTACTACGTTTGGCTACGTCAGGAGGGGGGGGGGGCATCATTTAATTACCTTCATATTTTAGACACCCTACATACTGACAATGCTGCGCATGCTTGCGACGGAATCACGCTCTTCGGGTCTCAGGGGACCGGTGCATTTGATCTAACCGACACGCGACTGCGCATTACGGACAGGAAAACATCAGGCTTCCACTACCTGAATTCGCTTAGAGATGTCAGACGGATTTTTCCAAGACAGTGAGTTCGTATTGTTTTGATTCAGATGGCACTCGTGTGACCACACACACAGCTCGTTGATAAAATAATTTTAAGCTTTTTCTGTCAAGTGAATTTCAGTGCATCTTTAATTATAATACTCGCTGAAGTGATGTTTCAAGGTCGAAAACTGGCGTGAAATGGCGCTGTACGATAAACTTTACGAATCTTATCGGAAATGTTTTTCCGACGAGCTTTCAATATCCAAAACGGCGCCAACGAGTTATCGAAATATTTTAGACAAGACAAAAAATCATTAACTGGTAATGTAGAAATAAAAGTGACAGAGCTGTAGCAAAAGAAAAAACAATTTTTTTTACGCTGCATGTTAAAGTTTAATAAACAATAATGAATGATGATGAAAATGTTCTTAGTAGCACCTCAAGTAAAAAAAGGATCCATAACTGTACCTGAGAAAAAGGTTTTCCAAGTAGTAGATCTTTGGCAGGAGTGGCTGGAGTAACATTTAATTCAGAATATTTATAATTATAAAGAAGTATATAAAGCAAATATTGGTCACAGGGCCGGCGTCAGGGAGGGGTAAGCAGGGCAAAAGTACTCTGGGCCCGGCCCACCAAAGGAGGCCTCCGGTCTGGGTGACTAACTAAATAGAAATCAAACAATTTTTAAATTCTGCAAACAATAATTTTGAACATTTGTTTGTAGGCTTTCTGGGTGACGCCGCGTTATACAGGGCGTTCGCCGGAAAACGCTACCCTCCCAGTCTGTTGCCGTCGGCAACTTGCTCGGTCAGTGAGGCCAGCAACTCCCGCCACACGGCACCGTGAATCACCGCACTGTTTAACACCTCCGCTGCCCCAACAGTGCAGTGCAGTGACCCTTACATTGTTAAGAACGGTTTCTTTGCATTGTAGCTAGTCTGTGACTTCAGTCTCTTATTAATTAGTGTTGTGAATAAACGTTTCTTTGCGGTTTGGCTGGTTTGGGGATTCATACTCTTACTAATCTGTACCGTGTTTGAGTGTGAGTAAAATTATGGTACGTTACAGTTTGCAACAAAGAATATTTCTCTACGATACATATGTGAAGAAGAAGTCGTTTAAAAAGTGTCGCAGTAAATTTCGTCGCGAATATCCTGGCGCTTTACTGCCAGCTAAATCAACAATTCTGCGTCTGGTTAAAAAAGTAAGAGAAACGGGTTCATTTTTTAACAAAAAGAGACTGTCGGTCAACCGTATTCTCACAGAGGAGAAAATTGACGATATCGCTTTTCGACTAGAACAGTCACCCAAAAATCATTAAGTCAGTTAGGGCAGCGTGTATCTCGAAATATGTTCAGAAGATGTGAAATGTGCATTACACAAGAGGATCAACACTTCCAGCAACTTTTATAAGGTAAGCTAATGAATTACGTCACATTTAAATGCTTAGCACATACAAGTTTATGAAGCGTAATTATTATGAAATAGTCCGCGGCCGACGGTCGAACAATGCCGGAAGCTGACCGCTCGCTCGCCGGGAGCAGTTTCTTCCTTGTAGCGCCAACAGTGGGTTGAGTTTCCCGGCGAACGCCCTGTATTTCTTGTAGCCGACGTTTCGACATTCTGTGTTCTTCTTCTAGGGCATTTCTGCCCTGGAAGAAGACCACAGAATGAGGGTGGAAACGTCGGCTACAAGCAATGTGATGCGGCTACCCTTGAAGAAGGATTGAAATGTCGGCTACAAGAAAATATGACGCGGCGCCACCAGGACAGCCAAGAATTAACTGACTCTGGCCGCGGAAGCCTACAATTACAATGATTTTAAACATGTTTGCATTAAAATCTTCTGACTTTATCAAAAAAATCAAAGTGGAAAGTAAAAAATTTCCCGCGAGAGAGGGGGGTGTGGGGGAAGGAGAGCGGGAGGCCTAAGAATAGTTATTCGGGGACCAAGAATCCTCGCTCCGGCCCTGATTGGTCATGTTCTGTATATACGATCCAATAATTTTATCGATAGGTCTGGTGAGAGAAAACAGCACAAAAAATTATCTGGAATTAAGATGGAGGGAGGGTTTCGCCGCAAATATCACATCAGGCTACATGAGGGGAGGGGGAGTTTATGGACGTTCCCTAATGGGGCGTCCATTAATTACGTGAGGTGAAATAGGGGGGGGGGACCAGATCCCACGAAGTCAGGGTTTGATTAGTAATGCTTCGTGTTCTCCCCCCCCCCCGCCCCTCCACAGACAAATGTTCACTGTGATACATGAAAACGACTGAATGTTCAGTCCCCTTACCGGTCGAACAGATGAAAATTATAGGAACTTAAGTCCTACGCAAATGCATATTAATGCGCACAAAATAAAAAGTAGGTAACTATATGGCACGAATATCAAATTTCAACTCTGGTTATTTAAATGACAACAGCACAGAGAGCCGGATATACAGGGCGGGGGACAAGGGGGGGAGGGGGCAAACTGTGGCGCGTGCCTCGGGCGGCTAAATGGTGTTTGAAGGGCGGCGGAAATTTATGTCGAGGCGACGTTGGTACACAAATGATATTGCAATATAAAACAATAATTTCAACAAAAAAATACCTCGAATAGCCTAGATGTTGCAAAATAAAATATGAGAAAGGTCACGTATAAATTTCTGGGATCTGACCAATCATCGCAAAATCAGTTACGCTTGTTTTGTTACCTATTTGAGCCGGAATGACAGAAAGATAAGATTAGAGAAATAAGGTGCCGCAATGATTCTTATACGAATTCTTTTTTCCCTCGTACCATTAGTGACTGGAATGCACAACAAAGAGATTAGCTTTGGTGCTGAGCACCCTCTGCCACCCACAATTTTGTGAATTGCAGAGTATATATGTAGATGTAGAAACTCTTCGACAAATCAAACACTAACAATTAAGTTTTGAAAGTGCAATGAATTGTGTGTTTAAAAAACGCATAGCGTTGATATTTTTCTGTTCGAACGCGCGCATTTGATTCAGGTCTACGCGTACCGCTTCAGACGATAACACATGTCCCCGCGGAAACGTTAAAGCCAGATAAATAAGGAAGAACGATAAACCCCCTTACCAACAGGAAACTGGGCGCGGGGCCAGAAGATTATTTACGACGTGGACAAGTAACGTAAAAATAAAGACGCCAGTTTCTTCAAAGGCGAACGGCACGCAGATAAAACTTATCTCCTCGACATTTCTATGTTTCGCTTTCATTTGAAGAGCCACTACGGATACTATAAACATTAGTCGTGAGATCTGTCAAGCTTTCTTCATCGACGGGAACGAACATCGAGTGATGAACGCCTAAATTTACTTTTGGAGTATATGATTCTGACACGGCAGGGTAAAACTGTTTACTTTCCAGGCAACACTACTGGTGCCCTCTGCTCATTGGCTCAACGCCAGCGGCGTCGGAAACAAACAAGTTAGCTTGATACTGTCACAGCGCGGATTGAACGCTAGTCAGAGATGTATTCGTCAAGCAATTGCATACCTGCGAACTTTTACAATTGTGTTTCAGTAAAGACCCCGGACCAATTTTTTTTAATATTATTAAGAGAGATTTTCTTCACTACATAGGATTTACTCCAACATCACAATAAAAATTCGGAGCACATCTTCTCAAAATATTTCTCCTGATATTTCGATCTTGTATATCTTCCTCTTCTGCACCAAATATGAAATTGTTGTTTGTACACTTCGGACCCAGGAAAACATCAGCTATCCTCTTTTTCCTCCTTCCTTTAGCTTCCCATTCCTGTACAAGTTTTGGTATCCTAGTGTTTTCTATCCTTCTACATGGCCATAATATCGCACAAAACTTTTAACGTCTAATTTTAATCAACCATGAATTGCAGATTTTTTTTTTTTTTTTTCCAACAATTTCCAGGCTTAGCGGAAAGTGTTGATTTTGTTGTTCTCCTCCTTGTCTACACATGATGGGCCAAATCATTTCTTCCACTATGTGCTCCGTTAACATCACATCCACAAGCTGTAAAAAGAAAATACAATTTCCCCCTTTTCTTGATTTTAAGATGCAGGGAAATTCTACGGAATATGCTTCGCTAAATGTCTGGCAATACTCTTTCTTCGAGTTATTACACAAACTGCACATATTACCAACCGGCCGAACAATGCTCGCGGGACCATCGGGAAGGAGAAGCAAAAGATATTCAAACGATTGCTGATTCGTCTTTCAAAACTATCGACGTAAAATCGGACAGATAGATTCATTATCGATTATAGCAAAATGCATCATACCTTGGACCAAATTACAGTCAAAAGAAAGAAGCTTCAACTCTCATAAAACAAGGCTTGCAACCATGAACGGAATCAGAAATACTCAATAAAAACCGCAATAACTTTGTTGCGTATAAAGATTTTGCCAATTTGATCGAATTTTAGTCTGGAAATTCGTAAAATAACAATTCATCTACAACCGTAAAATAACAGCATTTTCCGTAAATTTTACGGAAAACCGTAAAAGCTGACAGGTATGCAATCACATTAAAATTTACCAATACTGTTTACTAATGCAGCTAGTATTGCATATGCTGCATAGTTTAGAAATATTACAAATGGATATACAACGGATGCAACAGACTGAACAAAAATAAAGCATACTTATCTTTAGAAGAAGAAAAAAGCATATGAAGAGAAAAGAGTATTTTAAAAAAAATTTAGGTATATATAGCCCATGGCTTGTGGCACTAGTTACTAATTTTATTTTTTCCTTTGTAAGTGTAATAACTGGCACATTCTAAATATAAATTTATAAATAAATAATTTTTAATTAAATTTTAGAACTCTTAAGTATATACATAAAGCCTTGTCTCTTAAATCACTGGCTTGTCTCCCCTTTAGAAATAGTAGATTCACGAGTGTGGGTTACGTTCCGATTTGTTACAAGCACTGAAAAGAGGCTTGGAACCGTTCCGCATCATGAATTGCAAACTTCAATCGAAATAAAGTATTTTCGCGTACTTTATGGTTAGGCCAAATAAAAAGCTTAGTCAACAATCATGCCGAAGAAGGCATACTAAGACATATCAGAGGTTAACGTGGAATCCGAACCAGAATAGTCGTAGGTAGAATAAGGAGTGAGGACTATCTTTAACGTGATTTCATAGAAAAATATCGAGGTGGTCGAGACAAGAGTATCTAATCTGTGGCGCTAATGACCCCGCTGTCGACGCACCCTAAAGCCCCAATAACAACAGCATCTGATCATGGAGGTAGGAATAGAGGGGAGACCAGGTGTCGCTTAAACTGTGAAGCAGCCTGTCTCCGGAGCCGCCATCTTTGTGAGTTCAAAACATTGGTCTGTGTTTCTTAAATTCTAATGTTTGTAGGTTATATCAATTAGGGTATTTATAAATGTGACTCCATAAGACTTCATTTTTAGTAATGCGATGATTAAAAACGAAGAAATTCTTCCGTTTTGTATACATTCCTTGTGTTTCTTGACCCTACCAATATGGCGACCTCCTACCCCTCCGCTCTCCACTCGGCGTCACGTCGTTGTATGGAGAAGGTCCCTCACGTGGTCTCCTCTCTTTTCTTTCCTCCATGCATCTGATCACCGCCGACCCCGCGTTAAGACGCCATATTGCAAACACTGACACCTGGTGGCAAAAAAAGGCTACTGGCTGGCGGACGATTCAGACCAAAACAGTTTCTCTACCCATACGCGAGATAATGGCAGTTGTATGGTATATTTAATACTTTGCGTGTAATAAACCACAAAACCCTACATTCGTTTGCAATAACACTGCCTTGTAGGCAGTAATACCACGCGTCCGAAAAGTTCTCGGCCTAGAAAGATCTTGCAGCGTTGGATGTGGAAGTCAGATATTTTCTATTATAGTTTGGTGTTTCTAGAAAGAATAGTATTAAAAAGTAATTTGTTGTGAAATATACCAACGTTTTATTCTCAGTTCACTCGACAACGTTACTGAATAAAAATTAATGATATATAATTGTGTTCCTACACGGCCGCGATATTCCCGAATCTGCTCAGCTGTATCAATAACCAAAGTAAGAACTGAATGCAATTAAGACGCGATTAATGCAACATGGCGACAGTGCAGTGATCATAACCCATTAAAATGCTGCCTTTTCTATATTCGAATTTGGAAACCATATTCTGTTACGATTCATCTTATCGAATTATGCCTTAGAGTTAGCCCAACTCGTCTTTATATCTGATCCCAGGGAATATATGTAATACTCAAAACTGTTCACTAAACTGAAGTTCTGTGTCCGACACCTTTTTTGCTGCTTCTGGCAAGGACTGACATAGGAACTGTAAGGAATTCGGTCAATGCCCTTTGAAGAAACCATCCCGGCGTTCACCTGGAGTGCTTTGGGGAAATCGTGGAAAACCGGACGGGGATTCGAATCCGCGCCATCCCGAATGCGAGCCCAGAGCGTTACTGCTCACACACCAGTCTCGGTCCCACCACTTTAGCGTTAATTTGATAAAACACCAACGATTATAATGATTCTACAGATCGGAGTTGCATTGTTGCAGAAACTTTTAAAAGTTTACACAATGCATACGGGATTTAATTATTCTGACTATATCCAACTTCGTGTGCAAACCTGCGCGATGGTCTCCTATTTATTAAATTCTGCAGTAAGATATTGCAGGAACAAAATGTTTATATCACATTTGATAGAATATCTACGGTAATCTTGTTTTGAACCTTTTAACTTGATCTGCAGGACACTTTCATATAGCATTAAAATCTACAGTAATATTATTAATGCGAAAGTAACTGTCTGTTAAACGGGAAACCTATCTTGAAGCAATTTCACAAGGAAATACTACGTACCATTAAGAAGGACGTATGATATTTATTCGGGATAAATAACATTTTGTCATGAAAGTTTAAAAACTAGTCGAACGGTGACAAATATACGGATAGCATGTGTAAGTCTCTGTAGTGTTAAATCGGTCGCTCAGTCTTTGTTTCTCTCGCAGTCTGTGTATGATCTGTTCATAAATTTCATGTGCAGACCAAAGTTATGTTGATTTTATCCAATTCTAGCAATAAAATTCTAAGTAAGAAGTTACGGGTAACAGTTAGTCTCTTATTGAACGAGAAAAATACGATGGCTGGTATATAACGGTTTGTTCAGGTTGTGTAGTGCTCGCCCACGAGCAGACTCGGGTGTCACGGCGTATCAGCAGGCGAAGGTCGGTGGGAGTCGCCACTGGCAGATGCAGAAACGCCTCTCCATCTCATAATCAACTCGCACCGACTATCGTGTCAGAAGCTGGAGTACACTGAACATTTTCAGTTTCGCATTCTGCACATGCGCAAAGCAGGTCTCTCTCCGAAATGAACATCAACAACACAAACCACGCCGTACCCGGTATCTCGCGTTGCAGGAGTCCCCGGTTCGAATCCGTCCTAGGGCAGGGGTGGTTTTAATTAAGTGTTGTGTTTGTCCTGTGTTGTCCTTTCACTCGTGCTCATGAATAATACTACAAGATACGATATACACATTGGAGGAATAAAAAAAAAAGTTATTGGCTCAATGGCTATAATTCCGAATGCCGTTAAAAAATATATATATACAAACCACGTATCTCTCCGTGACCATTAAAGTAAACTAATTTAATAAAGTAAATCCGCAAGCTTAGCGTCTACATCAAAAACCAAACTGATGGAACAGCAATAATTAAAGATTCAGATAAGGATTAACTGAACACGTGTACTGGAAGTATCAAGTGATTTTTTTTTACATTCAACATGTTGTGAAAAAACGAAATATTTTCTAACCACATCAAACTCTCATTCTAAAACTTCTAGCCTAAAACAAATATTTCAGTAACAGTATTAGAAATTTTTCAAGTAAGGTTATCGGCTTAAAACAATTATAATAATTTCAGTAGTCTAGAATTTCTAAGGATTCCAGTTTAAAAGTTCATTTTACGTATCTTTGTTACGCGTAACGTCACTTATCTAGCTTTACTGTATTTGCAAAAAAGAAGTATATACATACAGCAGACACCCATTAGTAGATTACTAGATTCTCAACACAATGCATTAGACAGAACACTAGAGAAGACCAGTTCAGAGCGGAATTTTCGACAGAATTTTTTTTTTTTTTTTTTTTTTGCTGTTTTCTTTTGGGATTTACGCCTTGTCGACGCTGGGATCATTACAGGCGAGAAAGAACGGATACCAAGGAGTGGGAAGGAATTCGGTAATGGTCTTTTGAAAGAACCATCCCGGTATTCGCCTAGAGTGATTTGAGGAAGCCTTGGAAAGCCGAAATCTGATGGCCGAACGGGGATTCTATCCCATGACCTCCACAATTCGAGGCCAGAGCGTTACCGCTCACCCACCACGCTCAGTCCAAACAATTCAGTTCTGAATTTACGACACGGATCATAGAAATTACCATGCTCTAAGTTTTCACGGCATAATAACCGCTATGACGATTTTCGGCAAACTGCAGCCCGTCAAACGTTTCCTATAAATAAAGCATGTGTATGATAAAATGCTTCAATCGTGTAGTAGTAAATTTGCAAGACACAACAAACACCTGATAAAAACCTGACTTTAAAAAAAAAAAAAAAAAAAGAGAGACCACCAATTTTTAAATTTTGCGAGTGACTGTCAAACCATATCAAATCCGTCCTTTGAAGTCGCGAACACATCGTGACGGCTTTAATTTGTAGGTAACCGCAGCGCCTTAATAATATCTGACTAAGAAATTAAAGGCTGTATTCCTGTGAAGGCGAAAATATTGTGAAGCCTAGCTGGCAGTGAAATTTATGACCAACAGTCCGGATCTTCACACAGCTGCAAAGTTCACGGAGGTTATCACAAACAGACCGAGAAATATGTGCTCAACGGGAAGGGAACCACACATCTCAGAACGTAAAGAATTTCTGAATAAGCGAAACTTTAATAACAGATTCTAAACTATTAGTAAACAAAACAGTTTTGATTTTCCCATACGTTGCGTTCCCGAAGGACCAGAACATAGTTTGTGGGTTTTTGATGGTGAACAAATTTTATGATTTCAAGTTCTTTAGAATCTTTTTGAAGCCAGCAACTAAATTATTATTCAAGAAGTGTACACAAAAGTTTGAAAGAACGTTTTAGGTAAGAGATCTCCGCTAAAATTTTAAAACCAAATAAAATTTTTAAATAAAGCGTATACTAGTGACAAGACCAGGTAATGCAGTTAAAATAACAGCTGAAAGGAAATGAATTTAAAGATTAACGACAAGCATCTCCACTAAATACGATAGTAACAATATAAAAGTTCTAAGGGAATATCTGATAGAGAGGTTACTGAATGGCATGAACAAAATACTGAAGGAAGATTTTTGTCGTAAATATAAACCAACGCAAGACAAAAGTGATTAAATGTAGCAGAAATGATAGCAATAATAGTATATTAAACATAAAAATAGGATCAGATACAATAGGAGAAGTGAATTTCGCTACGTAAGAGGTAAAATTAGAAACCACAGCCGGAGCATGAATGATGTTAAAAGCAGAGTAGCACTAGCAAAAAGAGCCTTCAAGATAAAAGAGAAATCTTTTAGTTTCAAATATTAGTCTAGGACTTAGTTTTTTTTTTTTTTTTTTTAAAAAATCTTTCTATGTGTGGAGCACAACACTTTATGGTAGAGAAGCATGGACATTGGGAATACCAGAGAAGAAAAACTGAAGCATTTGAAATGTGGTACTGTAGAAGGGTGCTGAAAATTAAGTGGACAGATAAAGTACGAAATTAACGTGCTTTGGAAATGGTGGGTGAGGAAAGAAGTTTATGGAAGAGTCTAACAGAAAGAAGAGACAGAATGGTGGGTCGTGTTCTGAAACATGCTGGACTGGTTAATTTGTTGGTGGAGGGAACAGTCGAAGGTAAGAACTGTAGGGGAAGACAGAGATTAGAATATATGAAGCATGATAATTGAGGAGGTGGGTTATAAGGGATATGTTGAGGTGAAGAGATTAGAACAAGATAGGAAGGGATGGAGAATAGTATCAAACCAGTCGAGACACTGACGACAGCGGAAAAAAAAGCTTCACATCTCAACTTCATCACAATGAATTAAAGTTCTAATCTCCTTGAAGTTTATACAAGCCGCCGTTAACTACGCAAATTTGACACCTCTCCAAATAAAATGTAAATCGCACCAAATTTTGAATTTTTGATTTTATTAAACAGAAGAAAGATAAATTTGAGACGTGTAACTAAGAAACTTGTTTGTACGATTTGGTGAAAACACAACGTAAGGATTAATTTACTACTTGCAGCAATCCGTTAAACTATTTTTGTTCTGATTTATCTAATATATTTAAAACTTACATGCTAATTTTACACACTCTTAAAAGAGATTTATAAGCAGATTATTCACTCCTTGAAAAATAGTTCACCCACGTAATGAAATTTTACTTCGTACTAGCGGAAAAATTTCAATCAAAAGATAAGGATCTCTAAATTTATTTCACATTACGTCTATCCGATTAATTATCAGACTCTCGAAGATTCTTGAAAATTTGAAACATACTCGATGACGAATCATTTTCTTGCGATTGCAATGGCACAAAAAATAACGTTGTATTCATCTTGGATTCCATCTTTGACAAGTAATACAACTTTTTATGAGGAAAAGGGAGGCCATGCGCATGAACATCCTGTCAACGGAAGGTTTCTTAAAAGTTATGTTATCTAACGTGACTGCCTGCTATGGGCAAACGACCTAAGCTTGATTTGATCTACTATTGTTTGTAAAATGTGTGTTTTTAGGCAGGGGGCTGAGGACAAACCAGCGTTCACCCAGATAACGGTAAACTGCCTGCAGTGTTTAGAATATGTACCTTGCCGGATGCGCTTTTTACAAACAGTACTGCGTTGCCTTACCGCGCGTAGCGAAACCGCAGGCTATTTTTCGCTTCTTTTTGGCCTTCCTCCTCGCTGCTCTGCACGTCCGGTTGTATTACTTGGCCGCACAGACCCTGGTGAGATGTTCGGGAGGACGCGGCTTCAAATCCCCGTTCGGCCGTCAAATTTCGGTTTTCAAGGATTCTGCGAAACCTCTTCGGGAGAGTGCCGGGATCGTACGTCTAAAAGTTCATGGCCGAATTCCTAGCCCTTCATTGTCCGCAGACTTCTCACCCCCCTAATGACATCGACTTCAATCAGACGTAAAGCAGTTGAAATTAAAGGAGCTTAACTTATTTTTTGATTACTTCATTTTGCCGCTAATCTCTGTACTAACTACGAAAATATCATCCAAACTTAGTAATTTAGCTATGCGTTTTTGTAGATTAAATTGTAAGAATGAGCTTTTATCTGTATACCAAAAAGGGGGAATCTTTTTAGCGACACAGCATTCAAAATTGAGAGAGAAGTTAAAATTTTGTTCTTTACTACAGAAAACAAAAAGCGACGAAAAATTAGAAACGCTCTGACGCACAAGAAAAACTGAGAACCATATTTCAGTGTGGATAGGTAATAACTACAAATCGAGCGTTGTGGGTGCGCGACAACTCTGTCCTCCCGTCTGCCCATTCAGATTTCGGTTTTCCGAAATAGTTGCTTGAAAATGACATGGCCGAATTCGTTATTCCCAGTCCTTTCGCGCCTATAATGACCTAGACATCGACGAGGCACAAATAGAAAAACAGATTTGTTCTACCGTATTACTTCATTTTTCAGGGAAATTCCTTCCTTGTAAATGCGATGTTTAGGTGTCAAACTGGCAGAACGATGCAAATTTTGTTCCAGCCACTGGCTACGTCCTTTTTGAACGTATTTATCCCCTCCCAACGAACACTCCATCACCGAACACTCCACTTTGGACCACTCCTCCATTTTTTTATATTTTTTCTGTATTTTATTTATTTCGTGTCAAAAACGCTACTTACAAATTGTTAGAAACAGTAATAACAATAACAAAAATAAAATAATATCAATCAACAACAAAGAGTTCATATGATGGATGACCAAAAGTCAGCAACTTTTATTGTATTGTCAGTGGCGCGAAGGTGGTCTTGCAGAGTGCAGGTTGATGAGCACTGCGGGCAGTTGTATAAATGCTGAATGGTCTGTTCTGCTCCACACTCACACGCAGTATCAGGATCTTCAAGATAATGCCAACTTGCCAGGTTATCCTTGGTCCTGCCCACTCCACTTCTCAGCCGATTTAGCGCTCTCCAGGTCTTCCAGTTGAGGTTGGTGGTAGTGTCTCTGAAGTAGGTATCCACTGATTCACACAAGTCTTTCTGACTCGCCACAGATTGAGCAGGACAACTTTCTACGGTACATCTAAAGCAGCTGTCGTCATATGGAAGCTTTTTCTAGATAGAATAAGGGATGAGCAGAGTTTTGATTAGCCTTGCTTCTCTCCGACATTGCAGCTACGTTCAGTATTATATCAGGGGGAGCGATTCCTGCCATACCATGTATTTTTTTTCAATCGGCGTGGCTCTCAGGCAACCCGTTAGAATTCTGCAGGTTTCATGTAACGCAACGTCTACTTGTTTAGGCCAAACGGGACATGCATATTCTGCAGCAGAATAACACAGTGCAAGAGCTGATGTTCGCAGCACTGTGGACTCTCTTCCACTTTTTTTAGAGACATATTCGTTTCTTCCTCTGAATCGTTTACCTCGTACATTGAATGATAATTCTTGCTGCCCCACCCCCTGCCCATTCTCTTGAACAAACCTTTGCAGCCTTTCCCTCTATCGTCTCCTGTAGAGGTCCGCCTTTCACGGTGTCCATTAACTTTTGCATTGCTTATCCTCTTGCTACCCCAAATTCTGATTTCGGAGAAATTTTATTTACATACCATGGAATGGACATGAAAAATTCCCAGTGAATAAGCTATGGCACGAGCAGAAATTCAATAACCAATGACAGTAACCATATGCAAAAGACTGGGGATACATTACTGTAAAGAACGTAATGAAGGTGAAACACTTAACGGAACCACATCGAATAGATACAGAACGAGGTATTTCCGAGAAACTGTTTCCTAGCACGAAAACAAAGTAGGTACGCACTCTAAACATTTCAATGCGGCTTCCGATTGGTCATCGGACGTACAAAGAATAATCAACTCACGAATTCTGAAGTAATGTTATACCATGAAGAGCATTTTGAAGAAAAAAAATATATATATATATATATATATATATATATATATATATTTTCACAAACATCGGGAACAAGATAAAATTCACCAAAATCGGCGCAGTTTTACTTCCGCCAGACAACGAAAATTGCTTGAACCGTGAGAAATTATTGGAGGTATCCATTTCTATTCCAATACTATGGCTAGATGAAAAGTTCTGGGCTTAAATGTAAAAAAAAAACTATTTTCGTTCAAACCGCCTTTACGCATAGTCCACCTTCAGTTCAATGCATTTTGTCACACTTTTCTCCAATAGATTCATTTGACTCAAAAAGTTTTGCAACATTAATTTTCGTTGGATATGGAAATTGGTGAAAATCTTTGGGGGGCCAAATCTGGTTAGTAGGGGAAAGAGGACGGATGTTTCAACAATTAGTGCTTCAGATTGCTTAGACTATGAAATGCCAAAACACTCATAGGCACATGCACTGCCCTAATAAAGATAATTTTTTCCTGTTGTCATCCAGGATTTTTCTCAATTTTTTCATCCATTTGGATCTGAAGATTTAATTAGTTTTCGTCAGTCATTGTTTTATGGCTTTACGCCTCGTCGATGTCATTAGAGGCGGGAAATGACTGGAGGCAAGGAACGAGAAGAAATTTGCCCATGGACATTTTGAGGGAAGTATCCCGGCATTCGCCTGGAACAATTTGAGGAAACCATGGAAAACCCAAATCTGGATGTCCGGACAGGGATTCGAATCCGCGTCCTCACGAGTGCGAGGCCAGAACATTAACCGTTCACCCATCATGCTCTGTGTCATTATTTTACCCTTTTCAAGATTATCAATCAAAGGGATCTACTTTGCATCCCAGAGAACATTAGCCACGACCTTTCTGGCAGATGTAATTGACTTAGCTTTTTTTGGTGCAGAGCAAACAGCTTCCATCCACTGTGTTGATTGCGTTTCGTTCCTGGCGTGCAAATTGTGAGCCCACGTCTAATCTACAGCAACAAAACTGCGCACAAACTTTGGCAGGATGCTTTTTGAAACAGTCGAAAAATTGATGAGAAATTAGTTTTTACGAGTTTTCTTTTTAGTCAGTATTTAACAATTTGATAAACAACTTGCACAAAGCTATCTCTTATTTAATTCTTGATGTAAAATATACCGTTTCCTTTCTTCTGATACCTCAGCTGTGTCAGACGCCTTTTCGATGTTTTCTTTTTTGGTTGCAGTTTAAAGTCTTCCTTCAAGTGGATCATCCTCGAGAGATGTAACGACTACGTTTAAAACCAGCCATCCATTTCTTCAATGGTGAAAATGAAGGAGCAAACTCCTTAAATTCTTAACCAATTCTGGACGAAATTCCAGTGGCGATAACCTTTCCAAAAGGAAGAATTTAACTGCCATGGAGCACACACTCCGGTGGCAATTTACCTACACACTATTATTTTTCCCCTTTCCTGTACCCACATACTTTTGACCTCTACAAATTTCAACTTTAAATACTTTCAGTGTTATAGGTAAAATATTCATCATTTCTCTTGGCAACTTATTCCAATCTCTGTCCCCCTTACCTACGAAAGAAAATCTTCCCACATCCTTGTGCCTGAAATCGACTGCCAGCTTGTAGTCACGATCATCTTTTTCCTTCCATGCATTACTCCTAATTCTTATAGCAATATCTTTCCATGCCTCAGCGCCAATATATGCGTTCTACACTCCCACGATTCTCTTCATCCATCTCTCGTCTTGCTCTAGTCATATAGGGTACTCATTGTGTTCTGCAGTAACTTCCAGGGACAAATCTAGCAGCCATTTTTTCCACACCCTCCAACTCCCGTATTTGATACCCAAAATTGGGTCCTATACATTTTGCGATGGCACGATATTACAGTTTATCCATTTCAATGATATATACACATAATACGTCTACTTTAAAAAGCAGTATGAAAATAAATACTTCGAAGATCAGATTGAGACTTGACGTCCGTTATTGTGACACGTGTACCAACATAACACGCAAAAAAAAAACTCACTGATGGCACTGCCATCTCTGTGCGAGATCGTGAGCTCGGCACCTACCCTCGTGTTGGACCCTCTCCTTACTAAACTGCCTTGACGGAAAAATTTTACACCTCTGCGGTCGTTTTTGTATACGCCAGCTGGAATGGTGATAGTCTACCTCTGCATCCTTAATACTACTAACCTAACAAGCACCCTTCCCAACACACAGCAGTTTATTTGGATTTGTGAAAAGCTTCTGAAGTGCTCAGAATGCTCGACCAGTGTCCGAGCCGTGTGAAAACCGTTCTTGTTTACGCTAGCTGAAACCCACTAGAGAAGCTCGCATTCCGAAATGCTGTAAACCGTTATTTCTCTGTATGCGAAGAGAGACACACAAAATGCATTTCAGAGCCTCTGTCACTAAATACAAAAGTTGAAGCGAAATCGAAAAAACATGGAACCCACGGAAACGAGACAGTATCGGGGAAATAAATATTCCAATCTTCAGGTCATTGAGTTTCAAGGCAATATTAGATTTGATTTACTCAACACACTGACGTTCGACGATTAATGCCTCGATAGCATCCCAACTTCCGATTTACATATTTCGAAGATTTTTAAAATTGTACTATCTCTTGAACCTAATCTGACAAGAGTCCAAGAGTATTTTTTGGGCTATAACATGACATTAGTTTCACATAAGGATAGGTTAGGATATTCTAAAAAAAATTTGATCACTTCAGTTTTCCGGGTGTTGATTCACGCCTCTTCTTCGATCCGCCAGAGTGGCTCTGTGCGTCAAGCGGGCGTCCACTAATTACGCGTGATCTTTTTCCCGAATTGCGGACCCCCCCCCCCCCCCCCCCGGTGAGATCTGGTCAGACCCCCCCCAAGATGACGTGAGATTTTGATGCACCTCCCCTCCTTTCCTGCTTCAAAGGGCGGTAATACCCCCCTAAAGTCTGTATCCCGCGTAGTTTTTAGATCTTATACCCTCCCCCCTATTTCCGAGTAGTTTGTGGACATTTTTTAGGTCTTCTTTCCATAGAGAATTTAAAAAGATGACTTGAGGTTTCCATCGACCCCCCCCCCCAAATATCACCTCACGTAATTAATGTGAGCCCCCCCCCCCCCTAGGCGCAGCTCACTGCGTCGGGAAAGTACTGCGGGGCAGAATCGAGTCCCATTCATCACATAGCGCCCGTCCCGACTGCGGTTTTTTAGCGGCTTACCGCAATCGCCGAAGCGAATTGCGGACGGTTCCCAATCTTCGCCTCAAACTGCACGTTACACAAACAAAAATACACTTAGCGCGCACAGAACACAGTAACACGTTTCGCAGACATGGCAATACAACTTCCTTTACTAGGAGGCGTCACTCAGCAACAAGCTGACCATAACACATCACATCCTAAAGAAAATAAGCATATACTGCGATATGCAAGGAGAAGATTCCCACCTCTTCCTCGAGCTGTCTAGTGACACAAAAAGTGAACTACCTTTGGCATCCATGCTTCTGTTATCACTAGTAATCTTACTTCCCAATCAGCTGAATTCATTTACTTCTTTGCCTCTGAATATACGTTCATATTTTCCATTACATATTTTTAACTTTGCCAGTTAACTTTTTTTTTTTAACAACCGAATGGTAAGGTAGATTATCCTTATTTCCCGTCGTGTACAACGAAAAGAATTTTTGCCTTGGTTTCGAGCTACGCCTCATTACAAAAATTAAAAAGCTTGTCCAAATTTTCTGTCGAGTCTTGGTGCCTATTTTGTCTCCGTGTCGTATACCTATGATCGAAGCTGTGCGAGCAGTCACTACAAAGTGCAGACAGTTCGCACTGGAATGACTCAGTCCCCATATTTGCTATATATTTTCATTGTTGACGTCACGGTGTAATGGGTGAGAAGCGATCTAAGATCTCTCGTAGCTTGGCACCGAAAGCCCTAAACACAGTTGTAGGTACTTAAAACGGATTCCCCCGCAGTTTCTTTGTCAGAGATTTACGGATCAACGTAGAGGTCATTAGTACTTTAAGGGAGCGACCATAAAATACGTGGCTCAGCCAAGGGTGGGGAGGTGGTGTTAAGCAGAAAACTACACCGCGCTACGAGGGGGAAGTGTCTTGGCCGAGTCAACCTACGCGGTTAAATTAGTGTACAGAATACAAAACAGTACGTGGATATTTATTACCGTCGTTTATCTTCGTATTGTAGATACGCTATATACTGACAGAGCGATAGCTCAGTGGTTAGGGGCCATCCATAAATTACGTGAGGTGAAATGGGGGGGTCCGGCGAAATCTCACCAAGGGGGTGGGGGGGTCAACTGAAATCTCACGTGAGGTTTTTGAAAGGGTGAGACCTTAAAAAAAAAGTTGCGAGGGCGATTTCTATGGGGGGGGGGGGGGAATCTCACTGACCAGATCTGACCAGAGGGGGGGAGGGGGGGGTGCGGAAATCCGGAAAACACCTCACGTAATTTATGGTTTCCCCTTAAGGTGCTTGCTATCGAAGTTCGCTTCTCCGGTCCCGGGTGCAAATCACAGTGGGGGGGAGGGGGTGGCAGGAATTTTTAAGACTAATTTTTTAAGAGTATGAGCTACGCCAGGACGCTCCGTGGTTCGGATTCAACGTTAAACTGTAGGTCCCAGAGGAAAGGAACTGGCCGTCCCACCTCTGACACAAAATGATCCAACCAACCTTCGGTTTGTGTACTAAGCTATATATATAATACTTGCGTGTTACGAAGTCATCGTGTTCTGGTGCCAGGGGACAGTCGTATTTGAAGTAGCCGACACGCGAAGGCGCATTACGCGACGAAAAACAGTAAGCACGCGTTGCGGTAACTACACTAAAATTCGCTTAAGCAGCCCAATCACAGATCACAAGACCTTGCTATAGGGCTATAGGCTACATTGGGGGGGGGGGGGGAGACATTCAAAAGAGATCAAAGTGGAGCCACGTGGTTTATGGACGTTCCTTCACCGCTGTCTGCGAATCACAACTAGAAAACAGAAGTCGTGAGTAAATCAGACTGCAGCGTTTGTTTACTGTCTTTTAATGCAAGACATCAAAACGGAAAACTTGCAACCAAACGGGTAGTGGGTGCCAATAACAATGGAATATCTAGACAGAAAAAGAAGGAACATCTTCACCAATAAACAGGTCGTTTACGGTCTCGAGCTAACTCCAATTATCTTTCGTATCAGAGTGTTTTCACTCTCCTACCATTGAATAAGCGCCACACGCAATATAGAGTTGACCGTTGGAGGTCATGGCGCCTGAACGCCGACGAACTTCCGGCAGTTACGCGGAAGTCGAAGAGGGGTATCCGGGACAGAGTCGCGAGCCAAAACAGAGCTGAAAATTGGTATCAACACTGCGCGGTAAAGTTTACTTTCTCAAAGTACAAACGTAAACACAGAGCATAGTAACTGCTCCAAATAAAAAGATTCTGAATATCTATCCACATAATAACCGAATACTCTCAAAAAGAGTTGTTTTGAAAAATTTACTCCAACTTTGGTAACAACATAAGTTAAGAAATCACGTCTTTAGTAGTAAACACTACATGAAGCTATATTTGCTCATCTTAATGTCTTGAATGGCAACTTCGTGTACAGTTTCGAAATTTCATAACTAATTTCAGTGGCTTTCATAAAACTAGTTGTTACCTTCAACTTCTTACACACTATTATATACACGCCTCTCTTAACCCGACTTAACATGTCGGCCAAGAAAGGGGTAAACAATACAATTCTTTCGAACCTCGTAATATTTGTAGACTCTACTGTTCAAGGAATTAAAAATATGACGAGAGATTTCTATCTACTCCCCCCCCCCCCCGCCAATTTCACCTCAATTAATGGGGCCCCCTTACGATGTCTTCCGTACACTGAATTCACGATAAACATTTCGACTGCAAGAAGTACCCTGCCTCTAAATGGATATTAATTTGTGGACACTTCTCTTAATATTTTCAGCTTTTCTACGAAAAATAAAACCTCTTATTTTACTCCTGTACTTTACATTCTATCTGTACTTTAAGAGATAATGTTAATGCGACTTTTGTTTTACTATCACTTTTTTTTGTTATAAAACAAAACACAGCCGCATTGGCGTTCTCTCTCCAACAGGTAATCAAACTAAGCAACTACGGAAAAAAAATGGCCTGTCACAACATTGCATCTATAAATACTTTTTGCGGCAATAGCGTGAACAACAAAAAAGGACATTAATTTCCTAGCACATTTGTTCTAATTTCTTTGTTCCAACATCACAACAAAATGACACATAACCTATTTTACTCCTGGGATCCAGGGACGTACATCATTTAAAACCCCCATTAAAATCCGGCAAGTAGTTTTTGCGTGAATTGCGTTCAACGAAAAATTGAAACTAATTTGCAAAAACTTATCTTAAATTTCTCAGCTTTCCGAGATCACATCAAAATGCAACATACAATATTTTAACCCCACGGCAGGGCCTGCCCATGATTCAGAATCTCATCAAACCAGTAGTTTTTGCGTGAATCCCGTTCATCTAAATCAAGGGTCCCCAAAGTAGTGACTATCGACTCCTTGGAGTCTATAGCAGTTCTCCAGGCGTCGATTAATACTAAAGAGAATCAGTCTAGGGAAAACTAGGAATGTTCCAGTTAAAAATCAGATCAATAAATAAAATTAAAGCTTATCCTCTCAATTGCCGTCTGTTTGCAAAGTTATGTGCAGAAAATGATGAAACTTTCAACCAATTACTTTTGCACGCTGAGGTGAGGTGGTTGTCAAGAGGTGATAGTTTGCAGAGGCTCATCTGAAGTGTTTCTTAGGAATGTGGATCCATCGCTGTGTGACAACTTGAAATAGTGCAAGAACCATCTGTTCTATTTGACAGACCATTGTTCGAAATTTATTCCATCTATCTATAATTTTTTTGAGATTATAATAACAGTGGAAACTATCTCCTTTTTCTGTTAATGTTATTGGGTGGATTTTGTATCATATTGGAACTGCAAATTATTTCGTTCAGTTGTTATACAGGTCTACTTTAACTTAATATTAGAAATGCCAAAAATAATTTAATTTTTTATTCAATATTTAATCTGAGGGTCGATAAGATGGCAAATACCCTATGAAGGGGTCTACGGGATAAAAAGTTAGGGTCTCCTTAACACAGAGACAATTTTAAAAATAGATGTAACTAATAAACCGTGACGTAAACATTTAAAAATCTGTTAAATGTGCAAACTTTTTTCTGGTTATAATCCAATTATATTTATTCATTTTCGTTTTCCGCAACAGTTTTATTGATTTTATTAACTGAGCAATTTTAACTGTCACCGTGGAAATATATGAAACAGTAGTGGTACAAAACTGAATTGTTTGCAACATCTATGATCAAGTGAGGCGCTGATAAGTTAGTTTTAGGCTTGGATTCTCGGATGTGTCAAGAATACAGTGCACGTTGATAAAAGCCTTAATAGGCTAGTTATACGGGTTACGCGTCATTTTCCCTGCCCCATTTGAATACGGTACACAAGCTTTTCTGCTAAAAATGCGTCATGTATATGTACCACACAGCTAATGAAACATCAAAGCGACGCGCGATCTGCGATTGCAGTTTGTAAATTGTAGCGGGGCCGCACAGCGAGAACACTGATCGACTGGGCTAACTTGCGAACTTTGCGGTTTGGTCACATTTAGCAAACTAATTTCGGCAATTTGCGGCTGACGACTGATACGCTTTACAGTAAACCAGAAGCTTGTTGAATCTAGAGATAGTGAGGCATATGTACGACTGACGGGCACGGGCCAGCGAGTAAATTTCTCTATAATGTACAGGGTTATTAAAAAGGAGCAGATTTTGTATTTTTCTGAAAAACTATTGAAGATACAAATATGTGCCACACGTCACTAGGTAGCAGGCTCAAAGTTTGTAACCCCAGCATATTAGCTCCATTCTCTACCGCCAAAGGCGCTGTTAACTGTTTTTCAATAAAGTGCCCCACGTCATAAGAGATTTACGATTAGCATAAGAAATTGGTATGCAGAGGGAAGCACACGAAACGTCTTCTGTACCGTCGCCATTTCCACCTGAACAGACAACAGCGCCGTTGGTAGTGTTGCCAACCGTTTAACTAGCTGCCCACCAGATTCAACTGCTAAAACCACTAACAAAAAGCGTCGCTACTCTCATAACCACTAAATTTTCGACTAAACAAATATTTCGTTATTACGAAAGAAAATAATGGGTATATTGTTATAACAGTTACCTTCATAATTGCATAATACACATTAAATTTCTGTACAATTGATCAGTACATCAACATGCAAGTAGTAATTCAATGAATCATCAACAAATTATTTAATCAACTGCTATTCTATATTAATTGATCTTCTTCAGATGATCTTTTAAGTGCGGGATGACTATAACGCCCACACTTATCAGACTCAACCCCCCCCCCCAAACGAAATTCGCTCAAGCCCTCCCCAAACCATAATCCGCTCAAACCCCCCCCCCCAAATAAAATCCACTCAAGCCCCCCCCCAAAAAAAAACAAAATCCTGGATCCGCCAATGTTAAGAGGTATTTCAAAGTCATTAATCTTGTAAGGGATTTATCTATTCAAACGTTTCTATTAATATTTTCATCAATTAATTTCATTGGTTGAAAACAAATATTTTCTACACGAACACCATGTTTAGCAGAACTTAATAGTTTAATCTTTTGTAAAGTTGAATATCACAAAGTCAGTGTTCATTTTTGACTGAAAACAATAAATCAGTAGTCATGACATTACGCAACAGCGACCTTTTTTTAATAAATGAACATTATTAATTACAATAAACGAAGAAATCGATTAAATATTCTTAGCAACCTTAATTGATTATAATTAATTCAATTAGCTGTTATTGTAACCTTTAACGTGAAATGAAATAAAAACTCAGTCAAATTCAATATTTCCCACACAGTAAAAGTAAATACTACTGAAATAAGGTAGAAATATATTTCGAAAAGTGTAAGTGGCTTAGTTTTTGATTTTTCATTAATTGAAACTGAATCCTACAGAACCACTGAAAAAAAAAAAAAACACTAGAAAAAACCACTAGCCACTGAAAGCAATATTTATCCACTAAAAGGGGGGTCGAAACCACCAGTTTTAGTGGAAAATCCACTAAGTTGGCAACACTAGCCGTTGGTGGCAGCTATTAGAACTAATAGTCGGGGGTTACAAACTTTGAACCTTCCTCTGTCCAGCGACATGTGGCGTGTATTTGTATCTTCCATAGTTTGCGAGAAATACAAATGCAAAACCTGCCCCCCTGTATAATGTTCTGTGCATAATATTGTAGTTAAGACGTCTGCTAAAATACGTCCGACAATATGCTCTTGATAAACATTGGTCCAGTTAACGTGTACACCTCCAATCTTTCCGCAATGGTTAAAGATATCGAAATGCGGTTTTCGCCAAGTGAAAGTATGTACAAGAGGCGAATAATTTGCCATACAGTGACTACTCGTAACACAATAATGTACAAAGAAATTATTGCTTAGCACCAAGCGTGGTGGGTAAGCGGTAACGCTTAAGTCTCGCATTCGGGAGTACGCGGACTCGAACCTCGGTTCAGCCATCCAGATTTGGGTTTTCCATGGTTACCTCAGATCACTCCAGGCGAATGCCGGAATGGTTCCTTGAAGAGGCCATGGCCGAATTCCTTACCGTTCCTTGTCCCCCAGCCCTTTCCTCCCTATAACATCGAAAATGCGTAAAGTAATAAGAAATATATATATATCCAAGCGTACCAGAAACCAAAACGGCAGTAGTATCCAAGAGTTATGGAAATTTTGTAGACTTTTTCGGGTTTTGGAGCAATGACTTGGAGATCTTAACATTAAACTCCGTTTTGGATTTTCCATACTACTAACACGATCTCCCTTACACACAGGTTCCAGTTTTATTAAAAGTAAAACAAATGTTATATTTCATTATACCATTGTTAGCTCAAAGCGTGAAATTGTATTTATGAATTTCGTTCCAATGATATTAATGCCACACGGAGGCAGGTTCTATTTCAAGCAGACAGCGGTACTTCCTTGTAGCCCTAATGGTTCATTATCTATACTAATATTATAAATGTGAAAGTAACTCTGTTACGTTACTTTAACTAATCGGCTACTCCGATCGTGATGAAATTTGACAAGGAGATGCTATATGACATTAGGATGGACATGGGATACTATATTCTATATAGATAAGAAATTATGAAAACTATCTGAACTGTGAAAGACAAAAGTGCTTGCTTCTTAAGGAAACTCCGGTGTGGCTTCGACTTCAAACTCTACAGGGAACAAAAATTTTTATGAATCGTTTTTCATAGTTTGAGCCAAGCCTAGGATTTTGTAGTAAGGATACCATGTTCTGGCAAATTTTTGGCGGTAGAACAGTGCCCTAAGCGTTTACTTTATTCACGGTATACTGGTTCCACAGGAAGTTTTTGTGTGATCTAAACTAATAATCTTATATATGCGAAAGTAAGTCTCCGTATTTTTTTACGTTTTGACGACTATATGTGTATAGCGATGACAAGGAAATACTTTGTATCTTTAGGAACGAAATAGGATACTTTATTCCGATATGAAAAACACTTAGTCATGAGACAGGTTCGACTGTAGAGTGGTATATCGTTAGCGTTCCCGTCATATTATGCCGACTCAGTGTTATTTGGGACATATCTTAGGTAATTTTCAGCTTTGTATATCCAATTCTAGCAATCAAATTCTATATCCAAGCGTACGAAGTTGCGGGTAACAGCTAGTTATTTATAAAGTTATATACGGGTTTTTATTCGAAGAGAAAAAATATCCAAAGCGGTGCATCGTATGTTCTCAAAATCTGTCGCCCAATGATAGGTGGTTTAAGTTTCGTTTCCGGTATGGATCGGGCTAAAAATATAGACTGGAGCTTACCTTTTTGACGTGCCAGGAACAGATCTGCGTCGTAAAACGTGGACCGTATTAAACGAGTCACGAACCGGACTCTGTAAATGCGCCGACTGGCTTGCAAATGCGAAATAATAGCATCACCAGAGCGCGACTCCAGGACAGACGACATTTACATTTATAACATGACAGCCAAGATATTTACGAACGTCTCATCTATGTTTATAAGCGGTCTGGTGGCTCAGATGATCAACGGGGGATCGACAGGTACCCGGTTCGAATACCGGTCCTGGCTTGAACTTTTAAGTACCATTAAACTAACCTTCGCCTACGGGAAAGATTTGCTTCGTTTATGTGAATAAGTTCGAATTCCACGTAAAACAAAGTCTACTTCAAATTGAGATTTTCAATTTTTTTATTTTTATTTTTTATTTTTTTTGCAGTCATCAGTCTTTCGACTGGTTTGATGCAATCCTCCATCCTTTCGTATCCTGTGCTATTACCTCTTCATTTCTACATACCCCTTACAGCCCACGTCCTCAATTATCTGCTTCATATATCCTAATCTCTGTCTACCTCTACAGTTCTTACCTTCGACTGTTCCCTCCACTAACAAATTAACCAATCCAGCATGTCTCAAAATATGACCTACAAGCCTGCCTCTTCTTTCCGTAAGCTTCTTCCACAAACTTCTTTTCTCACCCATCATTTCCAAAACTCGTTAATTTCTTACTTTGTCTGTCCACCTAATTTTCAACATTCTTCTGTAGCACCACATTTCAAATGCTTCAATTTTCTTTATTTCCGGTATTCCTAAAGTCCATGTTTCGCTACCATAAAGTGCTGTGCTCCACACTAAGAGTTTTAAAAAGTTCTTTCTAATTCCTAGATCAATATTTTAAACTAAAAGGTTTCTCTTTTTCATGAAGGTTCTTTTTGCTAGTGCTATTCTGCTTCTAACATCATTCCTGCTTCGGCCATCGGTTGTAATTTTTCTTCCCAAGTAACAGAGATATCACTTACTTCTCCTGCTGCATCCGATCCTATTTTTATATTTAATCTACTAGTATTGGTATCATTTCTGCTACATTTCATCACTTTTGTCTTGCTTTGATTTATATTCAGTCCAAAATCTTCCTTCAGTATTTTGTTCATGCCATTCAGTAACTTCTCAATATCCTCAGCCCTCTCTGCTAACAAGACAATGTCATCAGCAAATCGTAGCATACTGATTTTTTCTCCCTGAAAACTTATGCCACATGGAAATTTTTCTTTGACTTTCTTCATCGCTTCTTCTACATACAAGTTGAATATTAACGGGGATAGACTACAACCTTGTCTCACACCCTTTTTAACTGATGCATTTTCAGTTAGGCCTCTTAAATATCTCCCACTCAATGTCATTCCCGATTTAATATTTACTGAACTGGATACAGCCAGACACCTGTGGCTCGGTTGGTTGCGGCACCGCGGTTACCTGGTTCAAGTCCTCTTAGTGGAGGAAATTTTCAACGGGTCATATTCGACAGGGTAGGACGGGTGGAGATGGACAATGCCTCATCACCAGAGTCCTGGGTTAAATCCAAAACCGATGGGGATTGTTCCGCCGGATGGGGACGTTAAGCTTGGTGTTCCCATTGGTCCCTTTCGGAACAAAAGCCTGAATGAACCGGTACCGAGTTTCACCCTCTACATCTCATTTCATACAACACACTTTCCTGAACATACGCACTATGTCGTCCACACCTACAATAGCCCATCCGAACACCCATTGGGGAAGGCAACGGGAAACAACCTCAATTCATTTTCCCTAAAGTTCCCATCCAGGTGTGGGTACATCCTCTTCGGTAACAACCTTTGCCCTGAATTGAGCATAGTATTATAAGTAGAACTGCATACAAATATTTTTACTAAAGTTTCCTATGACGTTTTACTTTGTTTTTCCTGTATTTTTAATGTTTATTTCTTTTTTCCCCTTATGGCTTTACGCCTCGTCGACGTCGAGGTCATTAGAGGCGGGAGGGACTGGAGACAAGGAACAGGAAGGAATTCGGCCACGGCCTTTTGAAGGAAGCATTCCAGCATTCGCCTGGAGTGATTTTGGGAAACCATAGAAAACCTAAATCTGCCCGGTCGGTGATTCGAACCGGCGTCCTCCCGAATGCGAGGCCAGAACGTTAACCGCTCACCCACCACGCTCGGTATGTGTATTTCTGTTGTTCTCTTGATGCATTTCCAAATCCTAAATAAATTTCTTCCGACAGTGGATCCATTTTTGGTAAAAAAAAACTAGGTTCCTTGGCTTGGCTTTCATCTCCTGAAAATGACAGCCAGAAAAACTCGTGCTATTCCGAGTTGTTACTAATTACTAGGCCTACTGTCGGTATACAACCTTGTTAGCACACATAACCTGCCGAAATAACTTTCCGGTTACATTCCATAGCTTATTTTGAGAACAAATTTTACTAACCAATGAAAATGTATATTAACTGCTCATGTAAGGACATGTTAGGATAGTAAAGTACGTAATCTTGAAGTAGCTTAATTTACAGTTAAAAAGCTAGCTCTACTCGATACCGTTGACAAAGTAATTGTGTTAGTACTGAAGTCCTTTTTTTTGATGACCTGCATATTTTCTTTTCAAAGGACAAGCTGGTGGGTAAAATCAATGCGGCAACAAAGTATTTAAATTTCAAGAGGAATATAAAATAATGAGGTCAGGCCGAACAAGATTTTTTTTTTGCTGTCGTCAGTCTTTCAAATAGACGCTGCAAATGAGGACGATTGTTGCCACATACTCCGTAATGGTCCAACTCGATTTTAATGAGAAGGGGACGCCAGCAGTAGCTACCAAATGTCATAACTTTGAATAACCTTAGCTACTAATGGTTACCTAGTAAGGGGATACGGAATCGCCTATCCCCACAATGTTAAATTATGCCTACTATAGGGAACATTTTCTCATAAACTGCTGGAGCTAGAAACAACATTTTTACTGTAAGCGCATTGCTATGTTGTAACAATACTGAAACAACAATTTTTTTTATCAAAGTATTTACCAACAGAGATATTTTATATTTACCTTAAAGTAAATTTTTTCCATCACTTTTTACTAGATTATCATCTCTAAATCTTTTGTAAATTAAGGAATTAAAAAATCATTGTAAAAGAAACCCCTGTGACTATGTCATAAAAATTTCAGACTTCTAGGTTCACCAGTACCCGAGATAATGTTCCTAGAAGAAGTAAAAAGTAAACTTACGGGGAACGGAGAAAGTAGATTAAAACATTTGTTTCATAGTTAACACCCCCGTCACAGTCTTCATAATCATCTTTTGACACACCTCTGCACCTGTCTTGCATCTTTCACTAATGTCTTGATTATATTGTGTAATTGGAAAGCTGGATATTTGAATTCATGTCACATTATGGTCAGGCATGAGAGAAGTGTATAACAAACGCGGAATACCCGATCTCACAAATCTATAAAAATAAAATAGTTATAATTCTAGTAGAGTCATGTATGATACGTCATTTTAAAAAGGAAACTTGGCGGAATATAATAAGTCAATAAAACGAAAATCGATTTTTTTCACCCAAAATCCGATTCCGTATCCCCTTAAGTTGATCAAACTTCGGAAGTATGAAATGTCACGAAATAATACTCCCTGAGCCAAGGGCAAAGAAGTGTGACTACTCCTCGGAAACCACTAAAATCATCTTTTCTACTAAAATGATGAGTATGAGTGGTAGACTGGGTACTCTCATCGATGAAAGACTTGTCATGCGTGACTAACCTTTGAGAATTTAAGGTGCGTTGCAACATCTTTCAGTAACAAAATTTTTGAGAGTTACAAGTTTCAGTCAAACGTTTTTCGAAGCGACTACGTGGGAATTTGGACCATCTATCAAAACAAACAACAAACTAAAAAAATATATAAAATCAATAAAAACCCTCGCACAGAATTTTTGAATCTAGGATATCCGATATATGGGGTAGTGCAAAACACTCTTACACTAAACATACGTAGTAACCCTATAGTAAAATACTGATTTGTTTTTAAAATTTAAGTTTCAGGGATGCTAATATTGTCAGCGCAAAGGAAGTAACAATTAAGTGTTCATGCGCTTGGTGTTAGTAATTATCTTTGCTATAAATTAAAAAGGATTTTCGCTGCGAAGGTTTGTTACAAAAAAGATGCAAGCACTGTATTGAAGGAATTAAGAAAACATTTCAAGTCTAATTCTAGGGCCGACTGCCATGTAATCACAAATCGCAAAGGTTTTCAAGGCGCATAGTTAGTTGTAGGCGATCTAGGACAACACAGTTTGAGGGAAATGAAACAACCATTTGTTTGTCACGAGTATAGTCCAAGGAAGTCCATAATACTAAAAGATTTATTTTTCCGAAATTTCACGTCGGTCAGTCGAAAGGACGAGCAGAAGTTTGAAATTCACATTCCACGTCTGCTACATGGGTTGTTGGAAGATGAAGCAGACAGGCGGTTGCTGTTTTGTGGGATTATGTTCGATCAGTATCGAGTTGACCTCAATTTCTTTCTCAACACTGTGTGGTCAGATGAGGCCATCTTGAAGCTATCGGGGCACACAGACCTAGCTGCCACACGGAAAACAGACGTTTTGGACTAACCCTGCCTAAATATTGGGGTGCAATACCGGGACGTGATATAATTGGGCTTAGTCGAAAGAAGTGTTTGGTTCTATTTCGAGAGATTACACAAGGAATCAACGGGCCACCTTGACCAACATTACTTAAATCAAGATGGAGCTCCTGCTTAAGATTTTATGGCGTATTTTGATTAAGTTTTCACCAAACGGGTAATTAGACGAGTTACAGCCATTTAAGTCCCATCACAATCCCTGATCTTACGCAGGTACCTAAGTGTGGTTGAAGACGAAGTGTACGGCAACAAACCACAAACTGTTGAAGACCTTCTTGTCTACACTGAGGACGCCTTTAAGGATTTGGATAGTGACATTCCTCCTTGGTTGCGCGAGTCAGACTTCATCTGTGTATTAATGAAGAGACACTTCGAACAGTCATTTGTTTCTTGAGATTCATTGTGTGTGTTAATTATCAACAGAAGGAAAATCAAATATGGTTTACAACACTGACCTATAAAGGCTTGCTTCTGCGCAGTATTGTATATGGAGAGCTAAAGTTACTCTTCAAAATTAAGGCAATTTTACAGCACCCTAGATTCAAAAGTTCGTTTCGGCGACTAAATTGTAAACTAACCAGGAACATTCACTATTACATCCTGCAAAATTGGTACATTTCATCGAGTACATCTCTCGAAAAATAAAAAAATTAAACATTGGCACTGATAATCGGTTTCAACTGAAAAAAAATACCATTAAGGCAAATCTGTCTTTGATCAATAGCTACATTAAAAATATTTCAGAATACATGACAGCGAAAACTATTCCGGCACACGACAAAAGTTAATTACAGACAAGCGAATCCTAGCACCGATGTTGAGAGAGAGAGAGAGAGAGAGAGAGAGAGAGAGAGAGAGAGAGAGAGAGAGAGAGAGAGAGAGAGAGAATGGAAAGAGGGGGGCTATTTTATAGTATTCTCGTTCATTAGGTTAAAACAGTGAAGTGCAGACAAAGCAACTCATAATGATGGATCTGAACTTACAAAGTATCCCTCCATTTCCCTCCACTTTCCGTATCTCCCTTCCGGTGACAAATAGAGACGAAAAAGTTGAAGGTAAAGGTGGGGGAGGGGAGGGGAGAGAACCAGAAGTTTAATGCAACACGTGGGACAGTCTTTGTCGAGCTCTACAGAACAATAAAAAAAGTTTTCAACCGGACTGAGATTTTAGGGTAGGAATTTTTAATCATGCGATAAGAGTTGGAGGAAGATGGAAATATATCAGTCTGGAGTAAGATGATTTTACTTGTCTTAAGGGGACATCCATTAATTACAGGAGGTGAAATGGGTGGTGGGTCGACAAATCTCACGCCATCTTTTAGTTCCTTGAAGAACAGTAGAGAGAGAGGAAAAAAAGGAAAGTTTGCAAAACTACTTGCGACCTCGATCCCAACGTTAGGGGAGAAGGGTTTTACTGCCTTGAAACTGGAGAGCTAAAAAAAGTCTAAAAAATTACGAGGTCGTCAGCAGGGGGCCCTCAAGGGGGGGGGGGGGCGGTCCAGATTTACGAAAACATATAAAGTCTCACACACCTTGATTTGAACTGTGGGTCTGTAGACGTATTTTAGCTCTTCCTTATCAGCCCTTCCTTCCTGCATCTGACGGAATTCTGACGCAATTAATCTGGGATTTACTTTTATCAGCGGCACGACTGATCGCTATTTGAACTGCTGTTTGTACACACACACACACACACACACACACACACACACACACACACTCTCTCTCTCTCTCTCTCTCTCTCTCTCTCTCTCTCTCTCTCTCTCTCTCTCTCTCTCTCTCTCTCATGACTCCGAATCGATAGCATTACATTTGTAACATTTAAATTTAGAAGTTCAACCACTGAGCCATTGGTAGAAAAATTTTCATTCGGAACGAAATTAGACATTAAAATAAGTGATCAAGGGAGGTGCTGAAAAAATATTAAACAATGAAATTTAACACAAGCACGCATACAAAAAGAAAAAAAATATCCATGGAGCCAGAGTTTCGATCGCAATTAATATACAGCATAAAAAGGAAAAGAGTAAGTATGAAAATGAAATGACTTTGAATTTATGTACATTAACATCCAAACCTGAAAACAATGTATTTTCAGCAAGCAGATGTAGGATGCAGAGCATTAAAATAATACATGTTGGACAGCTGAAATTTACTACCAACGTAGACTAAGTCCAGTTCCCACTAAGTTAATTCTGAAACTGCATTTACATCCAGATACAACTCTTTCAAGTCATTTCACATCCTTTATTTAACACTACCTGTTATCCGTGACTTCGTACGCGTGGACTTAGAATTTATTGCCAGAATTGGATATAGAAAGATGTGAGTTATGTAAAAGGTGTTCCAAAAACTCTGAGTCAGGATAATATGACGAATAAGGCATCGCTATAACACACTACCATCGAACATGACTCATGTACAGAATCAATTTGCAACATGTTTAATAAATAGCTAAGCTCTAAGGTGTGGGTTTACTGAGGGCATCTTTTCTTTGAGCTTGGTCTTGTCTTTTCTTTCTTCAGCACGAGCATCAGATTCTTGGTTTCCAATAACTTAAGCTGCTCGTGCTCTGCTGGAGCTAAGCCCTAGGTCTGATTTAAGCCTGCGAGGCATGTCAAAAAAGACAAAATGTACTGATGCCAGATACTTTTAGGTAAACAAAAATAGTCGAGTGCAGCGAAAATCAACATTCATACCACACAATATATTTTGTCTGTAAACGAAATTAATGAACAGATCATACATTAACAGACTGCGAGAGGAACACGGCCTGAGCGACTGATGTAACAGTATAGACTTACACACGCTATCCGTTTATTTGCCACCATTCAGTTAGTTTCCAAACTTTAATGACAAAAAATGTTACTTATCCAGAAAAAAATATACTGTGTCCTTCGTAATGATACAGAGTATTTCGATGTCAAATTTCATCAATATCCATTTAGTCGTCAAGACGTAACAAACAGACCGAGTTACTTTCGCATTTATATTATTAGTGTAGATAATACAAAAACTGACTGCGAGAGGTACTAAGCCTGAGCGACCGATCCAGCACAAAAATATAAAAGCGTATAGCATTGTTGGGCCCCGATGGATTGTTCGGCTTCCACAATTCCTATTTGCAACAAATTCCGCCTTTCATGGCTGGATCTTTCACTTGGAATCCAAACAAGAATATCCAGGCGTTACTTATATGATCGAAAACAACTCCCTGCGCCCACCGGGATTTGAAACCGGAACCTGACGCAGAACTTTTGAAATCAAAAGCCTGAACCCCTGAGCCACCAGCCGCTGTTCGTCAAAACAGACTTACACATGCTATGCGTCTGTCTATCACTGTTCAGTTTTCATAACTCCACGACATGTATTATTTACAAAGAAAATGTCCTTCCTAATGGCAAATAGTATTTCCTCGTTAAATTTCATCAAGATCGGATTAGCCGTTTAGCCCAGAAAACAGACAGTTATTTTCGCATTTATAATATTAGTATAGATGCAACGGTGCCATGACAGGATTAAACATGGCTGCGACTTGGCTGAATTAACATGCAAGGTAGGCGCACGCATACCGGTATCGTTTGCACCGTATTTTATTACCATACCCGTTGTTTTCAATGAACCTGCGATATATCGGAGGTATGCAATGCGGATGGGCATTATAGGGGGGGAAAAGGTGGGGGGAGGGGAGGAGGGAGGCTTCAATCCGATTAGGCCGTACAGAGCGGATGACTTCATCGGAATTTACCGAGAACCATGCGCACTCACTCCATGACGTTGACATTAGTTCTCTCTCTCTTCATTCCGTGACTGAACGACTTTTTTTTTACTGTTATTGATACAGCGTAGTTGATATTAATTATTAACATTAAGAATTAAACCTAAGAATTAATCAGCGCGATAAGTACCTCTGTAATTTGTATACATACAATCCTCAGGATTCTTTCTTATAATACGATCGTCTGAAGAGAATTTTAAGGAGGTGCTCGCATTAACCGAAGGTACCATTAGGTTTCTCCTACACCCTGTTCATTCCGATCTGACCGCTCCTCATACACCCCTCCCTATCTCTTCGAACTGAACGCAGTATACTGGTAGGCGAGTGTTTGGGGTGGGGGGGGAGGGGGTATAACTGCCTTTGGAGCATGAGACGTCATTTTACAGGAGGGGTGTCCGACCAAATCTCACCAGAGGGGGGGAGGGGGGTCCAACTAAATCTCACGAAGTCTCACCAGAAAAAGGGGGGGGGCAGAATTCCGGAAAACCTCACGTAATTAATGGGCAGCGGAGTGGGGATAGACCGCCTCTGTAAACTGAATGGGCTGTAATACTTTATGGAGCGACCATACATTAAGTGAGGCGGTTTTTCTTAAATCTGGACACCCCCTCCTTGGTGACCTCGTAATTTTGGAGACCCCCCTTAGACCTGGCTCTACTATTCTTTGAAGGGTGGCAATCTGAAAAAAAAAGCTGACGTGAGATTTCTATCGAGCCTCCCCCCCCCAATTTTGAGCTCACGTAATTAATTGACGCCCCTGATTGTAACACTCTTCAAAATCACCGGCTGACTCATTAACAGGTTTTTTTTGTGGTTCAAAATGCCATTTTCCCACTTCAGAACCAAATTCACAGTCAACAACGACTACTTCAGGCGATAAATGACATAGAAATGCGACTAGCACGAGGAATAAGAGTTTCTACGGCGTCTTACAATCCTTTCACACCATTCACCAACTCTTGATACTAAGTTTAAAACAAGTTTTGTTCAAATTTAAACGTTAAATAATTGTTACTTCTGAACTTGCGTCGCAACATCTTGATTTATTCGAAAATAAATAAAATAATCAACACTAAAATGCTTCATTTGTAGCTTACATACAATGCAACTTGGTATCTGAAGTTTCTCAGGATGTTCAAAAGTTCCGAAAACTCCGGCACAACTCATCAGCCAAACCAATGAACAACATGTAATAATCTGAACAATACACGATTGGCTTATTAATTTTTTTGTGCACCTAAATTTTGCTTTCATGTCCATTTCCGTTTCTTATCGTCTGCCAGTTATTTCCCCTTGTTCCTCAATATCCAATTCTTTTTTAAAATATCTGGTGATATTTCAGGTCTGCCAGTCTTACATTGAAGATTTACCGGCCTCCGTATAATAATTGCTCTTGTGGAGGGGGGGGGAGGGGGATATGTTATCTGAAAGTAGATGTTTGGTTCCATTCAAACGACGTTTGCGAGAACAATGCCATCTTCAGGTATCCCCGCACAACAGATAGGATCCTTTTGGAGCAGTTAATCCTATTGTCCGCATGACTGCAGGGCCTCACCAGGGCGTTATTTCAGAAGAAACCAAGAAGAAAACAAGACGCGTCAAAACTGACTCCTGTGCTCGCGGCTGCGAGGGGACCAATACTTTGCTATCGGATAAAAAAATTTATAACTAATACGCCTAAGTCTACGCTCTCTCGAGAAGGAAAGTTGGACGCTCTCTGGGGACCTGACTTACCTACTCTTCCGCGGCTTGATGGCGAGAACTCTGATCGTGTGAGGTCTTTGCGTCACCGCGCTTAGATTTCACAATTTTAATCTAAAACGTTGAACTTCGCTGAACGATGAATACTGGGAACATCCTGGGGGCGAGACGGCCTGTCCGAAATATAGGTTCTCCGAATCTGACGCGTGAACCCATGAAAAACTCCGGTCCGTACAATGATGATAGGATGGCACCTATGTTTATACGACTTGTGCCCATTGGCGGAAACAGATACTATACCTATCACTTTAGATTTATTCCTTAATATTTAACTCCATTTGCTGCCGACCGCAGTAGCACGGGACTAGGCGAGCTGGCTCCGCGTCTCAGGGGTCGCCGGTTCCAGTCCGGCTCAGGGCATGGGAGGTTTTAATTGTCATCGCCCTGCGTCGACCTTTCACTTGTGACCATTAATTAAAATAGAAGAGTCTAATTCACAACAGAGGAAAATAAATAAAAATAGTTGGATGAATGGCTATAATGCCGAATGTCAATTTCAAAATAATAAAAAAAAATTAAAATAAAAATCTAATTTGGTACTCTTCCCCTTAACTTGAAACGGTCTTCTCAAAATTTATGGATATAAACAGTACAACTGTGTCTCTGGCTTTTGGATAAATTGTAGGTCCCAGAGAAAAGGAACTAGCCGTCCTAGCTCTGACAACGGCTTAGGATCCAACCAATCTAGAGGCCATAGACAGTTTTTGTAACTAAAACACTAATGCAAACATCACGCTTGGTAAATTTTTTTCTGGGTAACTAAAACAATTACACTTGAAAATGTGATCTTTGCATGTACGAAGCTTTATAGTTGCAGCCTGGAAAAGACTTAAGACAACTAGTTACTTTTCGCAACGTAAGCACACAATTCATGTAGATAAAGGCATAGGCCATGTAAAACTATATTCCTGCTCCTAGCTTTAAAAAAATCTGAGAAAAACAAATTGTTGTGTGCAGACAGCTATCAGTATTACGAATGATGTCTGCTCTCGAAGATTCATGTGACCTCAAATCTAACCATCTTTATCCTAAATTGATTCAGACCTCTCGCAAATTGATCATTTTAATGTGCGATTGTTTATTAAATCGGATACTTTTTTTTGTCTAAAAGGTAAGTGGTCAAATATATAAAGTTACGCAAAGAGACTCGAGTATTTGCAAACAGCTGTTTTAACCAACCCAGTCAGCCAGTTTGTATGTGCGGTTTAAATCACGTCCAGAGGTGAAATAGGGGCGGGAGGATCCGGTGAAATCTCACCAAGAGCGACAAACGGGGGTCGAAGGAAATCTCACTTCGTCTTAACAGCTGAACTTTTAAAAAAAAAAAAAAAGGTAAGGTCTACAAACTACTTGCGACAACGTTTTTAGGAGGATTTCAGGGTCTCACTGAATAGTAGTAATAGTAAAAAAACAGGAGAGCTAAAAATGGAAGGGGATCCCTCGATATCTCACCTTACTATAGGGGAAAGGGGGGGGTTTCCCAACAGATGGGGGAGACCCGGTTTTTCCGAAGAAAAAAAAAAACACCCCACATAATGAATGGACGCCCCCATATTGGATCGGGGAGGTACAACAGACTTGCTTCAATCCTCGGAGCTGTAGCGGATGTTCTGTTCACCGTTTTTAGGCAGTTTTCGTAATCATCTACATTCTACGCCAATGTTGGAACATCCCCCCCCCCTTTTTCACCTCGAGAACAACGCAATTCACAAATAAAATAGACTGTCATGCATAATATAAGCGAAGCCACTCACAGATATGGCACTTGCTTCCCCCCTCTTCTGCTAGCTAAAAGTTCACGTAACCAGCCGGTCTGTAAACAAGAGTTGTATATAGCAAGATGCAGATACTCAAGAACCTGGAAGGTACTAGGATGCCAATAAAATAAAAATATTTTTCTCTCTTCTGTATAGGTATACCACCAGTGTGTCTAAATTGTAAATAAGTTATTTTCAGTACAGACAAGTGTAACTTGAATGGAACACCAGAGTATACTTTACTTAACAGTAAAAATCATTAACTGCAGACATTCGAAGAATAAGTATCCTGCACACTCTTCGACGCTGTATTATAAAACGTTTACTATACTTGTGCTTCTGTCAAAAACCAGCGAATAGCTTCACACACAACTAGAGATCATAACTTCATCTGCTTACCATTAAAAACAGGAACCGCAGCGAGAGTTCCACACAAGGGAAATCTGCATCCGGATTTATCTTCCACATGAGCGACTGGCAGCTCGGTTGATTAAAGCAGCGGAGTATCGACAGGTCCTCGGATCGAATCCTGACCTTCAGCCGTCGGCAAAGTTTTGCCTTGTTCGTGTGAAGTACGCTAGAACTCTGTGTAGTTTGGATTCCACGTAAAATTGTAGGGCCCCTTTACCGGGTCAAGCTATGGAAGCCACAACAGAAGCGCATTGTACGGCAAACAGAAACTGTCATTAGTCGGCCAAAAATCATTTCGGTATCTCCGGGCCAGTAATGCTATACGCATATATTTTATCTACCCCCTTCCCACCCAAGTAAAATACACGTAAGGTGACATCCATAAATTACGTGAGGTGTTTATCCGGATTTCCGGACCCCCCCCCCTTTCTGGTGAGATTTCATGAGATGTGGTCAGTGAGAACCCCCCCCCCCCTGGAAATCGCCCTCGCAACTTTTTGAGGTCTCACCCTTCCAAATCCGGTTTCACCCCTCTTTTCGGCGAAAAAAAAACCCCTAAAATCGACTTCCATGCAATTTGTAGACCCCTTTTTTTTAGCTCTACAGTCCAAATTTTTTTTTTCCAAAACCTCAAAAGAGATTTCCGTAGACCCCCCCCCCTTGATGAGATTTCTCCGTACCCCTCCCCCTATTTCACCTCGCGTAGTTTATGGATGCCCCCATAGTAGCAAAAAAACCTACAGCATTTTATTTGCTTATTACTTTACGCCTCGTCGACGCCTAAGATCATTAGAGGCGGGATGGGACTGGGGACAAGGAATGGGAAGGAATTAGGCCCTGGCCTTTTGAAGGAAGCATCCCAACTTTCACCTGGAGTGATTTGGGGAAACCACGGAAAATCCAAATCTGGATGCCCGGACGGGGATTCGAACCCGCGTCCTGCCGAATGCGAGGCCAGAACGTTAACCGTTAACCTGCAGCAGTAGGAGACCAGACCAAAAGAGTAAACGATCATTGAAAATGTAATTAACGTTGATACTGAATCAGGTCGATTAATTATCATTTCCATGTTTTTTATAGAAATTATATCCGAAATGTATATCGCGTTTTTATGACGCCGACCTAACCACCACAGAGATGTAGAACATGTTGTAAAAACCGCATGTATATATCATATAGTTTAAGAGATATGTTTCATTGTAATGGTAGCACTACTTCGGAGTAACGAAGCTCACATGTTTTGGGACTTTTAACGAGATAGCAACTGAAAACGATAGCCGGAGTCACGATCAAGAAGAAGAAAAGAAAGACTATTGCAAACGAGATTGGCCTTTATTTGAAGTCATCTCGAATCGATCGGAAGTGTGACCCATATATCTGGCTAATGCAACACAATACCCGAATTTGACAGAAATTTCTAGAATTTATCTTACAGCGCCTTGCAGTAGTTTGTATAGCGAAAGACTTTTCTCTGAAGCTGGCCTTGTTTACGAAGATAAGCGAACCCGCTTAACACCTCTTGATACAGAGAAATTGGTGTTCATACACCATAATTTGTCCCTAGCTCAGTACGAGTACTAAAAATTTTTTATTATAAAAACCAATAAATGGTTTTTTGATTTGAATAAATAGTGTTTTTATTTGTGTTTAGCCCTATTACATATTTAGCATATGTGAATTTAAAGAAAATTTTATGAAATTTTCGTAATTTATTGAAAATCCGATATCATCACCCGCTGCAGGGGCCCCGGCTTCGAAGCCAAGAATACGCCTATTGTTGCCCGGCTAGTTTGTAGAGCTAAAAAAAAAAAAAATTACCCCGGGCCCGAAATTCCTAGCGCCGGCCCTGGTTGCCGGATATCCATTTCATCTCTAGTTCATAGACATTATAGCACCCGTCATAAGCTGCTTCAGATATAACGATAGAAAACAAATATAACGTTCTTGCCATTCTTAAATGTTAATGAAATGTGTTAAAAGACTAATTTCAACCTATAAACAATTCCACTAAAACGTTTTCTGCTAGTTATAACGGCGCTGTATGGACGTAATAAGCGGCTAACATACACGACTGCCTCCGCAAGCAGTGCGGACACGTTTGCTTTTATTTGGATCCGCAACCGGACGCCTTCAGGCCGCAAACCCACGTTCCCCAAGGTTCCACGCCAGGAGAAGGTGCATCGGAGCTTCGACACGCGTGCTATTTTACACAGAATCAACAACATCAAATCGCTCTGTTTAATGAAGTTAATAGGACTTCGACAAACATGGCAAATTGAAACAGCTGCCATATTCTCAGTTTATGTATTAACTTCCTATACGACATGAAATATTAAAACGTAGCTAGACTTCAGGGCGTCTGCACGATTTGTAGTGTTGTGATAGGTCCGTTACGAAAATAATCGAACTTCAGCAATTACGCGACAACTAAGCGTCTTAACGACGTGAGGTTGTCAGCACTGCGTCTGCATTCATCGTAACATTCCGAGCAACCCCGATTTTCTTTCGGTTTCCCTTAGTTCCCATATTAGAGCCTTTAAGTACTTCACTGATCTTGGAGATTTTTGCAACTATGCAATGTCATATTGCGTGAAACTGTAAAACTTTCACGCAAACGTTTCGACTTTTGTAGCAAGGGGGAAAGGGGGGGGGATCAACGGAAATCTCATGTGAGGTTTTGGAAGTTTTTTTGGACTATAGAGCTAAAAGAAAAGTCTACAAATGAAACGAAAGTCGATTTTAGGGGGACATTTCGTCGTAAATTGGGGATGTAACCGGCGTTGGAAGGAAGGATGAGACCTAAAAAAAAGTCTCAAAGAGTTGCGAGGGCGATTTATAGGGGGGGGGGAGGGTATCACGAACCAGATGTCACCCAGGAGGGTGGGGGTCGGACCAGATCTCTCAATGTCTCACCACAGGGGGGGGGGGGGCGGAAATCGGTAAAAACACCTCACGTAATTTAAGGATGCCCCCTTACCGGTGTGATACTGTATGTTGAGACTTGTAAGCAGTGTTACAAATTACAACATTCAAAAGAGGTCATCAACCAATTTATGACCCTCGATGAGAAAGTCTTTCGATCTCAACTGATACGACCGACCGTGGTGGGTGAACGGTTACCATTCTGGCCTCACATTCGGGAGGACACGGGTTCGAATCCCCGTCCGGGCATCAAGATTTGAGTTTACCACGATTTCTTCAAATCACGAACGCTTTCTTCAAAAAGTCCATGGCCGAATTCCTTCCCGTTCCTTGTCCCCAGTCTCATGCCGCCTCTAATGACCTTAGCCGTCGACGAGGCGTAAAGCAATAAGTAAGATACAAGTCGAGTTCAGAAAATCAAGGATTTAGTGCGTGAAAACAGTCATCTGTCAGAGAACTCGCAGGCGCGTCTAGGATTTCAATAATCACCACATGGCATTTGGACAGAAAAATTTAAAATGCACCCCGTTGCAGCAAAGTTTGTCCCTCTTCCGATGACAGAAGAGCAAAATGAGCATCGAGTGGACGTTTGCCTGTAACAAACCAACCGTGACAAAATGTTCCCCAATCCCCTGCCAGAGTGGCTCTTTGCACTGAGGCGCCGCACACTGGATCTGGAAGGTGCAATGGGACAGGGCACGCGTACCGGCCGATATGATTGAGGTTTTTGGGCGGTTTCCTGAAATCAAGGCGAATCCTGGGCCGGTCCCCAATCTCCGCCTCAAACTACATAGTTCACAAAAAAAAACGCACTTATCATACAGAACGCACAAAGTTAGACATTTCGCAGACAACAAGACTATCCTCCAATAGATTAGGTGGTCAGACTTTGGCCAGGAACTCAGTTCGTTCACGTCCCTCCCTTTCCCTTATGATTCACGAGAGACACGTAATGACCGAAACGAAAGGGGGGAACGTTCATACAAAAGATAAAGGAAGAAGAGTTCTGAGATTTACAGATACGGCGTTGAGACAAAAAGTTCAATCACAGCGGGTAGGCAAATTAAAAAAAAAAGTGTTGTCGTAATGAACTGGTGACAAGGTTTCTTATCGACTGTGCAAAACGCCCCTATCGTGGCCGCATAACTCAATAAGGGGACGTCAATTAATTACGTGAGGTGTTTTTTCGGAATTCCGAAATCCCCCCCCCCCCTTATGGTGAGATCAGCTCGGTAGACACATGATCATGTCAAACAACACACGGCAATTCATCCAATGACACACTGATCCTAACTGCTTTCTCCACCCGATTCCGATAGAGCCGTGCACTTTAGCTTTTTTGCTTGGCAGTCAGATGTTGATTTTATGACGCGTTTTGTGCCCCTTGCGCGCAAAAAACTCGTAAAAAGAAATAAAGGGGTTGTGGCAATAAGTTTCATTCATCACCAAAATGAGCCTGGCTCAGGATTGTCAATTCACTAACTGGCGCAAGCTGATGTGACGTCATGCACTATGATTGGTGTTTCGTATCAGACGACTAATAGTTGTCTTTTTGCGTTTTTATTTTATTAAAATGTTTTACAACTCTTACACAATAAATAAAGGCGATTTTCGGTATCCTTAGAACTTCTATCTTGTAAATCTAGGTTTCATAGTTTTGTGTCAAGTACCCCATTATGTACTCACGCCTCGCCATATCTCGTAACTGCCGCCCTGTGATTTTTCCTTGTTCCGGCACGCAGAGACAGTCGATGACGTTTAAAAAAATTCGTCATTGTACTGAAGGAATTTTAAAAAGATTATACGGACTGTTGTGCGACTTGGAAATGTGTGTGAACAGAGGAGGGGGGGGGGATTAACAATCTCTAATGTTTTCTGCATAAAATTGTATACTGTTTAAATCGAGCGCCTGTGTGATCTGAACTTTAAGCTTAACTGCGTTGAAGTAATAATCGAGATCAGAGCACAGGGTGCAATCAACTTCGTACATTCCAGCTTAAGCTTTTCTGTTATATTATACTTTCCATTTCTCTGTTCTTAATGACGTCGTATGGTTACAGCGCTCTCTGTGTGAACGCGCGGAACAGAATGCTGTATCGTGAGCCAGCAGGGCTTCTGTCCCATCTAGCGGTCCCGCTTAAGTAGTGGGTTGATTATAAACTGTCGAGCCACCTTGTTGCTCACTCCCCCCACCCTCGCAGCCACGTGGCTGCAGTGAGTCAGCCTCCTGAGTGGCGAGCAGTCTAGCCTTAACTCAATGGTGCCAACATTCTCATACTCAAAAGCACTGACAGGGACAAAAGTTACGGTAATCACGCCCCTTCATTGTTAACATTTTTATTTCGGGGAATGAATGTACAGCTTATATTTTCCCACTAGATTATTACTGTGGCACCGTATAGTCTTAGGGGGCATCCATAAATTACGTAAGGTGAAATAGGGGAAGGGGGTCCGGCGAAATCTCACCAGATCTCACCAAGGGGGGGGGGGGGTCTACGGAAATCTCACGTGAGATTTTGCGAAAAATTTGGGGACAATAGAGCAAAAAATAAGGTCTACAATTTGCGGCAAAGTCGATTTTAGGAGGGTATTTCGGTTAGGGTGTGACCTAAAAAAAAAGTCTACAAAAGTTTCCAGGGCGATTTCTAGGGGGGGTTCTCACGGACCAGATCTCACCAGAGAGGGGGGGGGTCTGACCAGATCTCACGAAATCTCACCAGGGGGGAGAGGGGGGTCCAGAAATCCGGAAAAACACCTCACGTAATTTGTGGATGCCCCCTTAGCAGGGCCGGATTAAGAAAGCGCGAGGCCCGTAGCAAATGTGAAGAAGAGGCCCCTGATTTTTGAAGTCCGGGGTAAAATTGTAGAGCTAAAAAAAAAAAGGTCGCCAGCTAGCCTAGGTGCGGGGGGGCCCCCTATGAGGGGCGAGGCGAGGCCCGTAGCATTTGCTACCTCCTGCTACGTGGTTAATCCGGTACCGAGTCTTAGTTTTATTCCAAATTATGTATAAATAGTAACTGAATTTAATTAAGATGGAGCGCATGCTCTGGTGGCACTCTCCCCACTCATCCATTTACCCCTTTCTTCCCTTAATTCCCACACCGTTTGACTTTTGACATTTACAATTTTAAATCCCTTCGGCGCTTTTCGTAAATTAGTAAGCAATTCTAATTTTTTCTAATCCCTTAAACCCTAACCCACAAAAGAAAATTTTCCCCCTTCATTATGTACGAAACTAAGTGCTAGCTTGTGCTCGTGATCATTTTTTCCCCCTATCATGCACTACTAATTCTTCGACCAATATCCCTCCAAGCCTCATTACCAGAGCGGCAAAATCATGTTTGAAAGGCCGGTTAATGGCAAATTCGTATGGCAGCGAGCTCTTTTTAAAAAGCTCTACTGCCACGTGCGGATCCGCCATTGCAGTTACTGACTTGGTCCTGTGGTAATCATATACACTGAAGAGCCAAAGAAACTGGTACACCTGCCTAATATCGTGTAGGGCCCCCGCGAGCACGCAGAAGTATCGCAACACGACGTGGCATGTCTGAAGTAGTGCTGGAGGGAATTGACACCATGCATCCTGCAAGACTGTCCAAAATCCGTAAGAATACGAGGGGTGGAGATCTATTCTGAACGGCACGTTGCAAGGCATCCCATATATACTCAATAATGTTAATGCCTGGGGAGTTTGGTGGCCAGCGGAGGTGTTTGAACTCAGAAGAGTGTTCCTGGAGCCACTCTGTAGCAATTCTGGACGTGTGGGGCGTCGCATTGTCCTGCTGGAATTGTCCAAGTCCGTCGGAATGCACAATGGACATGAATGGATGCAGGTGATCAGCCAGGATGCGTACGTACGTGTCACCTGTCAGAATCGTATCTAGACGTATCATGTCATTCCAACTGCACACGCCCCACACCATTCCAGAGCCTCCACCATCTTGAACAGTCCCCTGCTGACATGCAGGGTCCATGAATTCATGAGGTTGTCTCCATATCCGTACACATCCATCCACGCGATACAACTGGAAACGAGACTCCTCAGACCAGGCAACATGTTTCCTGTCATCAACAGTCCAATGTCGGAGTTGACGGGCCCAGGCGAGGCGTAAAGCTTTTTGTCGTGCACTCTGCAAGGGTACACGATTGTGCCTTCGGTTCCGAAAGCCCATATCGATGATGTTTCGTTGAATGGTTCGCACACTGACACTTGTTGATGACCCAGCAATTTGCGGAAGGGTTTCACTTGTCACATTGAACGATTCTTTGCAGTCGTCGTTGGTCCTGTTCTTGCGGGATATTTTTCCGGCGGCAGCGATGTCTCGGAGATTTGATGTTTTACTGGATTCCTGAAATTCACGGTGCACTAGTGAAATGGTCGTACGGGAAAATTCCCACCTCATCGCTACCTCGGAAATGCTGTGTCCCATCTCTCGTGCGCCGACTATAACACTACGTACAAACTCACTTAAATCGTGATGACCTGCCAATGTAGCAGCAGTAACCGATCTAACGCTTGCGCCATACACCTGCTGTCTTACATAGGCGTTGCCGACCGCAGTGCCGTACTTGGAGTGTTTACAAATCTCTGTTTGCATACGTATGCCTGTACCAGTTTCTTTGGTTCTCCAGTGTATGTATATATGCCAGTAGCTGTGAGGGTGTCAGAGATATGATGGTTGAAAGTGGCCGATCAGGGACATTTTCGTACTTCGACCAAAAATGAGTGCGCCTATATTTCTCTCTGCTGCCACAACTACACAGTGCTGACCACTGGTGTTTGGATGTGGTAATGGCCTCAAGTCTACATCCATGCACTATGGTAGTTAGATGTCGGTAGCTATGAGGGTGTGGCAGATATGGTGGTTGAAAGTTGTCGACTTGATACAAAAATAGACATGTCCCTATATTTCAAACTGCAGCCAAAACTAACCATATCCTCCACCTGTCTAATGTATCCACAGTGCCAGAAATACTTCCATCTGAAGTCAGGAACACTATCGATAGCATGCAGAAAGGAATGGTCACTGGCTACTTTCTGTTGATACTTTGAAGCTAGTGGGTGAGGAAACTATCAATCACTTGGTTAAAGTCTTCTCTTCCTGCCTACACAATGCAGCAATCCGTTTATAATGGAATAAAGCTAAAATCATTCTGCTGTACTAGAAAGGAAGAAGTCACAACATCAGAAACTATCAACTTATATGCTTGTCTGTTCTGTACAAAGTTTTTACAGAGATCCTGTTGAAGGGAATCAGTTCCATCCTTGATTATGCCCAAATCATTGAGCAAGCAGGTTTCCACAGCGACTTTTGCACAATTGACCATATTCTGGGCCTGCGAGAACTAATTAGCTATGCAAACGAATACCAGATGTCTCTTTACAAAGCATTTGTAAATTTCAAACAGGCATTCGACTCACTAAGTTGCAAGGCTGTTCTGCAAGGTGATCCCATTACTCCAAAATTATTTTCAGCTGTCTATATAACATTAACATTTCTGAAATTGTAAGGAAATTCTTGACATTTCTATTACACATGCCAGTAACGTCATTAACACCATGTTATTCTCCCGAATAATATCACTCGTTCCCTAGAACCTGAAAAATATGTAAAACCGAAATAATATATATGTTTTTGTTTGTCACATATGTTTTTCACTCCTCGCAGCCTTCAACTTTGGTGAGTGATAAGTAATTTTCCCTCTCCTTAGTCATCTATATAGCCTAAAAGCCATTTCCTTTTTCCCTAGTATCTTAATTTTTGTTAGGGTATAAATTCTAATGCTGTCCTTATAACTTCTACTCGCTGTTTCCATGGCTTTTGAAGTTAGCCATTTTCCGGGAGCTTTACCTAATGGTCTACCGTGCAACCAGAGCCAGCTTCTGAAATGTCACCTCAAAATGCATATTTGACCTAGAACTGTATTAAGCTTTATTTCAATCGAAGAAATATTGGTAGCAAGGAAAAAAAAAAGGCAATTTTTTTCTTCGAGAAAAAAAAGGCACAATTTTTTTCCTCTTGATTTTCTTCATTGTTGTTTCAGAATTTAGATTGTATGCAAGTGTGAACGAAGGCTATCTTGGTTCGTCTTTCTTCTTTTAACTGCTTTACGTCTCTCAACAGCGACGTCTTTAGAGACGGGAAAGGATGGGGGGCAAGGAATGGGAAGGAATTCGGCCATGGTCTTTTTAAGGAAGCATCCCGGCATTTGCCTGGAGTGATCTGGGAAACCATGGAAAACCCAAATCTGAATGCCTGGACGGGGATTCGAACCGCCGTCCTCCCGAATGCGAGACCAGAACGCTATCCGTTACACCACCACACTCTGCCTTGGTGTGTCATTGAAAATAAATTTTTAAAGGTGTCTGTAAACTTCGCTGCCTCCACAGTCCCTTGAAATGGTCAATACTTTAAAAGATTTTACGCTGGTTCGAATCCTCATCCAGGCATCCATATTTGGGTTTTCCCAAATCACTCCAGGTGAATGCCGGGATGCATCCTTCAAAAAGCCATGGCCGAATTTCTTCCCATTCCTTGTTCCTAGTCCCTTCCCGCCTCTAATGATCTTGGCGTTGAAGAGGCGTAAAGATGTAAGTAAAAAAAAAACAGGCACACTACAGTACTGTTCACATAGCACCTTCTAAACAATATCTGCACAAACATTTTTTATTAGAATGTGTATAAACTATCATAAAATCGCCAATTGCATAGCAAATTCAGTCTATTAGTTTGAATTATTTCGAAGCAACCATCACCATAAATAAAAGGGCGATACTGTTATCTGTTGATATGTATGTGAATTACTTATGTGTGGGTCAATGCAAGGATAGTGAAAATAGCACATCATTCATCAAAGTTGAAGGCTGCGAAAAGTATACAACACACAAGACAAACACAAACGTACAATATTTCATCTTAAAACCTTATGAAGTTGTGAAAACCTGCTTAACCAAGTAGCTCATTCTCTTCAATACTTCAACAAGGTTTTAAGCTGAAAAATTGTATGTATTTATCTTTTGTGATGTTCTCTCCTCACAGACTTCAACTTTGGCGAGTGATGGTTAATTTTTCCTATCATTTGTTATTCAAATTTAATAATTTACTTCTGATTTCACAACTGTGTTTCTGTAGGAATTCAAATCACGATTTTAGCTTAATTATGATATAATGGTATGATAAAATATGTCCCTAACGTTAATATAAATATAGCTAAAAAGTTAGGCTCATGCAAGTTTGTGATATGTAGAATTATTTTCGATATTTTATGGGCCATTGATTTTAAAAAGGTTGAAAAATTCTGGTATACATAAATCAAACGTAAAACACTTGAAACACAATACAGTGGGTTGAATAATTTGACATTAAAAAAAAAATTCAATATGTTTATTATCTCAACACATATGAATATGAATGTACTTTACAATAATTTGGTGTAAACTGTAATTGTGATTAGAGGAAGGCGTGCCAACAGGATCAGATATGTACACAATGAATCTCAACACATGACTTACACATAATGTGGCAAATGTCAATGTGTACACATCTGATTCATGATTAATGTTATAGCAAAATATTGTAGAGCATGTTTCCGCTTACGAGTTTGTTGTGATTAGCCTTCCTGCATCTGTGGTGACTCCCTACTATCACTGCCTTATTGTGTTATTGTCATTGTCATTTATCAACTATCAAATTTATGAGATCTCTACTAATTTTATATATTAAGTTTTGTTTAAAAAAATATCTACTGAAGTCAAATTTGTTAAAACGCGAGAAAAATCACTACAATTTTACAAAGTATGTTATGTATTATTTGTGTATTAATAGCAGCCTGCCAGAAACTATAGTAATTGGAGCTTTCTCATTCTATCATAACTTTTATCGTAAATATAAACATCAGTAATTAAAACATTCCACATGACAAGTTCATAGACTAAAAAAAAAAAAAAAAAAAAAAACACTACAACCATAGCAATGGTATCACTACTGTCAACAATATTACTGAAACAGGAAGAACATTAAAACTTGAAATTTTTGCACATTAATAAGCTTAAAATTTGAGACAGATGTGGTTAGTTTGAAATGCTGCCTCCAGTAGAAGGTACATATTATCAACATGCCATTTGTTGTAGACCAATAAGTTAAATCAAATAGGAAGCCTTAATTTAGAGTGCATAATACTTTGGTACAATATCTGAATCATTACGCTAAAAGAATAATCAATAGTGTTTGTAGTTTCTTTCATCTACAATATGATTATTCAGTGTAATTACACACAACTGACTTTTTGTAACATACATTGAAGCTGAAAGTATTTCAATCCATTTTTTTTTAACTGCTTTACGTCTCTCAACAGCGAGGTCTTTAGAGACGGGAAAGGATGGGGGCAAGGAATGGGAAGGAATTCAGCCATGGCCTTTATGAGGAAGCATCCCGGCATTTGCCTGGAGTGATTTGGGAAACCATGGAAAACCCAAATCTGGATGCCTGGACGGGGATTCGAACCGCCGTCCTCCCGAAAGCGAGTCCAGAACGCTATCCGTTACACCACCACGCTCGGTAAATATTTCAATCAATATGTTACCAAGCACTACCAAAAGGTTTTTGGTAAGACGTAGTGATTAAAATTCTAACAATTTAGTGGAAGGCTACCATTCCATACATTGGTTTAACAATTGTTTGCAGGTGTATTGTACAGGTAACACTTTTTGGGATGGTGAAATATTTAACTAAAATGTCAAAAGGTCCAAGAGACAGCCTTCTATTTCATAAAAAAACTGACAAATCATAATCACTATTAAGCAAATCAATTTAAAGTAGTGAAAAAATACAGATGAACTATCACTTCTTGGTTGCCTCAATGCATCAGATTACAAGTAGTCTGTAGTTTACAAGGTTGTTATATCACCTCATAAAGTCTATAACCCCTGACACTTTCATGCTATGAAGAAAATATTATGGAAAGCTGTCAGTTGCACTAAATAATACCATAATCATTACAGAAATATTATTGTTTCAAGTATCACAACCAGTCCATTCTTCTGTTACATATTCCATTCTCTTGCATGCTTTAACTTTTTTTTATTTAATCAAAACTGATCTACCACAATTGGCATGTCTCCAAATAATCACATACACAGAATAAAGTAGTATCATCAGTTTCCTGAAGCTCAAAAGAATAACAAGTTTTGCAACAATAAAGATATTTTTAATTTATGGAGAATTCCAAACTTTAATGAAATAAGTTTTTGTCCTTTGACTTAATTTAACTGTCGTAGAGGTGCATGCACCAGGGACAATTTCACTACACACCCATTTCCCCTTTCCTTTACCTACTAACTTTTGCCCTCTGCTAATTTCAACTTTAAATTCTTAAGAGTATTTTTGGTAAATTATTCATCATTTCTCTTGGTAATTTATTCCAATCGATGACCCACATCTTCATCTTTCTGGCAAGGGGAGTGGGGATGGAAATAGTCCATAAAAATCAAGAAGTAGGTATATATTTCACAACAGAAGGGAAAAAAATAAAACACTAATATTGTGCAAAGGGCGATTTTACCAATGTGAAACTTGCTGCATCAAAAAGGAAAGGCCATGAAAGATACAAATTTGGGAGTAATAGCACTGATGTTAAAGTTGAATGCTCAGTCTTTGGTTATGAGAGTTAACAAATTTTATTTCAGCAAAATACACAACACTATTCTGTTCAAGTGAAAGAAACTGTTAAACATAATAACCATCGAATAATGTACATTACTGCAGTAGTCAATTGCACGCTGTATTTTCAAGCACTAATGAGAATAATATACCCGGGACCAGAATCACACCACTGGAACTACTTTTCAAGGTATTTTTAGCAGTGTAATGCTACATGGCAAAGTATTTCTAGTGGTGTCATGTTGGTCCAATGTGTGAAAATAAAATGTCTTGTAAATGTCTAGTAAAGTAAAATGACTTCACCTTGCATGGGGGAATATAGTATTGAAATCACGATCTCCAGAAAAACCAAAATAATTTAATCAGTATGATAAATAACATAATAGATTGGAATTTGCCTAAATTCTTAAAATTTAATTAATAAAACCACAAAAAGGCATAATGCAAAACCTAACTTATAAAACGTTTTTGTTCATTTCCAGCAACTAAATTTTGAAATAAAACACCTCCGTGTCCAATCAAAACATTATAATCAGATATACATAGGAGGTCTGTTGACGACTTAATCGAGATGCATACAATGGAGACATTTACCTAGTAAATTACTTTCAGTAGATAAGTGTGGAATGTTCTTCCATTCTTGCCCACATTTCAAAGATGAAATAACATTACAGTTACCAATGTAAACAGAGGGGAACATGTGTTTGTTAGTAAAGCTAGGCATAATCCAATCTGGGTCCAGAGAAACATTCGATATCATTAGTCCACTCCCGCAAGTAAATATGCCTAACTTCATTACAGCAGCTATACAGATATTTTTTAAACAAATACAACTAGTAACAAATTTAACTAGCAAAAACCAGTATGGAAACGAGGGGTATCTTAGGTTGTAATAAACCCAGGAACATTATAATATTCTGTGGCATAGTGATTCAAGTGGTGTAGTACCAGTCCAGGTTATATTACAATCTAGCGATAACCTTGGACAGTCTGGGTGCCATGTTGACACAGTTTTATTATATGGCAGAACTAGCGATAGCATATGTTCGAGACCCCCAGTGTTTCCAGCTATTTTATAAATGATATGAATCAAGAAAGTGTTTAACTTCTAAAGAGTAATAGTGATTACTTAAAGATATTCATTAAATTTCAACTATACGAATCCTGCAATGAAAATTTGTTGAATGTGCTACGTAGGTGTGCAAACCTTTTTTTTTCTTTAATTATGGCTTTAGACCTCGTGGATGTCAAGATCATTAGAGGTGGTGGGATGGGACTGGGGGAAAAGGAACAGGAAGGAATGTGGCCATGGACTTTTGAAGGAATCATCCAAGCATTTGCCTGGAGTGATTTGGGCAAACCGTGGAAAACCCAAATCTGGATGCCTGGACGGGGATTCGAACTACCGTCCTCCCGAATGGGAGGCCAGGGAGTTAACCGCTCACCCACCACATTCGGTTGTCAAACCATAGGAATCCTATTATTAGGGAAAGGTAGAAGGTATACGCCCTCCGGATGCCCAGCATCATTAAGAATTGTCTCAAATGGATTGTAATTACTGTCTGTAAATGATGAAAGATTTGTGGAATTGTCTTTGGTAACATTCTGTAAGCATAAAATGATGTATTAAAGGAAGATAGTGGGAACCATCCCAATATTTACTTTTAGTGACTTCCAAAAGCTGACTTGAAAGTGTAACCATGCTGGTCAAGGATATACCTACTGGACAGCAATATTTTTTTTTTTTTTTTTTTTTTTTTTGTGGTGCTATAATACCTTAGTTTATAGTAACTGGCAGTGGCGGATCCAGGATTTGGTTTAGGGAGGGGGGCTTGAGTGGATTTCATTTGGGCGGGGGGATCTTGAGTCGGGTAAGGGTAGGCTTAAATCTAAAAATTTCCGCTGTCAGGGGTGGACCTTAAATACTTTGGGGGGGGGGGGAGGGGCCTTGAGCGCCCCAGCCCACCCCTCTTGATCCGCCACTGGTAACTAGGTAGTAATACATCTGTGACTAGCATGGCACTCCTAAAATTATTTAAGAAATTATTTCTAGCGCAGTCTTGCATTTGACTAATGCAGTATCATGATGCTAATTCCTCATTGAATTGCAATCTCCAGTAATCCCATAAAAGAGTTTATCGCAATGTTGGTCATCGAAACCCCTCTCCAATTTACTCCCCTACCATCACGTCAGCAACGAGATTTCATTTTAATAGTGAAAATGGGTCTTCAGGAGTGTAAAACACCAGCATAACTACATTACACTATACAAAATAATGATGTAATACTAATACAGTCAATTGTGAAATGGTTTATTTCCAAGCAACCTAATTATTGCTTGAAAATAAAAACATAATAAACCTGCAGTTATCGTATACACCTGAAAATTGTTATTGTTCTAAAAAAAACATTATGCCATGTATAGAAATGTCATGCTCAAAATACATTTTATAAAATTAACAGACTTAAACCATAATAATGAAACAGAGGTTTAAAACTAATGTGAAGATAACTGATTCTATGTTCGATCAATAAATTCATACAAGTCTATAAAACATTTCAAGCTAATAGTGTCTTTGAAAAGACAGGAGTTATATCTGGAATAAACTGCTCATTTATCGTCTGTGTATTTCTATGTACTCACAATTACTAATTTTCACACAAATTCAGCCCACTTAATCTTTCAAAAAGATAAAACAGAAATTTCATCGAAGTATTAGTACTATAACTACACACTCGGTGGTATAATACTCACAGTTCCTAATATCCGATATGAAGACTGCTAGCCCACGCATTCCATCACCCCTAACAGCAGGCATCTTGCCCCAATGTGTTTGGTATCCTAGAAAAATAATAATGTATGTTATAACGACAGTAATAGCATAAACGTGAGCATTTCTACTACACAACAGCAACTCAAGCGTTGGAGCTTGCAGAAGTCTAACGAAAAATAAACATTTAATATTAACCTTAATTAGCCCAAGTGCTGCATTTAATTCGTTTTAAATCACAAATTAACATCCATATCAATTCTCCTGCTCTGCTTATCATCTAACAAGACATTATTTTGTTCATGTTTTGTAAGCGGTGTTTTATTTTGTAATAACACACATTTGTATTCTATGAACGTTAAACAAAAGGCATGTCCATTCAACCATAGCTAGCTTACCTCAACTCCTAGCTGGCGAATAATCCAATTCTAAACTCGCTCACAACACGACTATCACAAAACTGTTGTTCCACCAATCACTTCGGTAACACTATGGTGGTCGCCATTTGGAAATAGTCGACTTCCACCCACTTGCTGTGACAGGGCACTACAATCGGAGCTAGCTTGGAGGCTCAAGACATGTCAATTTCTCTTACCAACATAACACTCATGAATGCACCAAATTACAAAATAATTAATGACTGTTAACGGTACCATTCTGAGCAGAATCTATCTATTTTTGACAAAAATTGGTAATCCAAAATAATTAATTTACATCTAAATTTTAATTTTATTCACACTTACGAATAAATTTAAGTTCAGTCTCCGAACTTATATCTTCATAAATTTTATCAAGTGTGTGTATTTTTATTACGATCTATGAAACGTCGTAAACATCAGAGATTAATTTCGTTATCTAACTACTCTTTTTTTTCGTCTAGCACTATTTAACAAACGATTTTAACCAACATCAGACATCAGAAAAAGTTGCAGCGACTTTACAGTTTACACTATTTTCCTATACTTTGTATCTCTGTCTAATGTCTATGAGTTTATTGTCTCTGATGAGTAGTATGTAGTTTTGTTTATGTGGTGAATGAGGTTATGTTTTCAAAAATAATAATGCAACTAAAGTATTTTTATGATCATTTAGGAAAAAAGAATAGCCATCATGTCTTCTAAGTTTGGGAAGCTATGTTGTTATTTACTATTGGAGTACTTTGGCGAAATTGTACACAAGGTTGGATCTGACCTTTTGAAGTGGGGTCCAAAACCCTTAAGATTAATAGTAGCAACAACACGTTTACCTGTAACGAAGGTCAAACAGGCTTTACGCATTCTTATTCAGTACGGTTTAGTTACATTTTGTCCTAGTCAGGTTCCCACTATCGCAGAGTACACATTAAAATCGGAGAAAGTTGTTCTCCTGATTCGGTATCCAAGGTAACTATTTCTTTTTTATTGGACATAATTGTATAAATATGATTAAAACAGAAAAGTAGTTATTTCATGCCAGAGTTGTTGGATCCATTAGCCGCTAATTGTTTTTTCAACAGAGATTTTCTGTTGGATCTCTTTTCGTCTATTCTGTGATTTACCATCTACCGGAGAAAGCGATTCCACTAAAACACATTCCTCCACTCTAACTAATGACGTCATAACACTGGCGTATTATTTTAAGCAGCAATTAGGTTGCAATACACCGGGACCAGTATAACACCACTAGTGTTATCTTGCATTTGACTACTGCAAAATTATTACGCCAAATCCTCCCTGAATCGCGATCCCCAGGATTGTAATTAGCACCTGCTTTATGGTTTTGATTATCTCCATAGAACTACATGGCAACTTCCATAGTTAAATGTGAGTGATGTATGCTCCTAATTTTATACTTGGGATTACTGGAGATTGTGACTCCCGAAGAAATCAGCATCATAATACTGTAGTTGTCATACACAAGACACTACTAGAAATACTTTCCGTAGTACATTTAACAGAGTCATGGTCCTTGAAACTAATGATCCAGACTGTATTACAACAGAATTGTTGTGATTGACTACAGCAGTGTTATGATGTCATTAGGGAATGTTGTGTTATGTAATTGCGATCTCCAGTAGCCCTTTATGGTTTATAATAGCGTACTTTACAAACCTTGCGTAACTTATTCCAGTCCTTAACTTGCATAGGAAAGATTCTCTACTCTCTCATGTTTGAAATAAAATCCTGATTTACTGTCATAGTCATCTCTTCCTTTCTAAAAACAGTTATTAAATATTCTTTCTCATCACCAGCGTATTGCATATAAGGCCAGTCGTTCTCTATTCTATTCACATCATATGGCTTCCATTGACATCCAGTACAGCTCCTATAAGTTACCAAGTGCACCCTGAGATAATTTCCACAGACAAATCTAGATGCTCTCCTTTGCACCCAATCCATTTCCAGTATACAATACTCATAATATTAGTCATATACCATACCACTGTACTGCTTGATTAAGGTTTGTAATCATCCTTCTCAATTTATTTACTCATTATCATCTACAGTAGATGTAATGCTTTGAATGAGATCAGAGAATGCGGGTGAGTGAAAGATGAGTTCTGTTGCAGCTTTTCTTGGATAAATAAACTACTTAAATACATTAAAATCAGTGCCGGATTAGCCACGTAGCAGGAGTTAGCGCCTTCTATAGCGGGGCCCCGCCTATGATTCCGGGATCCTCCCTGTCAGGCCAGATGGGCGACATTACCTCGGATGGTGAAAAACCAGGGGCCTTCTTCACATTTTGCTACGGGCCCCACGCTGTCTTTATCCAGCCCAGATTAAAATACCTAATGCAATTAAACTATGGTATTCAAAATTTCTCCAACAAAAATGAATACATATCCAAATTATAAATGACTGATTAAGTAAATTACTCTAACTCATTGACTTCAGACCAATTTTCTACATTAAAATGTAAGAGGAAGGTTTATTAAAATTGAATAAATTACATTCTATTTAAAAGAGATTAAAAATTAGATAAATTCTCTGAACATTGTCTGTCTGACAAGGAATTACTAATCCATCCTACCAAAATTATTAATACAGCTGATATTATTGCAGATGTATTATGGAGAAAGGGGGAGTTGCCATTATTGTTAGAAACAACATTCACTGTAACAGTGCAGTTGTAAGTAGAACAATGCTGCATTACAAACTTGGAGTATAGTAAACAACAGCTCATTGTTATATCATTTTGCAAAGTCCTATCTGGAAAATTCTATCTGTTTTGCTAACAGTTAGAGTAATTGATATCACATTGTGCAAATAAGAAACATACTTTCTCAGTAACAGCAGTGAGAGACTAGACCTGGAAGCATTGATGTTATCTTTTAACTGAACGGCAATTCTAAATTTCCCTACAAGATTAAAAAATAATAGCAAAACTGCAATTGATAATCTTTTGTGTAGATCTCCATGTACTGTATTACTGCAGACATCAGTAGTATCATGATGACTAGCTACTTTGCATAAAATCTGGTAGCACTGTAACACAGACAAATAAAAGCTCGGTATACAATAGAAATATCAATGAAAACTTTTTATAGCTTGCTTGAATAGTGAAAACTGGTCAGCAATGTACACTTCGCAGGATGGTAGAAAAAATATATTTCTAACACTTTCTGGTGGATATTTAAAAAAAAGGAAGGTTTTCAACATACCAAACAATGAACTGGGCTATTTAATACTGTGTAAATTTCCCCTGTCACCTATTTATCCTTCCTCTTAATTTTTAATTATTATTATCTTAGATACTTTTGAGTGTAAAGGCCTCCATGCATCTTGTACTTTTGCCATTTATGAATTTTAATTTTACAGTTTTTCAGCATTTTTGAAAAATTATTTATCATTTCCCGTGGTAATTTGTTTATTATTTAATTTAATTGCAATGGAAAACATGCTCCAGTGGCAATTTTCCTACACACTCATCTTCCCCCCCCCCCCTTTTCCTGCATTATCCTACAGTTGCCCTCTACAAATTTCAACTTTAAATTCTTTCAACATTTTTGGTAAATTATTCATCATTTCTCTTGGTAACTTATTCCAATCCCTGACACCCTTACCTAAAAAAGAAAATCGTCCTCTACCCTTGTGCCTGAAATCGAGTGTCAGCTTATGGTAATGGTCATTGTTTCCCTTCCATTCATTACTTTTCATTCTTACACCAATATTTTTCCATGCCTCATCACCAATATACACCTAGTACACCCCCATGATCCTCTTCACCTTCCTCCTGTCTTCCAGTGAATCCCATTCCAACTCTTTTATCATATCTGTTACTGATTGCATTCTGCGGTAATTTCCAGAAACAAATCTAGCAGCCCTTTTTCGCACCCTCTCCAACTCCTGTATTTGATACTCGAAATGTGGCTCCCATACTACACTACCATATTCAAGCAATGGTCTGAATAAAGTTTTGTAACCCAATTCCTTTACTTCTCTCGTACATGCCCTCATAACTCTCTCCAACAAGTGCAGAATTTTGAAACCTTTTCCTACCATCTGACCAATGTGTCCCGCCCAGTTAAGGTTGTTATCAAATGTAATGCCAAGATATTTATATTTCAAGCCTTCAACAAGCAATTCTTTCCCCACCTTATAATCATTATTAACCTTTAGTTTTTTATTTGTGTATCTAATAATCACCCTGCAGCTGTTTACAGTTTTCTTCCATCTGCAAACAATCTAATTATTCATTAGATTAATGTATGGCAACTACCCTGTGGCATTCCCATTTTTACTTCCACTTCTTTCGATACCCTAACTTTTTGTTTTCTAGTTTTTAAAGATTCTTCTACCCAGGAAATCACTTTCTCATACACTCCAATAGTTTTTACCTTATTTACTACCTTATTTACCACTCTATCAAAAGCCTTTGAAAGATCTAATGTTACACTATCAATTTGGCTACTATTGTCCATTTCATTTGAAATATCGTGCATATATCCCACTAACTGAGATTTGTATGGATATCCTTGCCTAAAGCCATGTTGACTACTTGAAAACCACTTACGCTCCTCACATATATTTCTGATGTGATTGCATATCAATCTCTCCATTAATTTACCAACCACTGATGTCAAATTGATTGGCTTATAATTTTCGATTCTATTTCTCACCCCTCCTTTATGTACCAGCACTACTATCACACTTTTCCAATCCTCTGGTAACCAACAAGTATCCAGGCTCAATTTAAATAATAATACAAGATAAGGTACAATGTCACATCTTACTATCTTTAATCTGTAGTAATATTATCTACACCAGCCCCTTTATGTTTTTTCAGCTTTCTTAGTTCCTTCATGATATCCTCAGGATGAATTTCAATTTCTAATTGTGTTAAGCTTGTTGTCTGATTTAGAACCTCCTGTTTCTGATTCATTGTCCAATCCCTGACTCCTTTACCTACAAAAGAAAATTTTCCCTCTGCATTATGTCTGAAATGATTGTTTTTCCCTTTCATAGACTGTTGTTAATTCTTCCACCAATGTCTTTCCAAGTCTCATCACTAGGGTTTGGATCTTTAGGACAAGTCATGGTTTTTCCTGCCTTCTTTTTGAGCTGAAATGCTGGATTAAACACTGATTCAACATTTCTGAATATATTTAAATGCATTTTATATAGCATATAAATGCATATTCAGACCATATTTCAACGATATTTATGGTCATATTTTGAGGAAAAATCTGGTAGTTTTATAATATTACCGGGAATTCACTAGATATAGATGAGATAGATAATTATTCAAAGAACTGTACTTCTCATATAAAGGTGAGGAATTTTCATTGTGGTCAGAATTCACCATTCAAGAATTAAAGTTATACATTATTGTCACTCTTTAAATGTAATGTTCTGCCCGCCTTTTAATCTCGACAATGCAGCAGCAGTATGCCTGTGTCGATCCGCATCAATCAATATCTGAATGAAATATCCTCAGTCATCATTAAATCTGCAGTGGATCAATGAGTAGACCTACTGCCATGCCAAAAATAAAATTTTCTGAATGTGCGAAGTTACGTAAGGGAATTTAGAGAGGAGTATTTTAGTACAGATGAAAGAGTTCTATTCTGTAAATTATCTGAAATTAAAGTGACTTCAATAAAACATTTAAAATTTAATTTCCCAGTGGTGCAGCTAGTGCATGGAAGCAGATTGTGCTGTCTAGAGCAACACTACTAGATAGAATAAATGATGTATAATTGAGCATGTTTTGATGTATAGTAAATTTAAATGTTTGGTCATATTTTGTCATTTTTAGGACATATTTACCAATTTTTAAGGTCATATTCGCCTGCATATTTCTCTATTTTTTTGGTAAAAAAGATCCGAACCCTACTCATTACCATTATAAACATTGTATACTCGAGTACTCTCTAGAGTCTAGACCATCCTCCAGTTTTCAAATGAATTCAAATCAAGCTCCTTGATCATAGTGCTTACTGATTGACATATCTAGCTATCCTCCTTTTCACTCTGTCCTGTATTTGAATCCTAAAATGTGGTTCTTTATCATTTATCTTCATTCCATGTGCAACCGTCCAACCTAGCTGTTCACAATCCTCTCTTATTTTAATCTAATTATGTAGCATTGTCATCTGGAGACAACCTGATATCTGTCTGTAAAACAACAATGGAATAGTTCATTAGATTAATGAATACCAATGGTCTAAACACACTACACTGTGATATTAGTGTCCTCTTTTTCACCTACCCTGATACCGTATTATGCCAGCAGCAAATCACAACCTTATTTAATCCCAGTGTGACATCTATTAATTAGTTTCTCATCTTGTTGATTTTAGTATTCATATTCAGGGATTGATATCTATATGTATTTTTGACGAAATCTGTGATGTACCTAAGTATTAATCCTATTTTTATAGTTGTCTTGTTCGTTAAAATAATATTTTTGCTGTTTTATAAGATTAATGTTACGTATACTTATTTGTTTTAAGATATCTGCTGTTAATAAAGAAACAGTATGGAGATGAAGCAGAAATCATTGTGGAAGAAATTCTGCGAATTGGCCAGGATACGGCATCAAGTATCATTCTTAAGACTGCAAAACGATTAAGAGAAAACTTAAAAGGTAACACCTTCTGTTTCATTATATTAATTAACTTCATGTATGATTGCTATGGCTTTTGCATAAAATTGATTGAAATCAAGTCTTAACGGGTGTACTGCCAGATAGTGTTTTCAAAACAGTATCAGGTGGTACACCCGTGAAGACTTCATTTCAAGCATACGACCGGTAAAGTCTCCATTCTTACATTAAAATTTATTGGTTGGACTCAGTAATGTCATATAAAATGTTATCAAAGTTCTTCTTAAATATAGACATAAAAAAGCATTGTAGCTTTTTCATGGGTGCTAGGAAAGTAGAAAGGTTTTGGAAGATGTATGAATGTTTTTAATTACAGTAAAAGATCTGGACAGCTGAATGAATAAAGATTTGATCACAGAGGAACTAAACTGTAGCATATCCTCTTGTGACAGCTCCAGATGCTGTGACTTCATAGAGGGCTGGCAAAAGTAAATTGGTGTGATCTTGCAACCTGGTGACAGAGTTTCAATTTACCATGCGTTTCTCCTCAATCATGGCTGGAAGAAAGTTGATGTGACAGCAAGTGGTGACGGTGGGAGCAAAGGTTGATTTTAAAACTTGGTTCCGAAGAAGTTGGGGGAAACAGTAATACCTGAAACTGAGACAGGAAGGTGGGGGAGGAATTTTAGATGTCAGGGATGTTTTGATATATCAGTTTTCATCTGTGAAGTTTTCAGCAGGATCTTGATTACACATATTATGATGCAAGTAGTGTCCTAGCTAGTATGAACAGTGTTTGTGTGATATGGATTGTCACTGAGAAACAACAGGCTGTCTCTATATATCTGTGTGGATAAAAAAATTAAAGTATGATGGTATAGTTAGCATTTGTAATAAATGACTTAGTCCTTATATTTTGAACGTAAAGCAGAAATTGTCTCTGGAACAATTTAAATGTATGTCTTTGTCCTATTAATAATTGTTTCATAGCTAATTGCCTATCTTTAAACTTTTATAAACTTCTGTATGTGCAATTTAGTCTGTCACTCGATTAACACCAGATAATGATGATAATAAGCATAAAAACTCCTTAATGCAATGAAAATAAGGAAAGATAGGAAAATTCAACCCAACACTTACAGAAATGGCAGCTGGTACCAAAAAATGCAAGAAAGATTAATATATGCAACACACTATTATGATATTGTAAGCTATTCTTGCAATTAGATGATATGATGAAGAGGTTGAATGTGAATTGCTGCTATCTATTCACAGGGATGACACTTCCTCCCACTTTAACTGAACTACTTTGTGATGCAACTGTACAATCATATGGTGTTAAAAATGTGTACTTTCATATGAGCAATAGCTCAGCATGGAAATATGTGCTTTCTTCTTTCATTTCACCCTCTTTGGAGTATGATGAATCAGTCACTTCTTTGCATGTTGTTCCTTCCTTTGCGCCCAGTGTTTCTTCATTCTCTTGGACCTTCCGCTTCTCTCCTTTACTGAGATGATGAGTTCCGACTTTATTTTAGATTTTTCTTGGAACCTTATACTTTCATCTTTAAATCTTATCTGCATTATTCTATGAAGTAACGTCTTTTCTGCAATTTTTAATTCCCTTAGGTCAATTTCTGAGGACCAATTAAGGCTTCGTTATGCAGTTAAAAATGAAATAAAAAATTTGTTAGGTTAGTGTGTTTTAATACATTTGTCTTGTGTGATGATTATCTGTCTCCCTGGAAAATAAAATAAAAACACTCACTTTATTAATGCCTTTAATAATGTTGTTTTGAAGCTATTGTTATTTTGCATTAGGTGACCAGAATGTGAATCTTGTTACACTTCGTGACAAAGTTTTCTTGCTCATTAATAAGCAGTTTCTAATGAGATGCCCTACTGCATCAGAAGAAGCAGAGGTACCAGCACTTACAGTAAAGGAGAGAGAATTGTATTTAGCACCAGAGTTGAAAATGAAATCCCTAACCAACATGGATAAAGGACTTAAAGACTCTGCTGGAGATGATGGTGTTTATTGGAGGCTGAATTATGACAGGTTTCACCAAGAATTTAGGTAAGGCAAATTTCATGTCTGAAACAGTCAACCATTTTCATATTCACTGGGAATAATTTTTTTATAGTTCATTAAAAAAAATCACATATCAAGAGCCTATGGATAAAACGGGTTAAGTCCATTAACAACTATATTATGATGTATTCTTGTAGCTATTAATGAATTTTCTTGCAAAAAACATGTTTAGCTTTTAAGATATCGTCATTCGAAAATTTCACAAATGTGCGAAGGATGTGGCTAGTCCAGAATTCAGATTGATTTCCTGTAAATAATGAAAAATTGACTTAACAAATTTTTCCATTTGCTCTTTGTCTGCTATATGTACAGTGTGTATGGTCATAGAGATTTTAAACCGAGCATGGTGGGCGAGCAGTTAATGCTCTGGCCTTGGATTTGGGAGAATGCCGGTTCGAATCCCCATCCATGCAATCAGATTTGGGTTTTCCATGGTTTCCCCAAATCACTCCAGGTGAAAGCGGGAATGTTTCCTTCAAAAGTCCATGGCCGAATGTCATCCTGTTCCTTGTTTCAAGTCCTTTCCCACCTCTAAATGATCTCGATGTCAACGAAGTGTTAAACCATAAGAAGAAAAAAAAAAGGGATTTGAAACTTTCAGGCTCATATCCCTTCTTCTACAATAGAATGTGGTGGGGTGGGGGGGGGGATTAACATGGTGTGAAGGATGGGTGGGAGCTGAAAGGAGTAATCTCAGAAATTGTGAAACATATTGTTGAATCAAGTTATGGACATGCAGAAGAAGTTGGCATAAAATATTAACCAGTAAGATTTTAGTGTGATATACAGGAGTATAGGGGAGGAGCAGAAATAAAGCCAAATAGGTTTGTACTAGAGTAGATAGTGTGCACAGATGTTTCAGCTCCTAATTCCACTGTGACTACCTGCATTCAATAAGGATTTGCTGCAGTTTGGGGACTACGGGCAGAGAATTTTGTGGAGGAAGGAAAGTTGAGCAGAACGTTCATAGGCCCTAAGGACATACTGTTGGAGTTCAGTTTCAGTGAGGATAATGGGTTGAGCAAAACAAAAGGCTTGGAGAATTGGTGGAGTTTTGTGTGGCAACCAGTTGGGAGGGGGAAAGGGGAGTGACATAATGGAAATATTTTTTTAAAAAGGAAAAAAGAACATAATATTTAGCTCCTTGAGCAAGGATGAAAATCTTAGAGAAAAGCAAGATGATATAGGTTGCTATGGAAATAAATACTCAAGAGATGGTTGCTATCGGCATAGAAGTGTAGATCAGGAGCTTGTGATTATCATTGCCTAAAAAGAACCTGCATCTTCGGAGATTACCCAGTTTCAATGTAATCCCTAGTGGATTAAAATAATATGCAATAAACTAGAACTGTTTGAATCGAAAGAACTGAATTATTTATAATTATAACTACTTCACAAATCATCAATAGCATCACAAGGGGGTGCTCATAAGAGACATGAAGGATTCTCAGGATATATACATATAAATGTTTTTTGGCAAGTCGGGATCCTTGGAAACGGTATAGTCTCAGTTTGTGAGATGCTAGAAAAAGATCAGAGGAATAAACTGAAAAAAAGGGTTGGGGGCACAGTACATAAGCAAAAGGAGGAAAAAGATATCAAAATTGGACATCGCAAGTCACATAAAAGAAGAAAAACTAGAATCAACAGTGAATTTGATCAGGAAATTAATAAAAAATAAATAAAAAGTTACAAGACCCAAAGCAACTCAGAAAGTAATGGAAACAGCAGTGTGTTCAGAGAGTAAAGATCCAGAAAAATAGTTAAAAAAAAAGGGGGTCAGGGATTTGAATAAATTACCAAGAGAAATTATGAATAATTTACCAAAATCGCTGAAAATTTGTAAAGTTGGAATTCATAGAGGGAAAAAGTAGGCCAGTACAGGAAAGAAAATTGCTACTGGGGCATGCGCTCCATCACTATTAAATTAAATTAAAAAACATGCAGAATGCCCCAGTCATTAACAGCAAGAGCATCAAAAATTATAAAATGGATAATCAAAAATATATATACTGTAATTTTGTGGAAGGAGAATGGTAAAATCGACTGTTAATAATATAATGAAAAAAAGTAAGAGAGTAGCAATAATGCTCAGAAATTTAAACAGCCAGAGTCATGGCGGAAACTGATGCAAATGTCAATGTCATTGCTAATAAAATAAGCAGACACGAAAAGAACTTAAATAAATAATTTCAAAGAAGGTGTGAGCAATGGAATAAATTGCTGCAAATGGAATTAAACAGTATGATTCAAACAGCAAGAAAACGAAATTAGCACGAAATCGATATGAAACAATAATGAGGTGTAAAGAGAAAGTGATAGAAACACTTGAGATAAGAGCAAACATGACAACAACAAAAGAACACCGTTGGGTAACAATTACGATAATAGTGAGGGTAAAAATGCTCTTAGGTGTGAAAATGACTGCAGAGGAAAGTAGGAGGGGCAACGACTTATACGTAAACATGAATAAGCTTTGCAATATTTTACTTAAAACCTTATCATGTATAGAGATGACATATTACAAGGGGATCAAATGTGTACCTACTGAGACTGTTTTATACTACCCAAGAAGTAAGTAAATAGAATCTTAAGATCCGTACCCATCTTCTGTGTGATGGTGTAATTGAAAATTCACAAGGGTTTGAATGGGATACGGGTAAAAATAAATTACATATATATATTTAGAATTAATTCCAATTTTCTCACTTTCAAATTCACTCTCTTTTTCATTCAGGGATCAAGTGATGATTGCAGCAATAACTCGTCGAATTGATAGTAATGGGAGAACTGATGCGCCAACTGCTACATCAGATGTATCTACGCACGGAACCTTGGGCTGCTACTTCAAACCCTATACCATATACTGAGCTAAAAGAGGCTGTGAGAAAACTAAATTTGTACCCACAATTACAGCAATATCTGGATCAGTACCTTAAATTGCTTGGTAACCCTAATATTATTTCTATATAAAGTTTAAAATTATGATGACAATCATTAGAACCTCCATGTACAATGTGACATCTTATACAGGGTGGGATTATTATTATTATTATAAAACCAACATTATACTAACTTCTATTTCTCTTTTGAGGTTTGCATCCAAAATAATCATCATTTGTTGCATAAGAAAGAAATTTAGGTAAAAATATAATCTTTTTTGATATTAGTAGACTTCACTTCCGGCGGATACTGTTATCACAATCTCCAAGCCCATTACTCGGCGTCTGTCCTGTATAGTGCCCCAGCATTGCCTTTTAAGGCATTACTGCAACCAGATTCACTGCTCACTTATCGTATCACATAGAAATTGTTCGTAAGAGCAAAAGGTATGTAATCCCTACTGTTTTTCGCAGCAAAAAAGCCTGAAAACTTAATTCTACTGTACAGCGTATCCGACCCCTATTTAATACTTCTATCTCCCTTCGGAGTCAAGAGAAATTCTTTAAATTTTGCAGAAGTTGAAAATGCTGATCAAGTTCGTTCGTCAGCCAGATTGGATCAATCGTTCATGACCTTTGGGGGGGGGGGGGGAAACCTTTCATCATTCAAAATTGCTTTTTTTCTGCCTACTTTTTACTGGCATTTTATTTTTATGCTAATATTATTACTTGTAACAAAATATAGATCAGTGCTTCCACGAGGTCACTGGTGTAAAAACTTATAGTCTTTGCAAACAATTTTTATGGTCGTAGCAAATGAATCCAGATATAAATAGTAGCCCAAAAAGTTTTGTTTCCAGTTTTTTATTTTCTGTAGTCAAGCAAATTTTCTCATCCTTGGCTGAATCTTCTTCCCTTTCCAAAAGCATTTTTGCTATTTGTTATTCTGATAACTGGAACATCATCTCAGAACAGAGCGATCTAAAGGGTCAGTGGTTAAGTCGTCTGACTGAAGATTGAAAGTTCCCCTGTTCGATGCCCCATCTTGGTGGGGATTTTGAAAGGCACTAACCCAACCTTTGTCTCTGGCCAGTTTATTGTGTAATGTGCAGTTAGCCAGAATGTTACTATGGTTTAGGTTCCACGTTTAACTATAGGTCTCCTATATCCAGTAGGATTACCACTACAGCCCCAACAAGTGTGCATGCACAGAAAATTGAAAAACGTTTGTCACATGGTGGCTGGATCCTTTGGGGATAACCCAGCCAACAGACCTTAATCTTTAGAATGATACCTCATTTATCTATTTCGGTTATATATTAATGGAGATAAATGACTTGTGACCAAAAAATACGTTGAAGAACCATTGATACGTTTTCCCTTTAAGGGTTGAATTCCAAAAAAATTCTTTCTTAATAAATGATTTCACCAAAACAGAGACATTACTCTTCACAATGCTACCTCATTTATCGACTTTGGTTAGATATCCAGGGAGATAAAAGGCTCGAGACACAAAAAACGAATTTTAGAAATATTGAAATTTTTGCCCTTTAAGGGTCAAATTACGAAAAATTCCTTTCTTAAAATACAATGTTACCACGGCAGAGGCATTAATCTTTAATATGATACCTCATTTATCTATATCGGTTATATATGAAGGGAGATAAATGGCTCGTGACACAAAAACGCGTTGCAGAAATTTTAATACTTCTGTCCTTTAAGGATCGAATTCCGAAAAATTCCTGTCTTAATATATGATGCCACCAAAGCAGAGATCTTAATCTTTAAAATGATACTGCATTAAATGAATTCAGATGGGTATCCGGGGAGATAAATGACTCATAACACAAAAAAAAAAACAGCATTTTAGAAATATTGTCATTTTTGCCCTTTAAGGGTCGAATTCCGAAAAATTTCTTTCTTAAAATATGATGTGACCAAAGTGGCGACCATAAGGTTTAATATGACACCTCATTCTTTGATTTCGGTTAAGTATGAAGGGAGATAGTGGCTTGTGACAAAAAAACACCTTATATAAATAATATATATGATGTACCTCTAATAATAATAATGTACCTTTTTAATCATAAACCATACAGGTGTACATGTGACAACTATCCTCACTTTATTCTTGTGTATCATGCTTACAAACTGCCATCTGATTGATTCAGCAGTGCTGCACAACAGACGAGACATTTCCGGTTGCTCGTGAAGCCAACAGCTCACTTCGTTAGCTTAGAAACTATTTTTAATTTAGAAGCCTTCGATTTTGCCACACTCCACTGCATACATGGAGTTAAAAGCTTAATAACAACTAACTAAATGCTCAGATTACACACGAAACGTCTGATGGATGTCGGTCAATATGAGAAGTATGGTAAAGATTCACAAATTTTAATTATTATATTTCATAATACGTAGTAGCAGTGATCAACATATGTCTTATGTATATTTTGAATCATTGTATGATGTTTTGATTTATTTGTTTTATCTCTAAACTTATGATGCTCGGAAACCTAATAACACTGAACATGAGTGGTAGCTGGTCCTTGATTACAGGTGCCTACCTGCCAACTTTTATGGTTTTCCCATAAAATTTATGGAAAGGTGCCATATTTTACAGTTATATGGACGAACCATATTATTTTACAAAGATGAAAATTAAAATTCAATAGCTTAGGTGAGATATTCATATGGAAGAAAGTTATTGCAGTTGGACAGTTATGGTAGGTTTTTTTTTAATTTCTTTCATGCTCTTTTATGTGCATTAAAGCTTCTTTCATTCAGCTATAAGATAATGCCAAGATACACTATATTTTACTGCAGTCAATAATTAATCTACCTGTCTCTTCGATTTAACATCGATTCCATTTCTGAATGTTGAATTAGCAATTGTTTAAATATCGTTTTATGTCCCTTCAGGATAGTGCAATGTATGGCTGGTTGGTAATTTGTGTAGAATGGTTATCTGTGATGTGACTAAGAAACAGTATTAGTAGACATCTAGGGAAGCATATTCTGTAGAATTTCCATGAATGTTAAAATCAAGAAAAGGGGGAAAATTTTCGTTTTTTTTTTCTAGTGTGCCGGTGTAATATTGAATGGCACAAAGTGGAAGAAATTTTTTGGGCAACATTGCGAGTTTTAAATCAAAGGAAGAGAACCACAAAATCAATAAAAAAAATTTCGCTTAGTTTTTACTATTGTTAAGGTTAATAAGATACCGACTACCGGGTTATGTTTGTCGACAAATAAAATAAAGTAAGTGGGTAAGATTTCTCTTAAATATGCTGTTTAGAAATTTCTGAATGCTTAGTTCAAGGTCGATTAAATGTAGATTTACAAAAAATTTTAGTCCAGGTTCTTTACGGAAAAACATTTTTTAAAGTTGGCAGGTATGCAGGTGTAAGGCAGTGGTAAAATTTTCTTTTGTAGGTAAGGGAGTCGGGGTTTGAAATAAATTACCAAAGGAAATGTGGTAATATTTTCCTGAAACACTGAAAGAATTTAAAATAAAAATTCATTAGGGGCAAAAGGAAATGAGTGGTGAAATAAATCCTTTGGGTGCTAAGATTGAAGAAATCATGAAATGTGAAAGTAGGTGTGTAGAGAAATTGGCACTGGGGCACCTGCTCCATTGCAATTAAATAAATTCTTTAGCCCACTGATTTGGACATGTTTGTTATAGTGCCACTGGGCTGATATATGTGCAGTGGAATGGGATAAGGCACATAGTTGTAGTTTATATGCTGCTGTAAAAAAAAAAAAAAAAAAAAAAAAAAGATAAAGGATTGGATCTTCAGATTTGGTGAAGAGGCTTTATTGACTGACTGTCAAGTAGATTTTATGGTGTGAGAAATAATTATAATGTTCACTTGTTTAAAAAATAATAAAACTGAAGGTAAAATGGTAAAGCTAAATGAGAAAAGGAAATGGGTAAAACCATACTTATGGAAATAAATACATTTACAGAGTTGTCTAAATTTAGATTACTAATATGATCAGTATATTTATACAGTTGATTAATTTTAAATTCCTATCATTATCCATTTAGGATTGCATCTGAAAATTTGATAACTTGTTTTTTCCCTATCGTCCTCTAACACTCTCCAGTTTCCTAAAATTGTTGTTCAACTTTTGTAACTTACTGTTGTTGAATTATCTGAGTACTGAATAAGCTGTATTATTTTTTTGATTTAAGATAACTGGTTTCCCATCATTTTGTCCCTGCCATTTCCTCTCTCGCACCATGAATTGTACCTCCTATTTTTTCATATTACTGTAACATCTAAATATATTCATTTATTTGAAATGGAATAATGATATACTTTAGTCAGACCATTCATATAAGGTTGTTATTCTAATACATTTTGCAGAGGAAGATTCCAGTCAGTTTGTAAATAGAGGCGGAGATAGTGGAGGTGGACAGTATGTTCTAAATGTTAAGGAAGCTTTTACGCAACTGACCTGGGCGACTATTGAAAACACAGTTTTGGAGAGATTTGGTTCTAAGGCAGCTAGAATATTTAGGTATGATATAAAGTAATTATATTTGAAAGGAAAAAAATAAGCCAACTACCAGTATTAAAATAAATATGCTTCTAGACAGTTAACTGTAATTTAGGTATTTATAGAAACTCAGAAAACACCTACTGATGATTACTAATCTGTTTCGCACTTAAATTTCACTTTGTGGCTTATTTTAGTGTGTTGGGTGTTAAACTATGAATTATGATGCCAATTTTAAAAGCAGGAAAAAAATCTGTTTGTCAGTACCTTTCTATTTTAATAAGAATGAATTGGGGTATATCAAAGCTGACAAATGGGTCCACTATTGTTCAAAAACATTTTAGCATTTTTAAAAAATTATTTTTATTTATTCAGAATTATGAAAATTTCAGACTAGTAAAAGCTAAACAATTTGCTGAGCAAGAACAGATACAACAAATAGTGATGATTCCTGCAAAAGAAGCAAAGCTGCACATGTACAGACTACTGCAAGAGAATTTTTTACAAATGCAAGAGCTCCGAAAGACGATGTCAACAAATCAACCAAATAAGACATTTTCCTTTTTCACATTGATCTAAATCAGGTAATTGAATGATAATTCTTTATCTATGTCAATAATTACTGTGTAATGTTATAATGACTCACAAACTGAAACAAAAACATTATCTCTATAACTAAAGTTTCTGTGTCTTCATTGAGTTGATATCAAAATGTTCCATCCTTAAAGGAGTCACATGCATTCAAAGCCATTTGTTTTTTGTACATTAAATTGAGTTTAGAAATCACTGCTAGTGAATAATATGATTTTCCTTCACCTTTCACCTCTAGCAGAACAAAACTGATCATTTAAGATCGAAGCGTTTCATGGCATTGTAAATTAATAAAATACTTTTGGGCCTCCAGATGTGTCAAAATGTCATTCCATTGTGATGGTTTCGAGTGATGCAATCTCTGCCCTCATTTTCAACCGACTAAGTTACATTGGTGTAGTAGTCATTTGTTTCTGTGGTGCCACAGAAACGGCAGAAGACAAATGCTGAATATAGGTGGTGACATCATTCTCAATTCTGCACCTCAATACCTTGCTGCTGTTTTGACACATTGTTCTTATTTCAAAAGCTTCCGAGATGATGCTGTCCCAAAAACCTACGGCATGATTTAAATTCTCTTGCCTTCAAATTTAAATTTAGGCTCCTGCCTTCCTTCGATACTGTGTTCACCTACTGCTGATTTTCCTTTCTGATGCAGACAAATATTTCTTGCATGTTCCACACACCAGTGGATTTGTCCAATGTAAGCCTGCGTGCATTCACATGGTGTGTAGTTGCATCAGACAAACTCATCATTCTATTGTTCAGTAGTGTGGTGGCTGTTTCACAAAGTTAGAGCATCACTGAAAGGTCTGCTCATGAAAAACAATGCTTCAAGCAACAATGGTGGGATTAATGAAAGTTAGTAATTCAGTCCTGCCTTCATCGAAACTATATTTAATTTTGTTATTATTTTTCTCTCTCTCTCTCTTTTTGCTCTTATTCCACTTGCAGTAAATTATTGTACCTTTCTGCTTAAACATTTTTCCTTTTTAGGTAGCCAGGATGTTACTTGAAAAATGTTACCACGCAATATACAATTCTATGACACGACGGGAACATGAGAAAAATGAAAATCGACGCTTAATAGAAAAACAGCAACGCATTGCATCAATCACTCAAAATTTGCGGGAACAGGGTGCAACAGCAGATCAGCTTATAGAGGTACTTTTATTGTTTGACTGCTACCTTTTCTTGTAGCTTTGTTTAAAATTAACAGTAACATTTTCTGAGATAATCTTACCCTGACACATTTTATATGCTAAGGTCTCTTACAACAGCAACAAAAAATAAAATATTTATTTTATTAAAGTATCAAAATAATCATCAAAATTATGTACATAATATTTAAGTGACTTGCCACACAGAAATCCACAAAAAGAAAAACTGAAAATATTTCTCATAATTTTAAAATGAATATAGACAGTACAAGCTATGTTATCTGTCTATATAATTGTTCTATTTGAAAGAAGTTCAGATTGTCCGAATAAATTTTTTCTTCCACTGTTGAAACAGTCTGGAGACTAGAAACAAGAGTATCACTTGTGATGAATGTTACTTAGCCAGCACAGTGGGTTAATCTGTCTCCAAACCCTAAGAATATAAAGAAATACTCAGCAAGCAGTGTGCATTCAGTTGCACCACATCTGCACTCTTCGGCCTGTTCCAGTTTACTTTCCAACAAATATAAGACACCATTATTCATACCAGTTGTAACATGTAAGATTCTAAATGCAGTGCTTCGAACCAACGTCCTTTCAAATGCCAAGCATTACAGCTCACTCACCATGCTCGGTCTGCCCAATTGAGTTTACTATCAAAAGTTCATCATCATTTAAATGTTTCCACTCTCCGAGACAGTGCTTATTTTGAAAGCAAGGTTCCGTCAATACCAGCTCGCCAGGACTGTCGTATTTTCGATGGGGAGAAGATGTGTTGCCATCTGTCTCTGAAATGCGTAGCTTGTGTTCTATGTGATAAGGATATTGTTTTTTTTGTTAAATGTGCAGTATGTGAGGTGAAGATTATGTACCATTGAAGCTTTCACATATGTGATTGCGGAAAACTTCTGAAACACCATTATCAGGACAACTAATACACTGCACCTAGGATTTGAGCCTAAGCCCCTTTGTACCTCCCTGATCCAGGGTAATGGTCCTTTAACATACACAGCTACACTAGCAGATCTATCAGAAGTTGTTCTGAGATATTTACATTTAAGTTATTAAGGAAAACAAATTCCTCTTTCACCCAATATTCATAGAAAACTTTATCTGCGTACCTAATAAGCTGACTCTTCTTGGCATTTATTTTTATTCCATGTTCACCTACCCAGATAGATATTCTGCCAACCTATTATATCATCTGCAAACAACCCAAATTCTGATTGTAAATTATTAATACAGGCATTCAACAGAATAGTGACCTGCAATGATCCTATTACACTACCATATGGCACTCCTGCTTTCACTTCTATCACTTTTGATATTGCATTTACTCTTAACTCTTTTCTTGCTACCTTTTAAGAATTCATCTACCCACCAAGAAACTTTTATCATCCACTCCAATGGCTTTTTACTTTATTCATCATTTGATGGCTCAGTCTGTGAAATATATTGGAAATATAGTGCTACACTATCAGCTTGGCTTTCCTTGTCAATTTCATCCAAAATGTAGCCTAGTTACTGAGATCTGAAAGAATGTCCTTCCCTAACCCCATTGCTAAAAAATTTCCAATGAGTTGTGTATCAACATCTCAACAAAATCCCTACCACTGATGCCTAACTATTTGGCATATAATTTTTTAAACATATTTGTCTCCCTTCCTTTGTGGTCTGCTCCTTTTCCTGTCCTCTGGTGAGCAGCAAGTTTTCAGACCCAATCAAAATTATATTACAAGGTATGATACAATGGCATACCCTGCTATCTTCAAAACTTCTAAAGTAATGTTATCCACACTGGCTTATTTATGTATTTAGCTTTATTAGGTCCCTCATAATATCCTCAGGATCTATTATCACTTCTTTAGTCTGTTCATTACTACCTGTTTTTTTTATTATTATTATTTAACTGCTTTATGTCTCTTAACAGCGAGGTAAGGGAAAGGATGGGGGCAAGGAATGGGAAGGAATTCGGCCATGGCCTTTTGAAGGAAGCATCCCGGCATTTGCCCGGAGTGATTTGGGAAACCATGGAAAACCCAAATCTGGATGCCCGGACGGGGATTCGAACCACCGTCCTCCCGAATGCGAGGCCAGAAAGCTATCCATTACACCACCACGCTCGGTATTACTACTTGTATGGAGAAACTTGTACTCTGATTTTTCCCCTTCCATTCCTAAATAATATTCCCTAATGGTTTCATTAAACCAGTTACTTAATATCTCTGCCTTTTTCAAATGCTCAGCAACTTCTTTCTCATCCATCTTCCACTTTCTGAATATTTTTCCTTCCTCTTAGTTTTCTAACATAACCACAGAAATTTCTATATGAATCATCATGTGATCCTCACTGCACCCATAATATTTTTCCATAACCCCATCTTTTGCATTCCTCCTTGTGGCTGTTAATTCCTTGCTTATTTGTTTCAAGTGCTACCTATTTCTTTGCTATCTCTTAACACTTTTATGGTCTTATTCTCATACCAACTTCTTTGGCCTTCTCACCTCTCTATTATGGTATGCAGATTCTGTAATCTTCTTTACTTTCTATCTAAGAAAAATTACTTCCATCTGAAATATCTTTTCAGTTCCCAGTAATGCATTTTATTTTTTATAATTGGTTAGAAGTATTTGAAGATGATGAAACTATATTGCAATAATGTGAGGTACATTCTCAAACACATCCATTTTTCAAACTAGGGATTAAGAGGTTTATTTTGAGACACTTGTCAATCAGAGAATGTTGAAAGATGATAACGAGAAATTTCAGCTCCATCTCAAGAAAGATTCCTCTTGCAGCTATCTTCTGCACACCGTGGGCCCCGACGAAAAACTAGCTATAACACTGAAGTACCTGTAGATAAGAGTAAAAGTATACCATGAGGTATTACTGTTTCATTTAAAATGTAGATAAATTGTATAGAAAAATAATAATATGTTAAACTGTTGCTAGGCATTGAAAACAAAGGATAGGGAAATAACCATTCAGTCACCACAGATTAAGGGAGGAGTGCCTGTTTGTCCTGGCCCTCCTGTCTTCATCTGTGGTGTCAGATTATTTTCCCTGTTATTCCTCATTTTTATAAAAAATATGAAATGTTAACCAAACATAGTACTAAGTGATTTGGTTTTTTGTTTAAAGTCAGAAAATTTTAATGCAAAAATGTTCTAAACCATAGGTACAAATAACTGTGAACGTTTTCGCGGCGGCAGCACTGTAGAAAACACTCTCGGGATTCTAGCCGCGTCAAATAAAAGTCGACTGGCGACGTTTCGAGAGCCGGCACTGCTCCCATTGTCAAGCCCTGCTTAACTAACTAAAACTGCCTAGCGGTAGTCTCTATATAGGGCTACCGGGCGGGAGAGGAGGGGAACTCGCGCGGAGGGCGGGTCTGCTTGGTGACGTCATGTTCCGGTTGTTGTTATGCCCAAATATGGTCCGCTCCCGTGTGTTTCGTAATTGTTTAATAACTGGCCTCCATGTTTGACTTATGTTAAGTCCTTGATCCCGATTTATCACATTGTTATTAACTCTGATTTCAATTGCCTCTTTCACGACACTATCCCAAAAATTATTAGCATGGCAGAGGCGTGTCGTCTTGTCAAAGCACGGCTCATGACAGTTTTCAAGGGCGTGCTCTACTATAGCCCCTCTACGGGGAGGATATGTCGCGCAGCGTTAAACATCTAGAGAAGCTGCGCTGCAAGAAGGCCAAACTACTGAGTTCGCTGGCCTTCCTGTTAAGGTGTAGAGACACCGAAACAGTGCCACGGTTTGCCGTTGTAAACCATCCGGCTAACACTACTGCCATAAAGAAGATTTTACGCCGCACCAGCCTGGCGATTGTAAGGGAGAGGATTCGTCAAACTCGCCGTGACCTCGACAAAAATGCTAGAGAACTAATGGGACGCCATTTGCTATTAGCAGCAGCCCTCTCGCCGATGGATTGGGAATGGGTCGACAACTTCACCACCGGACAACAGAATTCTATATTAAGGACGGCCACGCGCAGGCAGTGCTGTAAATTCAACCGCCTGTCGCGTGATCTGCGCGACACCCAGCTACCCGAAGACAGACGAACCGTGATTAACCTATCGGGGAAAGAAATTGACGAAGGTGCTATCTCAGCCCTGAAGAAAGGATTGAACTTCGCACCGGCTCCACGTTCCTTGCCTATCATGAACATCATCAGCGGAGTGGAACAAGCTGTGCGTAATATTCCAACGGACGCAGCGGAAGAGGTACGCCGGGAGACAACGCGCATCCTGACGAGGGCCAGACCACCTAAGCCCAATATGACCGCAGCTGAACGAGCCGGCTTACGTGTTTTACGGGAAGACACCGAAATCGTGGTTTTACCAGCAGACAAGGGAAATTCGACCATAATTCTGACAAACACTGACTACCACCAGAAGATGTGTGAAGTTTTAGATGATGAGGCATATCGTGTGCTTCCGCGCGACCCCACGGCACGGACAGTCAGAAAAACCAATATCTTAATAAAAGAAGCTGGATTGGCGGAAGAAACAGTGAAGAATTTGACAGTCCGAGCCCCAAGACCACCAAGATTGTATGGCCTACCAAAAATACACAAAGAGCATGCTCCGATGCGGCCGATAGTTAGTGCCATAGATTCGCCGACGTACAGGTTGGCCAAATACCTCACACGTCAGTTAAGTCCGTTTGTGGGTAAATGTGCACACCACGTTAAGAACTCTGCTGCGTTTGTGGAAGTGGTTAAAACAATGAGACTAGAGCGTGACGATATCATGGTCAGTTTGGATGTCACATCGTTATTTACGCGGGTGCCGTTAAGGGAAACAATCGAACTACTTAGTGAACATTTTGACCAAAAACTCGTGGAATTATTCAGACACACGCTCACATCGACGTATTTCGTGTACCAAGAAAAGTATTACGAACAAACGGACGGCGTGGCCATGGGGTCCCCGTTATCCCCAGTGATTGCCGATTTTTACATGGAACATTTTGAGCATGTAGCTCTTGACGCGGCCTCTTTAAAGCCCAAGTGTTTTTATAGATTTGTTGACGACACATTCCTCGTGTGGCCTCATGGGATACCAGCCCTATATGAATTTGTGAACTATCTCAACGGCGTTCACCCCAACATCAAGTTCACGATGGAAATCGAAAAAGAAGGCGCACTTCCTTTTCTGGATGTATTGGTACGTCGAAAGCCGAACGGAAGGTTGGGGCACAGTGTGTATAGAAAACCCACACACACTGATCGTTATCTAAACGCCCTTAGTTTTCATCACCCATCTCAGAAGCGCGGCGTACTGAATACGTTGGTCCACAGGGCAAAGGCGGTATCCGACAATCAGCATCTACAAGAAGAGCTGCGACACTTAGAACGCGTGTTTAGGGCCAATGGTTATAGTTCTAAAGAAACTCGACATGCGATTATCGGAAGAAGAAACAAAAACAAAACGGATGACAGGGAACGAGAAACCCCACGTGCCTTTTTGCCCTTCTGCGGAGCGGTGACATCGAAAATAGCCAGGCTGCTCAACAAGCAAGGCATCCGCTCCATCTTTCGGCCCCCGCCTAAGATCCGTCAGTTATTACGAACCCCGAAAGATTGTATAAATCTCCGGGCCCCTGGAGTGTATAAAATTCCTTGTGAGTGTGGCTCTTCCTACATAGGACAGACTTTGAGAACGATCGATGAAAGGCGCAAAGAGCATATAAGATACTTTAAGTTGGGGCAGAAAGAAAAATCGGCTATAGTAGAGCACGCCCTTGAAAACTGTCATGAGCCGTGCTTTGACAAGACGACACGCCTCTGCCATGCTAATAATTTTTGGGATAGTGTCGTGAAAGAGGCAATTGAAATCAGAGTTAATAACAATGTGATAAATCGGGATCAAGGACTTAACATAAGTCAAACATGGAGGCCAGTTATTAAACAATTACGAAACACACGGGAGCGGACCATATTTGGGCATAACAACAACCGGAACATGACGTCACCAAGCAGACCCGCCCTCCGCGCGAGTTCCCCTCCTCTCCCGCCCGGTAGCCCTATATAGAGACTACCGCTAGGCAGTTTTAGTTAGTTAAGCAGGGCTTGACAATGGGAGCAGTGCCGGCTCTCGAAACGTCGCCAGTCGACTTTTATTTGACGCGGCTAGAATCCCGAGAGTGTTTTCTACATAGGTACAAATTTTAAAACTTGCGTTTGATTTCTATTTTGCTAAGCGCACTGGCCGGTGGGCCCTCTTTGGGAGCCTGGGGTACTTTTTCCCTGCTTACTCCCTCAATGCTAACTCTTCTTTAATTTGAACTATAACGGTTCTTGCAGGAAACACAGGTCGCGGTCCCATTACATTCCATTGTAGCAGTCCACAGCATCTAACGAATTATACGAAGAGCACCTTATAGGGGAAAAAAAGATGTACTTGGTACTGTAAAGAATTTTGAGTTTTGTAATAGTAAAGATAATAAAATTATGTATACAGTTTGTATCCTAGTATGAGGAAACAAAATTAGACTCATTCATTCTGTACATAATCATGGAAATTAACAACAACAAAATTTATATATTCTTGAGATAATTGTGATAATGTTATAGTAAAACACCATAAATTCCCAACAACAATTTGGTACGATTAGACACAGCAGGTTAAGTAACCATGATAATTGTATGGCATTCTCTCTTACATTGCCTAGCAACCCATCTGTATCTCCCAGACAATAATGCTGTATATTACCTGCTGTGAGAATGGAGACTTTGCTGCCACATTGGTGCAATGTAATCCAGCTCAATGAGGTTGTGAACAAATAATGTTTCAAAGCTTGCTCTGACGTCTTCAGATATTGCATGGCTTCTGGAGGTTGTAAGCCTGCTGTTACTGCCTTGACTGACCTGCTTCATTTCATGATCCCACATATAGGGTCCTCTGCGATTCAGTCAGACAGTTATAGCCAATCTCTGACATGAATAAGGTAGTACATGATGCCAGAGAGTAAATGAGGAAGGCCTTAAGTTTTAGTGATCTACAGATTAAGCCTAGTGCTAATGACATCGACAGAATGGGCATGCCAATGTTCCACAGTGGACCATGTATTCAACCAATGGTTTATCAGGCGAAAGGGATGGACTTTGTAGTAGACCAAGATCAGGCACTCCATTTCCAACCATATAAGCAGGAGTGTGAAACAAGGCAGTAACAGCAGGCCTACAACCACCTGAACGTACAGCAGAGCGAGCTGTCGAAACATTGTGATCTCACAACACTATACAACTGAACACCTGTGAAGATTATATTATTAATCAGTTTGTTTCCTCCAAAAAAAAAATTGAGGTTCATTATAAATTTCCGTTAACAAAATACAAAAATTTGAATCAATACATCTGCTTCTTTATTTTTCAGATAGAGGAAATGCTGACACCACCCGAGAGAACACTTGTGGAGAAAGTGGGAACCATGATTAATAAGCTGAGCATGTCTGAACAGCAGCTTGATGAAACATTATTTGTGTTACAACTCTTTCTTACATACTGAAATAAAATATTTACTAAATTTCACTTGCCTTTTCTTCTTGTTTCTGCCAAGTAAGCACATAAGGTGGTAATTAGTAACATAATTTAAAATTGTGAAAAGGAAAATGTTTTTCCTTCAATAGTCGACGATGCGAGATGAAAAATAGCTGAACCACTATGTTAGAAAACTGAGGCAAAGTGAAGGAATTCTGACGGTTATACATAATGATGATTATGATCCTTTGCGGGTCGTCCTGCATAAACTCTTCCAAATCTTGCAGTCATTCCAAGATTTTTCCTCGGCCAGTTGGCCCATCCATCTAGCCTGAGGTCTTCCAACTGGTATCCTTCCCTTCCCGCTGTTCAGCAGTGCTACTGTCAGTATCCTCCCCTCCTCCATCCTCATAACATGCTCCAGCCATTACAGTCTTTTCCTTCTTAACATCTCTTCTAATGCAAAGGGTGGAGAAGTTAATTGGGATTTGAAAACGGAAGAGATATTAGGTAACTGGTTTGATGAGACTATTAGGGACTAAATTCAGGAATGGAAGATGTAAATCCATAGTAGTAGAAATTAACAGATTTAAAAATTTGAAATTAATCCTCAAAATATTATGAAAGAACCAAGAAAGTAGAGAGGTGGCCAGTGTAGATATAGATGTATTAAAGATAGCTGGATGTCATATTGTACCTTATTCTCAGATGTTATTAGAATGAGTGGAGACTTACTACTTATCAGAGGACTTGAAGAATGCAGTAGTAGTGCTGACCATAAAGGAGAGACAACAAATACGGTTGAAAATTACAGGCCAGTTAGTTTGACCTCAGTGAGAGATACATTAATGGAGAGATTTATATGCAATGACATCAGAAATGCCAGTGAAGAAAGAAATTCAGTTGATAATTGGCAACAATGCATTAGGCAATACAATCATTTAAATCTCAGACAGTGGATTATATATTATGGATGAAATTTACAAGGGATACCAAGTTAATAGTGTAGCAATAGATATTCATAAGATACCTAAAAGTCATAAAATGATGTTAAATAATGTAAAAACCACTGGAGTGGATGAAAAAGTGTTGCTGGTTAGAGGAAGCATTTCGGGACCATTGCCATTCACTGTTCTAATGAATGACTGTGTTAATAGTTCACAGTCAGAAGTTGGGTCGTTTATAGGTGATATGTAATTTTATGTAATACTATCAAAACGTGAGAAGGCTGAAAAGCCAAATGGTGACCTAGGCAGGTCAACATAGAATTAAGAGTCCACTTAGATATGAAAATGAATAACTAAATATTTTTTATGATTTTTGGAGCATGTAACGGAATTTGATTATAAAGCTTAAATATAGTAGTGTAGTGTGGGAACCATATTCTGGGAATCAATACAGGAGTTGGAGGAGGTTCAAGTCAGATCTGTCTGTGGAAATTACCTTAAAACACAATCAGTAACTGGTATGTTACAGGAACTGCTTTGGGATTGATTGGTAGAATAAGAAAGGTGAAGAGTGTGCTGGGAGTGTACAAGGTGTATATTGGTGATGACGCCTGGATAGATACTGGTTGAAGAATAAGGAAAGGTGTATGGAAGGGATATGATGACAATAACCACAAGCTGGCACCCAATTTCAGGCATAATGGAGTGAGAAAGTTTCTAACAGTAGGTAACAGAGTCTGGGATTGGAATGAATTACAAAGGGAAGTGATGAATAATTTTTTTAATAATGCTGAACGAATTTAAAATTAGGCAGGATGCAGGAACAAGATAGGGGGGGGGGAGGAGGAGGATTATAATTGCCACCTGATCATGTACTCATATGGGAATCAAATTTTAATAAACTGGAAGAGATGTTGCAGCAAAAAAGAAGGAAATAACAACAAAAAATGGCACTGCCGTCACTCGTGAAGATAGAAATCGAAGCACGTGGCCAGGCCACATTCATCCCATCCACATGAATACTTTGTTGTTGAAGATTTGGTTCAGAGCAGAGGTTGTGTGTGAAGACAAAAATAATATCACTGGAAATTTTAATCATATAAAATGTGGTTGCTGAATATCAGTCAGCAGGAGAAGGTTTTAAATCCTCATCCAGCCATCCCAATTTTAGTTTTCTGTGGAATCAAAAATCACGCCAGGAAATGTCATAATGATGTCTTCATAAGGCCATTGTGTGATATAAGCTGTCCTCTGTAATTATGAACATCGGATGCTATGTTGTGATATAAACTGTTGAGAAGGAAAGCAGCTATACTACATTGCATCCTCAAGTATTACCATCATTCTACTGACAACTTATGAAGATCAGGAGCTTCTCTACTTCATTCCAGCCTAGATAAGTAAAGGTTTAATAGGTACATCAGAATTAAGGCTTTAGTTTAGTAACATAAAGCAGACATCCTAGAGAGAAATAATATATTTTTTCTTTTTGAGAGAATCATCCATAAATTGAAGCAACAACAATAATTTTTACTGGCACTATTTGGTGAACAGTGGCCATTTGTGACTTGTTGGCAATCAGTTGTGACACATTTTTAAAGATGACTTTAAGCAACCAATAGCATCATAGCTTCATTTCAAACTAATAACATCACTTCAATGTACAGAAGAATTACTGTATGTCACTTTTTACACTATCACCACATACTAACATGTTCTGCATATAAAACAGCGAACACTAATAAACAATATGGTCCAAGGCATATTAAAATCTAACATAATGACAAATTTTAGATTGCTTTTGATTTCACATAGACAAGGTTACATCAGGAGTGAGCAAATACTCCAGTGGTCATGATGGTTTGTCCAGTAGATTAATTAAACTGTGTTACACAGAATTAAGGAATATATTAAGCTATCAGTCTCCCAAAGTCCAACCTCTCATCCACGTGGTAGGAGATGGCAACGGTATAAAGTAGGGGATTGCCTGTGGGGGTGAGGTACAGTGGGAACCTAATGTACCCCGGAACCGATACGGTAGCTGTGAAGGCCCTACAGGAATCCTGAAAAATGGCAGCCAATGGGGCTCTGGTGAAGCTACGACAGGCCTAGCAAGCCGGTAGTGGATAGAGCCTGCTTACAAAACAAAAACAAGCCTCGGAAAGGACGGAGCAATGGACAGAAGACATGGCTATGGAAACGGTTTAAGATTTGGATCCTTGAATATACAGACATTAACCGGGAAAGTGGAGGAAATTGTGGACATGATGGAGAGAAGGAAGTTGGATATTTTGGGGTTGAGTGAGACAAAGTGGAAAGGAAAGGGCAGGAGATACGCCCCACAAGTAGGCTGTCCAATTCAAGAGGAGGAATTTCATGAGTTGCCGAGACAGTTAAATGGGTAAAATATTATAATTATGGGAGACCTAAATGCCCATTTAGGCACATAAATGCAGGGGTATGAGGCAGTAATAGGGACAGAAGGATGGGTTGGTTGAAATGAAGAAGGGGAAAGGCTGCTGGATCTATGCAAAAGAAGTGTGTTGAAAATAGGAAATTTCTGGTACAAAAAGCAAGAGAGCCACAAGGTAACATGGTACAGTAGCGATCAGCAGAGGAAGTCAGTTGTGGATTACTTTATATTTAATGGGGAATTAAAGAGTGTTGCAGATGTGAAGGTAATACCATCAGAGGCATTGGATAGTGTTCACCAGCTATTAGTAATGGAGATAAGGATTACGACAGAGAGGAGAAAATTAGGAAGACAAGATAGGAGATTAAGAGTATGGAAATTGAAAGAGAAGAGTAATGAAGAGGAATACCAGAGAATAATAAGGAGTAAGATACCAATCGCGGGAATGGGGACAGTGGAAGAAGAGTGGGAATATTTAGTCCAAGCAGCAGAAACATTGTGTGGAAGGACTGGTAACACCAAAAGGTGGAAAGAAACAGCATGGTGGAATAATAAAGAGAAAACAAGCAGTGGAACTCAAGTATAGGGCCTTTAGGGAATGGTTCAAGCAGAGGACACAGGAGACAAGAGATGACTATGTAACAAAAAAGAAGGAGGCTAAAAAATAGTAACGGAGGAAAGGAGGAAGTGGCTGGAGAAATGGACCAACATGATGGAAGGAGATAGCAAAGGAAATAAGAAAGTATTATATGGAATGGTAAAAATGAAGAGGAAGAAGTGAATAGAAATTGTTAACATGCCGGATAAGGATGGAAGAAAAATAAACAGCTCAGAAAGACTAAAAAGGAAGTGGAAGGAATATTTTGAAGCCTTACTGAACCCAGATTGGTCACAGGATGATACAGTTGTTCAGGAGAAGCAAGAAAATAACAGCCATGTAGGAGATAAAGAAGTGGAAACTGCTCTGAGTAAGATGAAGGGTGGAAAGGCACCAAGCATCGTGGCATGGAAATTATAAGGGTAGCAGGAGTAGTAGGAAAGCAGTGGCTATAGCATGTGATGAGAAAGGTATGGAATCAGGGCGCAATTCCTGAAGACTGGGAAAAGGAATAATTATACCTATATTCAAAAAAGGGAGCAGGAAGGAGTTTAAAAACTATAGAGGTATTACAGGGAGAAGCAGTATGGCTTCAGATCAGGGAGGTCAAGAGACAGCTACAGGAAAAACATTATGAGTATGGAAAGGATCTACTGTTGGTATTTCTCGTTTTGAGAAAGCATATGGTTGTGTACACAGGAGTAAGATATGGAAGGCCTTGGAGAAGAGAGGAGTTCCCAAAGAAAACATCAGGAGAGTGACAGAACTGTACCAAGGAAGTGTGAGCTATGTGAAAATAGGGGAAGGAAGATCAGTTTGGCTGGAACAAAGGAATGGACCAAAACAAGGATGTGCTCTATCAGCACTACTCTTCATTGTAATCATGGATGAAATAATGCAGACGGTGCCAGTGAGGATGGGAGAGGAAAACATGAAGGTGATGGCTTTTGCGGATGATCTGGGGAGGTGATGAAGAGGAAGTGCAGTGGCAGTTGGGTGTATGGACAGACAGTGTGAAGGAATATGGCCTGAAATTTAATGTAAAGAAATGTGAGTATTTGGTAACAACAAGAAAGAAGAATAGGTTAACCCAGGGAATTGTGATGGCAGGGGAACAACAAAAGAAGGTAAAAGGGTTCAAGTACTTGGGGAGTGTATTGGAGGAATGTGGAGGAAATGATGGCAAGATAAGTGAAAGAGGACGACAAGCAGAGGCATTTCTAAGGAGCATTAGAAGCCTGATATTAAATAAAGAGGTGCCACAGAGAAGCAAGAGAGTAATCTATCATACATACTATGTGCCTGTCTTGACTTATGCTGCTGAAACGTGTACAATGAAAAAGTGGGACATCAGCAGAGTACAAGCAAGCGAAATGGAGTTTTTAAGAGGTAGAATGGATAGAATAAGGAATGAAGTGATTAGACACACCATAAAAGAGGAACCCCTACAGGAAAGGGTAGAGAGGGCCAGACTGAGGTGGTATGGACATGTAAAGAGGCTCAGAGAATCCCAAGAAAAATCCATGAAATTAAGATGCATGGTAAACGACCCAGAGGAAGACCAACAGATGGATGGCTGAAAGGAGTGTGTATGGAAGAGAGACAAGGACTGGAACAAAGTGGTGACAGAGAGGTGATGGGATGAAAGAAGGAAATGGAGAGGCTTGTGCATGAAGCAGACCCGGCCAGAAGCTGGAAACTGTTGAGGATGATGATGATTAAGTTATCAATTTTTCTTGTATTTACTTGAGAGTACCTTCCCAGAAAGGTTAGTGTGTTGTAGTTAAACTACTATAAAAATGGGAATAAGTCAGTTGTCTCAAATTACCATCCTATTTCATTACTAACAGTATTCTCCAAAAATTTTGAGAAAGCAATGTACAACAGTTTACCAACACCTAAAAAATATTGTAACTAAATTAGAATTTAGTTTTAAAAAGGGTCATTCAACAGAACAAGCTATATTTGCATTCATTGAAAATATTTTAGCATGTATAAATGATAGATAAACATCTGTCGGAATTTTATGTGCTAAGGCATTTGACTGGGTTGATCATGAAATTCTGAGACAAAAATTAAAGAATCATGGTAGGCCCTATAAATGGCATTATTGTAAATGACCTAGTGCTTACCTTTTGTAGAGAAAACAAAAAGACGAGAACGTGTGGAAAATCAGCAACACGATCGCCGTCCCCGGACCAGCGTTACAGACGAAAACATTCGTGTGGTTAAAGACATTATTGACGTCGATCGACGGGCGAGTGTCAGAAATTGCAGAACAAGTCGGAATCAGTTATGGGAGCTGTCAAGCAATCATCACAAAACACTTACAGTTCCGTAAAGTGTGTTCCAGATGGGTCCCTCGGCTTTTGACCGAAAATCTGAAGCTGAGACGTTTGGAAGTCTGTCAGAGGCTTACAGCAAGGTTTGCGGAAGGAGGTGATGCATTTTTTAGTCGGATTGTCACCTGCGATGAAATATGGGTTCACCACTACACTCCTGAATCCAAAGGAGCCAGTAAGGTGTGGCAGAGGAAAGGGGAGGCAGCACCAGTGAAAGACAAGACTCGACTGTCAGCTGGCAAGGTTCTTTAACCGTTTTATCGATTGGCGAGGCATTTTACTGATTGATTTTTTGTATGAGCGACGCACAATCAATGCTGCTTACTACTGCGAGTTGTTGAACAAGGCGAGAGTTGCATATCGCCGCAAAAGAAGAGACCAACCGATTCGACAGGTCATTCTCCTCCACGACAATGCGCGACCCCATACTGCATCTCTAAACTACAGGAAATGCACTGGACTACACTTGATCACCCTCATTACAGTCCGGACTTATCGCCCTGCGATTTCCATTTGTTTGGACCTCTTAAAGAAGCTCTAGGAGGGCAACGATTCAAAGATGACGAGAGTGTGGAAGACTTCGTGCGCAACTGGCTGGTGACGCGACCTTGTTCTTTTTATGATGAGGGCATCAAAAAGCTGCCCATACGCTGGGAAAAATGTATTTCCAAAGCAGGAAACCACGTGGAAAAATAAATTTTAATTACCTTGTGTTTTTCAATAAATGAATTTAAATAAAAAATAAAATCCCGTTTATATTTGATCCCCCCTCGTATATATTTTTTACTTATGGCTTTACATCTCATCGACATCGAGGTCATTAGAGGCGGGATGGGATTGGGGACAAGGAACGGGAAGGAATTTGGCCATGGCCTTTTGAAGGAAGCATCCCGGCATTCACCTGGAGTGATTTGAGAAAACCATGGAAAACCCAAATCTGGATGCCCGGACTGGGATTCGAACCGGCGTCCTCCCGAATGCGAGGCCAGAGCGTTAACCGCTCATCCACCACGCTCGGTTATAATATATATATATAAATAATCTACCCTGTGTTACATTAGAACTCAAAGCCACAGTTTTAGCTGGTAATTGTTAGGGCACTAATGACACCGCTGTCGACGCGCCCTAAAGCACACTAAAAAAACTCAAAATTTGTCCAATTTGCAGACAATAAAGCATAAAAATTAAAAGTACTCCATACTTTCCCATTGAATATATTTTGAATCATATCTGTGACCTTATTTATATATACGTGGGGTTACTGGAGATCGCGATTCTGCAAGGAATCTGCATCAAAATACTGCAGTAATCAAACGCAAGACACCACTAGAAATAGTTTTTGAAGTGGATTTAATGTTGTCATGCTGGTGCAGGGTTAATTACAACCCGATTTCTGCTTGAAAATAATGGCCCAGGCTGTATTACAACAGAATTACTGCTTGAAAATAATACGTCTTGCGATTGACTACAGCAGATGTATGACGTCATTAGTTAATATTATTGTAGCAGAATCTCCAGTAGACCCAAATGCTTTACAGCTAATGTCCTTAAACTTTGATAAAACTCAGTTTAGGCAATTCAGTACATCACACAGATTACCACCAAACATAGACATAAAATTTGCATGCCAGTCCATTCAAGAAGTAGAGAGTGTAAAATTTCTAGGTTTGCATATTGACTGCAATTTAAAATTGTAAGGTGCAGGTCTCTGACTTATTGAAGGGATTGGATGCAGCCACATTTGCAATCCATACAATTTCAGCAATAAGCGAGTTCCATCTGAGGAAACTAGTTTATTTTGCTTATTTTCACTCCTTAGTGTCATATACAATTATATTCTGGGGCAATTCTACTCATAGAGACGATTTATTCAGGGCAAAAGCAGGTAATAAGAATTATGTGTGGGATTTGCAGTACAACTTCATGCAAAGAGCTGCTCAAGAAGTTAGGGATTTTAACATCAGTGGCTGAGTATGTGTACACATTAATCTCATTTTTAGTAACAAGTCATATTCCACTCAAAACAAATAGTAAAATACACAATTATGGCACTCAAGGATTACAAGTCATTGTCATTTGTTCAAAGAGGGATACATTATCTTCAATAAGCACGCAACACATCTTAAATGTCTCACAAATGATAGGATTAAATTCAGGAAAAGATTTAAACAATTTTTAATTGACAACTCCTACTCCATCAAATAATTTATTTCTAAGATATGTGCAAAATAATTGCCAGTAGTTTGTGTAAATGCAGTTGATATGAATAATGGATATATCATTCTGTGACTGTAGATCTTTTTGTGTATTTATCTATTTTGTTAAGCAATAGTTTATCTGTAAATTAACCACTTTCCACATCCCAAAGAGCCTGGGATCCATGGAAAATGAATATATTGTATTGGCAGCAATATCTGAAATGAACAATAAACATGACAGCGATCCATGGTAGCCATCATCACAACCTAAACCCGGAATTTTTCATTGTAAAAATACTCTTAATGACGATACTGAAAATGCATACCCTAAAGTGCAAACTACAGCAGTCAGTCGAAAGCAACAAAGCAGTGCTAGTTAGCACTGTGTTCCACAGTGAATCGCAACCTAACCATATTATTATTATTATTTCGTATCAGAAACATACAATTACACAATTACAGTCATCAAATTATACTGGACCAGTACTTGGCCACTTCCAGTGCATTTTCTGAGGCCTCATACAGTTCAGCTGCCGAACAGGATGCTGGACACAGTTGACACTGGAGCATGTGCTGGACAGTCTGGTCCTCACCGCAGTCGCACTTGATATCACTGATCTCAGTATAGCCCCATCTTGCTAAATTCACTTTGGATCTGCCCACTCCTGATCTCAGCCTATTCAAAGATTTCCATGTCAACCATCCCTTGTCATAACCAGGTGGCAAAGATTCAGACACTCTTCCCCAGCCATGCGGAAGGGGAGCCTTAGCTTCCCATAGTTGTAACCTGGCTTCTTCACTTGTTGTTGTAAGTTCCTGAGATATTCTTAGGAAACTTTTCCTGGACTTAAGTCTTTGCCTGTGAGGGATATACCCATATAGTGGATGAGATTTTTCATGGTTCACTTTCCTCCTTTCCTTGTTCACTGCTATTTCCCTTCGAACAGAAGGTGGTGCTATTCCTGCGAGACGGTGGAGCCATTCGACTGGAGTTGATTTTAAGCAGCCTGTTATGATTCTGCACGTGTCATTAAGTGCAATGTCTACTTGTTTGGCATGGGTTGAACTGTGCCATACGGGACAGGCGTACTCTGCAGCCGAATAACATAGTGCTAAGGCAGAAGTTCTAATTGTTTCAGGTTGGCTGCCCCACTGCGATCCAGCCAGTTTCCTTATGAGATTGTTCCTACTGGAAACTTTCAGCTTGGAGTTCATGCAATGTTTCCTGAATGTAAGTGATCTGTCAAGGGTCACTCCTAGATATTTTGGAGTATCACAGTGTTCTAGTTCGACCCCCGACCATGTTACCTTTAACCTACGATTTGCTTCTTTATTTCTTAGATGAAAAGCACATACTTGTGTCTTCGTAGGATTTGGTTTAAGCTGGTTCGTGCTATAATACCTTGACAAATCTTCCAGAGCGTTGGTAAGGGTGCTCTCCACTGATTCAAAGTCTTTGCTCTGTGAGACCAGAGCAAGATCATCAGCATACACGAAACTCCTGCATTTGCGTGGTATAGGCTGATCATTGGTATATATGTTAAACAATAATGGGGCTAGCACACTTCCTTGGGGTAGACCATTCTTCTACCTAACCATACAGCCCTTTAGTATGAAATTAAACTTTATTTTCTACACTTGACATTATTATGAATTATTTTAATGCTAGGAAATACAGGGAGATGGAAGACAGTGTCAAATATTAATGAATGGAAATTAGGAGAATAATTTCTGTGACTCTTTAACCTTAAATCGAGTGTCTTTTTCTGCTAATTACATTAACCAGTCCATGAATAAGACATAAAAATAACGCAGGCAATTAGCGACTGAAAACTGACCATCAACAAATCACAAGCAACCACTGTTTCCACAAAATAGTGCCAGCAAGAATTAATGCAGCTATTCCGTTTATAGACAGTTCTCATAAAACAAAACAAAAAAGTGTAAGCATGACAGGCATGATTAGGTGTGGGGCAACATGGTATTGAATCTTCATGTATCCAGCCTGTTATGAATTTTCAGCTGAACTATGTATTTAAGCTGTAATGTAGCCTGGACCATCGAAATAATTTTGGATACTAACAGCTGCACAAGACAACAATTTAACGTAAATGAGACACTTGATTCACGGATGTCCAGCTTTAATGTCCTATCTGTCGCTATTGCTGTGGTCCAGGCTAATTTACAACTTAAACAGCTCAGTTGTTGCACACTCATAACAGGCCACATAAACGATGATACAATACCTTGTTGACCCATTGTCTTCTAATCACATCTATTGTCCATGATTACCACAAAAAAGTATACTTCCGTCTTTGATGTCCGATTTCCATTACTGCTAAAAATGAAAATGTAATTTTGTAGGGTCTACTGGAGATCACGATTATGCTACAACAACATTCACTAAGGACCTCATAATATTGCTGAAGTCAATTGCAAGGCGTATTATTTTAAAGCAGTAATTTCATTTTTAATACACACGGGGCCATTCTATTCAAGCAGAAATTAGGTTGTAATACACCCTGGACCATCATAATCCATTTGGAACTGACATCTTGTGTTTGACTACTGCAGTATTGAGATGCAAACTCCTTGCAGAATTGATCTTCAGTACCTAATCCCTTTGGTTTAATTCTAGATGGGGATACCGCTACAATCTCTAACCACCATGTATAGTAAACACACAGGTCACGTGGTATATATGATGTAATTGTGATGTATGGTCCAGGTTGCATTACAACACAAACTCAAATGATCATTGACAAAATCATACCGTATTTTATAAATATGCGTTTCAGTCATAATGCAGCCTGGAGTAAAGTGAAACGTAACCATAACTCACGATATTGCAGATACCCAATTTTCAAATCATATCTATCGCTGTTACTGTGTTGGCACGCGCAGACTGAATGAGCCAGAATTACGTCATATATACCACATGATCTGTGTGTGTTTACTATGCGAGATGGTAAGAGATTGTAGCGGTATCCCCATCTAGAATTAAACCATCCCTTTCTGTATACCTACTGGAAATCCTAGCTCATATATCACATGAATTACACAGTTTACCCTTCAATGTTTCTGCAAAGGCCCTATTTAATAATTTTTAAAAAATTATCTTCTCACCACACACTATAATATAAGGTAAATAATATTTACCGTTTTAATAAAAATCAACTGATGCCTCACTAACAGCACATTCTCAATATATATAATGCAGCCTTTAAGAAACATCAACTATGTACCGTGTGATGAAGGATTAATACTAGGTAGTTTTGTTGCAGTATTGAACTCGCAAGAGGAACTGCTCTGTTACAATTTCTCTACAATCTTACTGTCATTCATAGGAATAATTTGCTAAGACATAAATAAAAGTAAACACAGGCTAACAAAACAATTTCTCTTTAGCACATATAAATTTCAGTATACAAAATATGTGGATTAAAGTTCGAGTAAATTACAAAAAGTTGTTTTTGAAGTTTTATTTATTAAGAATGCATAAAATTTTGCTACATTCAAACAACCAACGCATAGTTTTTCTTAGTAACAGTAAAGTGAAATTAAAATTCTTCTGACCTGCACACATCGGTTCAAGTTTACGTCGCGATACACGACATCATTAACTTAAGATAAAATGATTGTATAAATGCGCGTGTGATTGAGGCTTCGATTTTGTAGCGCCAATATTAATGGAGACTGAACATTCTTGTCACAGCAAAAGGTGCAAGGAATCCAGTTATTTAATTAATTTTCATAAGCACTATGTCACGTTGTGACGTCATGTATCGCGACGTAAACTACTCCCCACACATCTAACCTACAAAGTACTTCAACAAGCTGATATTCAGCAATATGTTAATCTAAAATGCATTTTCTGGCTGCTATAAATAAATAAAAAATACGGATAATAACTGTGTTATTAACTCTTCACTCATGCAAAAGTAGCTAAAGTAGAAACAATCACACGGTAAGCTATTACAACATATGAATAGTAGTGATCCTTTAATTTAGAAATGACGTTATTACTCAGTTGGTTAAGATTTTAAACATAAAATTGCGTAAAAAGGAGCTTTAATGATTATCACTGACAATTCACGTGATACAAAAATTTTATGTACAATTGAAGAACAACACACGCCACTACCGTGCTAAGTTTTTCTCCAATAAACTCTACCCGCAAATAACAAACACAAGACTGTACTCACAACCTTTGATTTGTCCGCCCCCCCAACCACAGATTTCAAGTCACGTGACTTTAGACGCCATCTTGGATTCAAGCCACGAGGTTTTGCCGAGAAAAATATATTTACCGGGTTGTGGAAGAAGTTAAGGATGCCTTCGAGTAATCCTTTACCTCCCAAAGAAAATGCGTTGTTTAAAAGAATACTGGTAAGCTTGCATTAATTGATGAAAATTGAATATTGCCTGTAAGCTTCATGAGCAAACTTTGCTCTTTGATTGGCTATAACAATACTGAATTTCGTTTTACTACAAATAAAGTGAATATACAGTACACTAAGTCTTATAGACGTCCTAAACAAACCCACAAAAATAAGTTAGGTGACTTTTCATTGATGATGTGGTAGTGTACTGTAATATTACTTTGGCATGATGTGTCTGATGCTAGAACCTAACCTCTTCAAATGATATGAAAGTCATCTATCTTGAATAACAACTAATGTGTGGAGAAATTTATATCTCGTTATTAAATGCAAAGTAACTTTGTGGTTAAACGTGACGTTTTATTGTGTTTTCCCACATATAACTCGCTCTTCTAAAATTTGTTTTGATTATCAAAACATTGAAAACGTAAACACACAATGTATTATTTTAAATACTAATGTAAACGCAAGTCCAGAATGTCGTATTTAGTCATTTGTAAAACGTTGCTTTGTAATGTTTACTGCACAAACTAGGAGTTTTGTTATTCCTCTGAGGTTATTTGTTACAGAAATGTTACGAACAAAAGCAGTACAAAAATGGGTTGAAGTTCGCAAAACAAATTCTGTCAAACCCGAAGTTTGCGGAACATGGAGGTAAGTAACTTATATTCCCACTGAATTGTGTTTTATGTCCTCCATTTTTGTGAATTTGAAATATATTTTTGCCATCTAATCTAGTGATGGAGGACATAGTGTTTGGTGCTTGTTGTTGTCTGTTAGATGTAACCCATGGTGGTTTTTTTCATTTATGAACAATTAATTAAATGTATAATTTTTGTTGCTATTTTGGTCCCGTGAAGTTAAGACAAGCTTCATTAATTTGCTTAGGTTCTCTCATATGGGAGTAGAAAAACATTTCTTTCTTAGATTATATTTGATTGAAGTGTAGGTTGTTAACAATCAATGACAATATTGCTACTTCAGCATAGTTGTGTTTTTGTTTGTTGTTATTTGGAGGGGATTACTGAAGATCACGATTCCACCTGGAGTTGGCATCATAATACTACAGTGGTCAAACCCAAGACTCTGCTAGAAATTCTTTCCGAAGTACATTTAACAGTTTTGTGCTGGTCCAGGCAGCAACCTAATTTCTGTTTGAAAATAATGGTCCAGGATGTATTACAACAGAATTACTGCTTGAAAACAATACATCTTGCGACCGACTACAGCAGTATTACAACGATATTATTTAATGTTGTTGTAGTGGAATCGCAATCTCCAGTAGACCCATTTTGAGACCTTAAACTTTATCCAATTTATTAAATCAAATACTATTTCTTTGCAGGGCTGTTCTGTTCATATTGTCAACCACTCTTTTATTTTTATTCAGTTGAAATTAATAATAAGTTTGAGTCCATGAAGATGTATTTAATATTCCTCTCATATTCTAATGACAGAACTGTGTTAAAGTGTCCTTATTTTCATAGAAAATTATGTTTTTATGACATTAAATTCGACAGCTGGATACATTATGCTGTGTAGCAGATAGTAACTGTGTGTGAAAATTTAATTCTCATTCACTACCAAGGTCAACCATGAAAGGAGCTAGGGTGCCAATGACCCTGATGTCGACATATCCTAAAGCTGCAAAAACAACTTCAATAATGAAAGGGACAGAAAGTGTGGCACATCAAAACTTTGGCACCAGGTCGTAATATCAGACGAGTTTGCTTTACTACTGTGAAGACAATATGGATTTTGTGAGGAAATGTGTGTGTGTGTGTGTGTCCTAAAATGCAGAATTCTGTTCCTAATTTATTGAGTAGCTGCAACAAGTTTCTGCGATTGTGGAAATGGTGTGGTATGTTGATTTCTGTTGTAACCCTTTACGCCCCAACCCTCACGATCGTGAGGGTAAGGTATGACCATATACTTTTATTTTCCTGGGGGTTGAATGTAGTTGCAGCCGGAAATTATGATCGTGAGGGTTACTCTAGATCATTTTGTACTGCAGGACACCACTAGATCGGAGCTTCGTTCACTCTGCAATGTTGTTAGGCTTGTTTGTCTTCCAGTGTCGTTTTGTGAGATGTTGTGGCTTTGTTTTATCTGTAGCAGAAGTGTAAATGTATAATCCTGAAAAAGTGCTTGGATTCAATTTGTATCTGGACATCCCTAAGTATCTGTGTATTACCGAAATATCTATTTTGTGTGATTATTGTGTCTGTGGTGCTTCAAAGTGTCTCCACCATCACATTCGTGAGGTTTAGGCATTGTTGCAGTCTTCATTGACCTTCTGTGGTCCACAAATACAACCTAAACATAGGTGGAGTTGATGTTTGTGACCAGCAGATGGAATGCTATAGAGCTCGGTTGAGAAGTAAAAAATAGACATGGAAAGTAATTTGCACTTTATGGACCTCGCTGTGGTAAATGTATGTAACCAAAACATGAGAAGCATCAAAGGGAACAATATTCCAAGAAAAGAACAGAAAGATCTACTATATTTCAAATAATAATAAGGGATAATTTGCAATACCAAATTATTTTATATCTACGCAAATATTATTTGAAATTATTATATGTTTCCACAGCAGGGGGACTGCCTGCAGTTCCTCCTGTAGATAGAAGAGTATTAATTGATAGTGGGACTGAACAAGGTGAAAAGGTCTAAATTATTTAATCCAACTGTTAAGCTTCCATGCAGTGATAAGCTTTATGATGGATATGAACTTTTTCCATGCGCTGACGATATTGCAGCACCACGTACTTGCAGATACGAGCCATGTAAAAGTCGCAGCAAAATGCGGTTCGAAAAAGAAATGTATAATAGTGTCTATTGAAGGACAAGACATGTTTTAAGGACTTTCATTCTTCTCAAAATTAAAAACCAAGAAGACAAATTTCCATTTACAACAAAAATTGGACTTTAATAATGTACATTTATGCAAGCACAATCAATCTTGTGTTCTCTAAAGTATTTTGTGTTAGTATTTACCTGACCCTCACGATCATGACGGTGCCCCCCTCCCAAAATTTTGAACTTGAGAATTTTTTAAAAAATTTTTCCAGTAACATTAAAAGCCAAACAAATAATAAAAAGCATTGAGAAATGAAATAACTTTTTAAAAATTCTTCAGGTCGTAAAGGGGTAACTGAGTAGGGAAAGCAGTAAAAGAAACAAATATATATTTAGAAAGGAATGTGGGGAAGTCGTTTACCTACAACGTGTCTTGTGTGCAGGTAAATTGCTGTTCTTGTTGATAATAGGCCTACTTATAACCTGAATGGTAGAATAACAGCCAATATTTTTAAACAGTAATAGAACATTGTGTACCATTTTTTTCCATCGGGCATGACAGTATTGCCGATTGTCTGAAATTGGGATTTATATATTTGTAATATGTGTATCTGCTGATATGAAGACTGATGGTTGCATAATCACTGGGATGCAAAAATTAATTGTGGTGTTGGTCTGAAAATTGTTACAAACATATGTTGGATGATATTATTTTATATATGTTGCTCTTAGAGTTGTAATATATATATTCCTCACAAACTTCACTCAAAAAGTGCTGTAAAGTGGCAAGTCATATAGCGTTCCTTCAACTATTTTATTTAAGAATATGTTTCTATTATTCACATCAAGATTGTATGTAATGCCCAAACCTAAAAAGCCGTAACATTACACATTAAAGGATGCCATTTGTAGTCATATGCGACTTCCAGCAGTACTAATAGTATGAATCCACATTTTGAGTATCAAATACAGGAATTTCTAGATTTGTTTCTGGAAATTATTACAGAATGCAATCAGTAACAGATATGATAAAAGACCTGGAATGGGATTCATTGCAAGACAGGAAGAGGTTCATGGGAGCGGAGTGTACAAGGTGTATATTGGTAATGAGGCATGGAAAGATATTGGTGTAGATATGAAAAGTAGTGCATGGAAGGGAAAAGATGATCATGACCACAAGTTGGCACTCTATTTCAGGCACAAGGGTGTGGGAAGATTCTCTTTTTTAGGTAAGGGGGTCAGGTATTTGAATAAGTTACCAAGGGAAATGCTGAATAATTTACCAAAAATATTGAAAGAATTTAAAGTTAAAATTTGTAAAGGGCAAATTTAGGTGGGTGCAGGAAATGAGGAAGATGGGTTTGTAGGGAAATTGCCACTAGAGCATGCGCTCAATTGCAATTTAATTAAATATTATAATATTACCTGCAACAAAATGCTTCAGTGACCAGCAATGATGAAAATCAAACCAACTTAATTTCTACCTATCTGCAGGTGCCGCTAATAATTCTGCTCAAAAATCCTAACAAATGTTTAATAACTCCAAATTTCTAGTGAAATATGCTTTAACAAGAAGAACCAAATACCATTTTGTTACAGGCTGCATTTCAACTATAAAAACTAAATTCCTTAGACCTAATGCCGAAACTCTTTCAACCTAAACACAAACCTACATTAATATTGCCACAGCCTACATTTATAAATGAAGTAAAATATTAACATCTTGGACATTGAATGCAAATGTTTCTTAACAATGTAATACCTCTTATCGTTAGGACATCGCTTATGTCTTATCGTTAGCTTACGGTTCAAAGTTGTGACAGTTTTTTTTGCGTAATTTCTTCCATATTTATATTTTTGATGGCTGTTATAGCAACATATTCTCAATTAATATCGTTCAAGGAACGTGTGAATGTCTCTAAAGGGCTTCCCACAGTCGCTTACTGTATAGTGTTACGGCACTTTTTAGTGAAGTTTGTGGGGTATGCATATATTTTACAGCTCTAAGAGCAACATATATCTATACTTATAAAATGCAAGTTTCAGTAATCTGTCAAGCCATGACGTCATACTATGACTTATTGCCTTCATAGCAGAACTTAAGACCAGAGATGTCATTCTATGTAATGCTCAATATTTAATAAATAATAACACTTCGAAGTGTCCGCGAATAAATTAAGTGTCAGAACACTGAAAGAAAAGTATGTATTGCGTTTAAATTGACATGTCAGTCATTAGATGCTTATATTTACGTAATATTCGTTTGTCCATAGGTATATAAGATAAAGGCTTTAATTTTCGAGCATCAATGTTACTGAAAGTTTTGATTAGATTGCTATTTAGCTTGGCTCAGAATTACAACCAACTGTCATTTGATGTTACAGCAGAGGCCATGAATAATTTAATTTTTTTTTGTTTTTCAAAATCCTACCAGAATGGAAACAGAAACCTTTTGCTACAGTGCAAGGCATGAGGAATTATATTGAATTTTATTTTATAACAATTCTATTTAGTTAAGCAATTGCTAAGAAATGAATAACCACAACACGGAAAGAAAAGTATGTATTTAGTTTAAATTGTCTTATTAATTAACAGTTTATCAGTTACTTTTTCACTGAAATCAGTTCTTGGTTTGAATGAAAGAAGTTCCAGATTGATCACGATCTTTGTTGCCTAAACCACAATCAAAAATAATATCATGTGGCTTGAAATAAACTTTTCTCGGGTTTTCTGCCGGATAATATTTTTATTTAAATCATCGTACAACGTTTCGGCAGCAACCTCCGCTGCCTTCATCAGGTACTGCGTCATATCGAAGCTCAGACAGTAACTGCCTCACGGACGACCCGGGACTTCCATAAGTAGCCTGCTACCGGGTCGTCCGTGAGGCAGTTACTGTCTGAGCTTCGATATGACGCAGTACCTGATGAAGGCAGCGGAGGTTGCTGCCGAAACGTTGTACGATGATTTAAATAAAAATATTATCCGGCAGAAAACCCGAGAAAAGTTTATTTCATTAATACGCCGGGAAAAACTTAATTCCCACATCATGTGGCTTAACGTAAGTTGTTAAGATTTATTTTTAACATCCTCCGTTTTCACTGGGGTAATTATTTCACCCGCATATAAGCTGTGTCAGCCGTTAAAACATCGATGTTCATCACAGATAATAAGAACCCTTGAAGATTTTGGATCAAGTTTATATCACAATACATGATGACATTGACATGCGATACAGGGAATTATTAATTCGCTTTTCTAGTGGCAGTATTAGTGGAGATTGTGGTTAGGCTTGCTACAGTACAAGGGACGATAAATTACAATGAGCTTTATTTTATGACAATTCTATTTAGTTAAGCAACTGCGGAGAAATAAATCACCATAACACTCCGTTAAGTCTGTCATTTTTTACGGACTTTGAGGCTAGTTAAATAATGTAATCTAACAAACGTGTGTAACAATTTTCAGACCAAAATGACAACTCTTCTTTGTGTCCCAGTGATTATGCTGGAGCCTGAAGACTATTCTTGAATTGGTTTGTTGAAGAGATGGAGAAATATCCCATTGCTGATCAGTACAGTGCAATGTCTCCACAACAGGAACAATTCTAGAAGGCTTTGTCCCTTTAATCTGAAAACTTGTTCTCACCTTACTTTTATAATAATATTTAGGAATATGTATATATTACCTGCCATAATTAAGCATCTTTACATACATAACATGTAATGATAGTAGGCATGACAAATACACTGTATTGTACAATTTTTGAACAAATAATAAGAACTGAATAAAAATTTAAAGCAAACTCCAAAAAAATGTCTGTTTTTAGCAGCTGCAGTTAACATCAAAAGCTAATATGTATTTCTTCCACAATATCTTGTATGGAACTGCCTACATTCTGGATGACTGTACTCAGTTAGTAAATATTTGATGGCTGTACTTTTCACCTATTCTTAAGTAATGGAACATTTGCATGAATTTTCAGACTGAAAAAAACGGTTACTTTTAGAATCGCTCACAGGACAACAGCCATTTCCTTAAGGCTCAATCACACGGGACGATTTTTGTCTCTGCTACTAATCGCGGCGATCATTTGCCACGATTAGTAGCAGCTATTAGCCTGTCACACGGAGCTACTGGTTTGTGTGATTAGGTTGTGGCTAGTGAAGTAATGTTTCAACCTTATTTGTTGGTTATGATGTACAAATCACGTCATACAGTTCTGAAACGACTGATTCATTTGGCTAATGCTGAGTTGAGCAAACATTTATTACATTAATTTAAAAAAACAAAAACAAAAATGGGACCACGACTGGATTAGACGAATAAAGAAAGCGGAGGCCTCTGTGTTTCTTCTGATAAAACTAGCCTACAGAAATATTCAGGGCTAACTGATGGAAAGTTTGATAAATTACTTGAAGTGATTGCTCCTTAACTTATGAAAGAGATACACTGATAAGAGGTGCGATTCTATGTAGGACCAAACTAGAAATTAACTTGTGTTACATGGCAAGTGGTGATAGCTTGAAGACTGTGGAGTATTTATTCATAACTAAATTACTTTCTGTATGCATCCTTAATGTTCTTAATTATTTTCTGAGATGTTCATCAGATGGAATGATCAATGCAGTTTCATTCAGTTCAATAAATAACCTACTCAAACAAATTTTTTTTGCACATTCTTGTTCATTTATTTATTGTTGATTAACATAAAAGAACATAAAAAATCAAACATTTGGTCACGTTTCCTTCTCGGTTTTCCATGATGACAACAATAAAAAAAAAAAGGACTAGTGATTGAGCTGTCAGATGAGGCAACAACAGCGCTGTGAAGCGGCGACTGGGTCACGTGACTGCCCTAATTGCGCGCTACTGGCGATGAGAATTGAACATGTTCAAATCGAATCGCTGCTATTTTTGATAGCTGCTAGTCGAGTCAGTAGCATTGTCACACAAAGCAATTAATCGCTGTTATTCAAGTAGCAGCGACAAAAATCACCCCATGTGACCGAGCCTTTAGGGAAAGTTCTGATCATTGTTGAGTTGTATGCGTTGTTTAGCTGGTTATGTATTGAGAGAAAATATTTTTACTTTTATTATTTTTTTGTGATTTTTAAAGATTGGCATACTTTCTTTATCCTTTCAATAGCATTTGGGTGGGGGGGGGGGGGTCAAAAATAATAGCACAGTTCTACAATATGACCCAACTCCTCGATTTTGATTATGATTTTACTTGCTGCTATCCTAATGTTGTGAAAGCTACCTTGCATACGGTTTGGCATGGGACAGTTACCTCTGAATATTGGACAGTATTTGGCTTGCCGCAGCATTATTCCCAGCTTATGCGGATGAGCCACTGCTTGTCATCCAGCAGTATCTCCTCATGGTACGACACTTCACACATATTGCGTCGACACCTGACAGTCCAGTTTATGATGCAATTATGAATCCATCATTCGAACGCATCTACATTAACCATCATAAAGAAACCAGACTTTTCAGCTACCATACAAGGGCTGTTTTGGAAGAATATGGTTATGACTTGCCCAGTTTTTATCACTAGGGATCGAGTAAATTTCCCTCGTGGCTTTTATAGAGACCCTGAATATTTTTAGACATGTAACGGTGCAACAAACTGTTTACCACCGACTGTTTTTAGTGATATTTTAAATCAATATCGTTCTCTTATCCCTGTGTGCTGATGGGTCCAAGCTGGCCTACAGAGGTTGCTTCATAGTGTTCCCTCAAGCGACTTATAAATACAAGCTAGATAGCAGGTTCAGCATATATACCATAAATTGTTATGCTTTACTAAAGTCACTGCAGCAAATGAAAGTAAGATGTGACATGAAGTATATCATATGCTTTTGTTCCCTCAAATGCAATCGGGCATTGGTAAACACATACCCAGCAGACCATCTGGCCCAAGACATACAGGATTCCCTCCTGTCTTGTCAAAAGAAGATTTTACTCTGTTGGGTTCCTGGCCATGTGTGAATCGTAGGGAATGAGGCAGTGGAAGAAGCTGCCAATCAGCTTATAACAAAATCAGAATCGACTTTGCTACAGTCACAAAGTCAGATCATGCCTCAGTATTGAAAAGAATTATCTCAGATGTGTGGCAGAGGCAATAGCTGTAAGTCGAGCGTAACAAGCTCTAGTTGGTCAGGCTGACTGTTTTGCTTTGAAGCAGCTATTTCCCATAGGCAAGAAGAGATGAGGTTCTTTTTACTCACCTCCGAATAGGGAACAATCCTCTGAGGTTTAGTTTTTTTCTACTCTGGGAGGAGCTACCGCAGTGTGATGCTTGTGGCATTCCTTTGACAGTGTGCCCCATACGATCAGTCTGTGTATTATTTATATTTTAAAGGGTAGATGTTGTCATAGCCAATAAACTCTCCCTTATTTAAAACAATGATAATGGCAGCATAGCCAAAGTTTTTAATTTCTTTGTTTTTGACCAGTCTTGTCCCAAAAGTTCAGGGCAGTCTGGCTTAGTATTTAAGATTAATTGATTGCCCTTTTACAAACATCCGCCAGTAGCATAATTTTTGATACTTTAGTTTTAACTGTATGAGTATGTTTTAGGTCTGACTGGCCTTTTTAATAAAATATTCATATTTTTCTACTTCCGCATCCGCAAAGTGACCTCTGTTACAACCCTGGCTGTAACCAAACAGCTGGAGGCTACATTTTGTGGCTTCCCAAGGAAATTATTTTGAAGCAGACAATATTCAGTTGTAATTTTATTTTAATAAAAATATTTATAAATGTAAATCTCATTACTTAGTTTACACACTTCGTATGCCTACATTTACAGAACATCAGGCTCTTAAATACTGGGATTTTGTTTTCAAGGAATGGTTGTAAATATATGTTACGGGAAACCTGTTTATCAAAGACAGTGGATTTGAACTTAGTGAAGTATGGATCCCAGCATAACGCATCATTAGGGCGCAATTATGGCATTGAATACTTAACATATATGCCAGACTATCACCTTGAGATTGAACCTACTTGCCGCAGTAACAATCATTTTGTTGGAACATCTCTTCCACGCTTGCTATCTTGTTATCCCTGTGACATTTACTACCTGGTATAGTTGTGAGTATCAGCACTATCAAGAAGTCAAATTGGCTCCTTACTCATGTAACAACGATTGCTAGCTAGACTGTTGTGGAATTTCGCTGAGACAACCTTGAATCACATGTATAAAATACGTTTAACTGACAGTTTAAAACAATTTTACAAATTGGTTTAATTATGATTCAGTTTTATTCTTTTATTTACTGTTATGTCCTCTATTTTATATTACTTGTCTGCATTCTGTAATTTATTCATTATTGCTCATAATATTTGGTACCTTACTTAATTTTACAGAGACACTTGCTATGAAAGGGCTGACATTAAATTGTTTAGGACGGAAAGAGGAAGCCTATGAATATGTTAGGAGAGGTCTGCGAAATGATCTCAGATCACATGTTTGCTGGCACGTGTATGGGCTCCTTCAAAGATCGGATAAAAAATACGATGAAGCCATCAAGTGTTACCGAAATGCTCTCAAATGGGAAAAAGATAACATTCAAATTCTTAGAGATTTATCCCTTTTGCAAATACAGATGCGAGATCTTGAAGGTTATCGGGTAAGTTGATAATTAATGTATTATTTTATTGGAGCCTTGATAAGACTAATATTTCTCTAACATTTGTGGCCTTTATGTTTAGGACACCCGGTATCAGCTGTTTATGCTCAGGCCAACTCAGCGTGCCTCATGGATTGGATTTGGGATGGCATATCACCTTCTTAAAGAATATGAAATGGCACAAAATATTCTGGAAACGTTCCGCAAAACGCAGCTAGTTAGTATTGTAAAATACTAAAGTAATGTTGCGTTTATTATGATTGATTTAGCAATTTTATAGTAAGTTGGCCTAAACATAATTTTATTTTTACTTCAGCAAAAAAGTTCATATGATTATGAACACAGTGAACTGTTGTTGTATCAGAACATGGTCATTCAGGAATCGGGGGCATTGGAGGAAGCTCTGACTCACCTTAATAAATATGCAGACCAAATATGTGACAAGCTTTCAGTTATGGAGACGTGGGGTAAGTATAAATATTTACTATCAAAAATAATCAAAACAATACTGATTAAACTCATCGTTGCCAAAGCTGAGGGTTGACTTCATAATCATTTTATTAAAAAAATTGGCTACACTATTAGGTGTTTTTGTAGCCTCTGCAGCTCTCCTGCTTTCAGCTCTTGTAAATGATGTATTTACTCTTTCTGTCCTTTTCTTATTACTGTTGCCTTATATATTTATATATTTCCCTGTCGTTTGCTTCGTAGTTTGTTCCTCAGGTTGAATAATTTCTTCTGGGTATCCAAATTTAATTACTTGAGAATTATTGATTTTTCATATACTGTCCATCTTTGAACCAAGAGTATCCTGATACATAGTGGGTTTTAACTTACAAGATTTGAAGACCAGTTGTAGCTGAAATTTCATGGGGTCTTAAAAAGAAATAGATTGCTTATTGACTGTTATAGAGAATTGCTAGATCAGTTGCAACGGTTATTTGTTTTACATCTTTCCACAGGTTTTGTAGTTTATCTGGATAAAGACTGAAAGAAAGGTGCAATAGTCCATCTACTTGTCAAACTACTGTCTCTGAATTCAAAAGGTTGGGAGATGTTATAAGGAAGTAAACCCATCACTCAGTGCAGATGTAGGCAGAATGGCTGCAACAAACAGATATACATGAACTAGCTTACTGCATTTCACTATATGCTGTAATCTTGTTTAGAGGTGAGACATACGACAAGGAGATCAGATGTGTACACACTGAGATTCGCACATGATTAAAGCGAGGGGTGAACAAGATCAAGGATTGGAGTTGCACTGGTGAAGGGGGATGTAGTTAGTTGATTACAGAAAAGAATAACTCTGGGAAGGCCATACAAAATAATATTTAAAATAAAATTTTGGATCAGAAAAGATATTTTATCTCTTTTAATAATAGCCGTAATGCCTGGCAACAGAATGTCGCCTCATTAGCTTGGCAAACTTTGGCGAGTTGTTGATGCCCGAGATGCTACATACACTGGCTGTTACCACATTATTGCTTAGCTAATCAGGAAATTTCACTGGATTTCACCTCATTAGCTCAGCAAACTTTGGCGAGTTGTTGATCCCCGAGATGCTAGATTCACTGGCTGTCACCACATTATTGCTTAGCTAACCAGGAAATTTCAAATAAATAAACTGCTTTGATTTTAATTGCAAATATATTTTTAAAAAGAAGTGTAACTGCAATGTTGGCTAAAAAGCAGTTGTCTTTTGTGATTTATCAAGGGCCGAAGTAAAAAATTATAATGTGACATTTATTTAAATTTACATGTTCATTTTTGTTTATTTACAATGATTAGATGCAAAAATTAGTGTAAGGGGATAGCATCCAATGTTAACACACTATCCCCTGTAGCACTTACTAAGAATTTTTGGACAGAAGATAAGGACCAGGGAAAAACTCAAAGAAATTTTTCGTAAAATGTAGTTTATCACAAAATAAATCAGTAAGATAAATAATCTTTATTCAATTTTAAAATTATTCTTTCCTTAGAAACTTTTTCATAACAATAAAAAAATTTCGTGTTTTTAGGGGAGTAGTAATTAGTATATAAATAAATAAAAAATATCTATAATGAAAATAAGTTATATGTTTACCTGTTGGGTCTTACCTGAAGTTAGGAAGAAGGGGATGCCTGGTCTTGAGGATAAGTTAGTAGTCTAATTCCATCTATGGTGTTCAGGGGGGGGGGGGCAGTAGTATTAGGAAAAAATCTGGCAGATCTTGCTACAAAATGATTGTTGAAAGTTATGTAGAACTGGTATGCGCTGCACTAGATAGTATAGGTTACCGTTATGAACGGGTTGCCTTTGGTCGTTCATCCTGATAAGAAGCTGTACAGTAAAAACATGTGACAGCAGGTAAGTTGGTAAATGAGGTGTTCAGTTGTGCAAGTAGCATGACTAATAAAAGGGAAAGGATTATTCTCTAGTGGATTGGAATAAGTAGTGCCAGCTTGATACATGCTGCAAGTTTTGCAGTGAGGTCTTTTTGTTGGTAAAGATCCATATTGTAGTCCAATAGAATCAGGTCATGGACCAAGATGTTCTTGAGATGGGGCAGTCTGCTGAAGCACACGCGTAAGACAGCAGTCAGGATTTTTTGCTGGAAGGTGCACATTTTAGGAAAAAAATGTAGAATGTCCTACCACAATGACGAGTCACAAGTAAAAATTAGCTATTTTGCTTTGTGGCAGATGATGACATTAAGAAATCAAATACTTGTGTGACCATTTAGTCCCTCTTCCCTTCCCTGACTCAAACTTAAAGTCTCATTATCATCCTCTGTGTGTACTTCATACATTTGAATTGGTAGCAATGCAGTCCATTTAAATCTAGTGAATTTGCTTCACTGTAATGCTTCTGTCAGTGCAAATAAGAGGTTAACAAATATTTGCTGTGTATTATATTTTTGTATACTATCAGTGTTTTATTTTCTGCTACATTTGATAGTTGACACTGAAATCAGTAATTAATGTTACTAATGCTGTGTGAAGGAGGATGTTTAATGTTTCTTCCATTTTTTTCCACCAGGGAAGCTGTACCTTGAACTGAAAAGGTATAAGGAGGCAGAGAGTATTTATAAAGAACTGTTGCTGCGCAATCCTGAGAACACAACTTATTATATGAAATTGCAAGAAGCTCAACTGTTACAGAATCCAGAGGACAAAGTGCAGTTGCTCATCTCATACCAAGAACTCTTCCCAAGGCTCAAGCACCAAAGCGATTGCCATTGAATTATGCCTCTGGTAAAGTAATTATATGATTCCACAAGATTACATTATCAAGATGGTGATTCCATATTTTGTCTGTTTAAAAGTTGACAGTATGTGTGGCAACATTTGGACTGCATAAGCTTTGTTGGGGGTGGCGGGGAGGGGAGGGGGACTCTACATTTGCTATGCAGGTTGTACACCCTTGATATTTGTTACAGGAGCACCTGTTATGCACACATTCAGTTTTGTTATAATGTACGAGGGTGAGTCAAATGAAAACCTTAAATATTTTTTTAAATATTATTTATTGTGCAGGAGTGGTACAAAGCTGTATCACTTTTCAACATAATCTCCCCCACACTCAATGCAAGTCCTCCAGTGCTTAAAAAGTGCATAAATTCCTAAAGAAAAAAATTCTTTTGGTAGTCCGTGCAACCACTCGTGGCGTACTTCTTCATCAGAACGGAACTTCTTTCCTCCCATTGCTTCTTTGAGTGGTCCAAACATATGGAAATCACTTGGGGCAAGGTCTGGTGAGTATGGTGGATGAGGAAGACACTCAAAATGCAGGTCTGTGATTGTTGCAACTGTTGTTCGGGCAGTGTGCTGCCTTGCATTGTCATGTTGCAAAAGGACACCTGATGACAGCAATCCACGTTGCTTTGATTTGATTGCAGGCCAAAGATGATTTTATAGGAGATCTGTGTATGATGCACTGGTGACTGGTCCCTCTATGCATGTAATGCTCCAAAATGATGCCTTTTTCATCCCAAAAGAGAGTCAGCATAACCTTCCCTACTGATGGTTCTGTTCGAAATGTCTTTGGTTTTGATGATGAGGAATGGCACCATTCCTTGCTCGCTCTCTTCGTTTCCGGTTGGTGGAAGTGAACCCAGGTTTCGTCCCCAGTAACGATTCTTGCAAGGAAGCCATCACCTTCTCATTCAAAGCGCCGAAGAAGTGCTTCACAAGCATCAACACGTCGTTCTCTCATTTCAGGAGTCAGCTGCCATGGCACCCATCTTGCAGACACTTTGTGAAACTGGAGCACATCATGCACAATGTGGTGTGCTTAACCATGACTAATCCTTAAACATGCTTCGATGTCATTCAGTGTCACTCGGCGGTTTTCCATCACTATGGCTTCAACTGCTGCAGTGTTCTGTGGAGTCACAACTCGTTGTGCCTGACCTGGACGAGGAGCATCTTCCACTGAAGTCACACCATTTGCGAACTTCCTACTCCATTCGTAGACTTGCTGCTGTGACAAACATGCATCACCATACTGAAACCTTCATTCTTCGATGAATTTCAATTTACCCGCATAACAGCCAGTCTGTTAACATATGTTACCACTGCAATAATAATCACTCACAGCCAACAACAATATAGCCAACATAGAATTTTTGGTGCTACCAGCTTAAACATAACCCAGAGATTAAGCAAACTGGGTTACAAATAATACAAATGTTATATACAAACATACGTTAAATAAATGATTAGGTGTACTGAGAATGTCACAATTGCTCTCCCATTAAAGAGCAACCGAAGCAATAAACTGATATATCATTTTGAGAAAACACTCCAGAACATATCCCACCAAAAGTCCATAAAAATCTCACAGCCGACTTGCATAAATTTTTAGTCTAATTTACTTTGCTGCAAAATAACTGTTCATTCAGTCTACTAATGGCCAGTTTACTTAACACTAGCACTAAACTCACATCTTTACTATCACTTCGTATATGCACAACCAATTTGCAATTACTCTTTCACTTTGTACTATATGGTTAATCCTGATTTTTTTATTAGAGTTGGGGTAAACTAACCAATATGCATTTGGATGTGGCTTCACAACTATTTAAAAGATTGTAAGCTTTTCATATGTAAAGTTTGTAGCAGAAAACCACCTGTAAGCTTTTAACATGGTAAGTTTATGATGCTTTTTTACATGCCTGAAAACCCCATCTAAATTGCTGCAGTAGTTTTTGCGCAGTACCTGTTTAAATGAAGAGATATGTGCAGCTTGCTTACAGATTTATGAGAATATATACTATATAATTTCGTACAGTCATTCACTCACCTCGATAGCTATTGGCTGGAGAACGGTGTCATGTGTCAGCCTTCTCGCTCGCAAAACAGCGACCAGAGATGCCTGTACAAGAAATTCATTGTTATGTCCACAATTCAATAGCTAAGCAGCTGCTACCAGATTAATAGCCAAAATACAGTAATTAAGTTTGGTTTTCATAGTTAAAAAAATATTGATTAATTTTGCGGCTGAAGAAATGTGGATCTGCTTTTCAGTAATATCTTTAAAAAATTAAATTACTCATGGTATCTGCTCTAAACACAATGACAATTGTCATTCCGGCTTGGAAAAATTTCAATCTAATTAAAATTTTCACTAATATTGTTGCATGACCAAAGTTTATGCATTATGGTTTATTTTGCTTTTTAGAGATTTTACTGACCACTTTCATTAATGGCTATTGCTCATGTTCGTATTAAGGAAATTCATTTCTTCGGAGTTGCTCAACTGTTTAATAATATGGAATGTGTTTTAAGTTCTCTGGCCTTTACAGATACACGAGTGTTTTCCTAGTCTCAATAAAAAATTGAAAAACAATGTCATGCTTTCGAAACAAACAGAATTTTTTTAAATTTTGCAAATTTTAAGGGTCAAATACAAGTAAATTTGTATTTAAGCAATTATACGATTGCGCTATTGTCCCTGTTTGTGTTTAATACCTACCTCTATTAATGCTTTTGAATTCTCCAAGATCTAGAGTTTTTATTAACCCTGAAACACAGCTCAAGTTTATATTTGGTCAAATCAGGTCAACCTGTCTTAATCTATCATCCTCAAAACTGGAACTATTTTAGATCCGTGATGATATGCAAAAAAAATGGTCACGGGCTTACACTAGTGATAGTATAAATTTCTTAGCCTTTCAGATTAACATAAAAATGACACATGCCCTACTTTACCTCAGGAACTATCTCATTTGAAACCCCATGAAAATCTGACCACTAATTTTTGTCTGAATCCCGTTCAATTTGTTTACACTTTCATTATAAATTTCTCAGCTTCTGACTCCACATCTAATGAAACGTATCCTATTTTACCACCAGCATCGGTGGCTGCACATTGTCAAAAAAACTTGTCAAAATCCGACCAGAGTTATTTGTGTGTGTCTCTTTCAGCAAAAATCTTACTCATTTTTTTTATAGTGTATTCTAAGAAGGAAAATGGGTTGGCCTAAGAAAATATGGAGACAGTAAATCGTGTGAAGTTGAAACAAACTGTAAGTGGCGTGAGCCTTGATATTAACTGATGTTTCATTCCTGTAATCTGACTCTTCTTTATCGAATTGTTCGATGGAATCTTGTATACTGTTAGTTCTCTTCTTAGGAAAAAAAAGCTCAGAGTCAATTTTAACATTGTCATGTCTCAATTTAGTTGTTTTAAGTTTTTTCTACTCTTTATGTTTCAGGTTCTAATTTCCGAAACCTAGTCGACAAGTACTTACGGCAAGGACTTCATAAAGGAGTGCCTCCTCTGTTTGTAGACTTACGTTCACTCTACAAGGATCCGGAGAAGGTAGAGATAATTCACCAACTTGTTCTTCAGTATGTGGACGCATTGAAGACATGTGGTAGATTTAGTCAAGGAGGTAAGTCATCTATATGCTTATCCTTGAATTTTTGTGAACATATGGGAAATGAAAATTTTGTCTAGATTTTGGTTTTTCATGATTTTTCAAAATCACTCCAAGCAAATGCCGGAATCATTTCTTCAAAAGTCAGCTGTAAAATCTTTCCTTTTTCTAGCCCGTCATTTCTCTCATGACATTGGTGTTATGAGTCATAATACACTTAGAAGTAACTGCAATCCTTCCCATCAGTTTTGAGGGATGCTAGAAGCAGTTGGAGGTAGCATTGTAAATAAGTGTTCTGATAAGAAAAAAGGGAATCCAACACTTATCATGGGAGACATAGGTTAAACTTATTGTGTGGTGGGCACAATGAAAGATACCTAAAAAATTTGTTGTGCTGTGTTGGAAAGAAGTTGTATATATGTATCATTTTCATTCTCTTTTGAAGTATCTCTTACACATGAATATTTTGTAATTTTAAAAGAAAATATAATATTTATCCTTAAAAAGCTGTCAAATTAATGTCATAAATGTTAAATGCATTGCAGACACAACTTGAGTGGCCAATAACAACAATAATGGAATGGTAAACAATGTTTAAAAACAATATGAATAATGAAGGAAAGAGAAATTAACCCACCACATACCACAGTGGACAGCTGCAATGAGAGGAAACACTTATGCTGACAAACAAATAAATACACAGTATTTCTGCATCTGCCTTGAGTAGTAGATAAATGGGCCATTAGGCTCCGTACGTGTGCACACATGGAACGTCACCCAATAACTAGTTGGGTAGTGGGGGAACGGCTAAGGAGTAGATTATCAATATGTCGGCAATGTATGTGATAATATATTGCAGCCGATGGTAAAATGAACATATGTATCAAGGGTACCTAGTACTGATGTGAAAAGTTATATCTAGAGAGAGAGAGAAAAATATATTGATGAATTAAGTGGTTGGATTTTAACGGTGGTTAAGACCAGGTGGGTGTCTGGTATCCTGGATATTCTGGTACGCTAGTTCCCATCTCCGGAGTTCTGCTGCAGTGGTGCTGTCAGGGAAAACTCTGACTGCTCTCACAGTAAAACAGTCATTGAGATTGTTGGAATCATGGCTATTGGCATGTTCTGGGATTGGAAGGTACAAGTTGCGGGTGTGGACTGTTTGTCTGTGGCCATACATTCTAACTCAGAATTGCTGTAATATGAACACGGAAATGAATAGACAAAGTAAATTACCAGTAATTGCATTCTGTGTCATTGCAAGAGTAAAAAATACTTCATTTCTTTATTTTCCTTTAATACCTGTAAAAAAATATTGAGGAGAGGTTACATGTAATAAAAAAAATTACAGTCTCATTTCACAATAAGTAATTGCTGTAGTTCAGATTTTTCATTTGGTCCCCATTTCCATTCAAACAGTCTGAATGCACTAAAGATAAAGAAAATAATACGAACTCTTGCTGAAATTTCCTTTCAAAATCAGTGGTGTTGCTGTGCTTGGCTGAAAGTTGCTTGGTAGCAAAGATTTCAGAAAGTGTTCAGGCAGTGAGATTACTTCTCTACCTTTGGCATTTTGGCTCTTAACATTTACTGAGCACCAAGGGAGCTAAGAGATTATTATATAGAGCCTGCCTTTTTTTGTTAGTGCATTCAGTTCATGTGCTTCAGTATAGACAGAAATGCTCAGTCGATTTTGTCTTACCATCTGAAACGGGCAACTAGACTTTGCCTGATTCATGGGATTGGGTCAATGCAGCAACCACAACACGTATGTACCTTAAGTGGGAGAAGTCTACATACATTTAGGCACAATCACCAAATTCGTTCTACTGGCGGAAATACAGCAGGACTTTAAATATCTAGGGTCAGACCACACTGTGGTCATCCTCACTGGTACATTACTCGATGATGCTATCGTGTCCGTACTTGTCCGGGGCCTGAATTTTGTAGTGGACTAAAAGCCCATACCCACGGAGGACATCATCTGGCGACTGAATAGGTCATTGCACAGTATACCTGGAGAAGATGTAGAAGAAATACAACTTCAGATCTGTCAGGTATTGAAGGCCAAACAACCTAAAACCAACATCACATGAACCAAGTGACTTAGCCCAGACTTTGGAGCAAGACGTGGATGAGCCTAGCACTAACAATTATGCCAGAACAGTCAAATCAGCTCTCCGTAGTGGACTGCTAGGTAAGCAGGTTGGGTGATGTCATCGTAGTGGACCATGGTGAGGCACTGCGCTTACAATTATACGAGGAGGAGCATGATGCAAGGCAGGTCTGATCAGGCAGTAACAGCAGGCTTACACCCAACAGAAGGCATGCGACACCTGATGACGACAGCACAGCCAGCTTCAAAACGTTATGTTTTCATGACACCCGGGAAGATACTATTGCAGCAAAGTCTCCACTCGCAGATTACTTGGTATTATTTGAAAGATTTTGTACTTGAATGTAATAAACGTATGGAGTCAACTGGAATATTATTGTTTTGTATTTCATGTAATTAGTGGGTATGCTGAAAAGTGATTGCAAAAAATGATCCTGTGACATTATTCTTGACATTTTCTCAGATCCAGATTTGGGGGTTTTCCATGGTTTCCCCAAATCACTCCAGGTGAATGCCTGGATGCTTCCTTCAAAAGGCCATGGCCAAATTCCTTCCCATTCCTTGGCCCCCATCCTTTCCCGTCTCTAAAGACCTAGTTGTTATAGGAGACGTTAAGCAGATTAAAAAAAAATAAAAATCACAGATCTTCATTTTGACCAGCTCGTCACTAAAACAACGTGGTGCCACAATGGAAATGAAAACATTTTAGATATTCTCGTTACAAATAGGCCTGACTTATTCATGGACATTTCTACCACCATGGGAGTAAGTTCATATAGTTATAATTGCTACAGTAAAATTAACAGCTGCATGCAAAAAGATTCGAAAATGCCCCAAAGGAGTGTTTTAGAATGTTCTTTGTTTTTTTTTTTTTTTTTTTAATCTACTTAACGTCTCTCTAACAGCAAGGTCTTTAGAGACGGGAAAGGATGGGGGCAAGGAATGGGAAGGAATTTGGCCATGACCTTTTGAAGGAAGCATCCCGGCATTTGCCTGGAGTGATTTGGGAAACCATGGAAAACCCAAATCTGGATGCCCAGACTGGGATTCGAACCACCGTCCTCCCGAATGCGAGGCCAGAACGCTAGCCGTTACACCACCACGCTCGGTGTTTTAGAAAGTATTTGAAGGATAATTACATTACCTTCATAGAAGCAAGAGGCTTGGTTGAAGAGATGTGGCTTCGATTCATGTGTATTGTCAGGGAAGGTATAGACTTACTATAATGAAATGGATAATCAGGGAAGGGAATGACGCCCTGTGGTATACACATAAAGTTAAAAGGTTACTTAAAAATCAAAGGAAAAAAGAAGTGGCCTTTGCAATATAAATTACAAGGAAAGGGAAAATAACTCATCACTCACCAAAGTTGAAGACTGCGAGGGGTGAAGAACACAAGAATACACAATTTTTCAGTTTTACACCTTATTCGTGCTGTAGGAAATGAGTCATGTGATCCGGGAGCTGTGCTAACCTAAGCAGGAGCCTTTTCACATACACCACGCTAATTGTTGGTTAACAATTTAAATATTTAAAGATTTATTTAGATATTTTTGCATGCAAATTTCCCAATAACTAGGGATCATTTTGAAGAAATGATTGTAACACAGACATATGTAGAAAATACCCTACAACATATACTAGGGGGATCGAAATCCGTTGTTAAAATGTCTGATGGCCTCCAAGTTAGATGGAACTATTAAGAGAACATTTCCTTTTTTTAGCCCATTTCTATGTTCGAAAAATTCTGTCATAATTCTGTCATTCCACACATTGTGGGTTTTTTTTTTTTTTTTTTTTTTTTTTTTTTTTTTTTTTTTTTTTTTTTTTTTTTTTTTTGAACTCTTGTATGTTGAAAGGTGTAAACTACTTGGAACAAATTTTTGGGGTAGTACCTTATTTCTTTGTTTTGTTTCAGATGCAAATAACAATCTTCCTAAGGAACCTGCCTCTGCCTTGTTGTGGGCCTATTACTATCTAGCCCAGCATTACGACTTCCTTGGAGATACGGAAAAGGCTTTGTCATATATTAATGCAGCAATTGATCATACGCCAACACTCATTGAACTTTTTGTTACAAAAGGTAGAATATACAAGGTAATGTCTTTCAGTTAGAGTATATTGACTGTTATGTATCTCTTCTTTTTTTTTTAACAATAAATGACATTTGAACTAAATTTTGTTTGATGAAAAGCAGCAATACCAATGAGCGGGGTGAATTTTACCAGTAGTAAAAAAATATTCATGACATAATAATAGAAAGAGTTGATAAGCAATACAGTTCATTTTACCCGAGGGAGAAAATTTTGGTGATGGTCTTCCATTTGTTTTGAGAATTACTAAGCAAATATAATTTTACTCTTAATATCAGATCAGCTTGTAATTATTTTTGTGTGTGTTTTTTGTATTTTAATTTTATATAAAACTTTTATTTATTTTTATTTTTTTTTTTTATAGGAATTGACAGAAATATAGTTTCCTTTGTGGAAACGTTATGTTGCAGTATACAATAGCACATTAGCGAAAAATATTGAAAAATTATGCTTGGTTTGAAAAAGATCATAAATCTGTTTGTTAGTAAGTGTATATCATTTGTCAATCTACATTGGTACAAATGTTAATTTTGTTTGCAGCATGGTGGGGATGTCATAGAAGCTTACAGATGGCTGGATGAAGCGCAAGGTCTCGACACAGCTGATCGATATATAAATTCCAAATGTGCCAAGTATATGTTGCGTGCTAATCTTATTAAAGAGGCTGAAGAAACTTGCTCGAAATTTACCAGGGTTTGTAGTAAAATTCCTTTTTCAGCCCACATTATTAAAATTCACAATGTCCTTCTGTCTTGTGTTTACTGTTCAAATTTTGAGTAACCGGAAGAAATATTTTTGTTACATTTTTACAAATTGGTTGTTTCATATCAACAAGCCCTTGTCCAACCTCTTATATAATTATTTTAAATATTTCTTCATGTGAGTCTAGTGCCTTTGGAATTGGTATCATTGTCAGTGGTTACATTTTTTTATTTTTGATTCGGCCGCCAGATCTGTTGGCCAAAGAATTAATTGTAATTAATTCATCTTTTTAGTTTATTAAATTCTACTTTCTTCGGGGATTGGTGGCTAGTTTGATTTCCTCTTTTGTCCAGTGCACTTTACTCAATATGTTCAACAAAACTTACATCTGGCCACTGACTAATTATATATCTGTGTTTAAGTATAGGTTCGTATCTAAATTACAAAGTTCCCAGAAAGATACAGAAATTGTCCATTTTGCACAATGAAGTAATAAGAATTTGTGTCAAAATAAATGTCAACTCAATATGAAATGGCAGAATTTTATTATCTATTAACTTGAAGTTTACCAGCAATATCACCCACATAGACACATAAATAAATATACTCTTATACAATAGTTTTCCTTTCTTCTTATTATCAATTTATTTTCGTTAATATCATTTCCACAATTCTCACGCCTCCTTCCAACTTTAATGAGTTGATAACTCACTCTCCTCTCTTCCTCTCTTGAACTAATATTATATCCACTCATATTTTCATTCCATGCTAATTCTTAAAAAAAAAAAAAAAAAAAAAATTATCAGCATACACTCAACAAAAATTCCTATTCCTCACTTCTCATATTAAAAGACATCTATATTAAATAAGATTCTTTCAATTTCCTTAACACATGATGTGAATCACCCGGTAGTGATAAAATCAAAGCACCTTTAATCATTATTCATATAAATCTTGTGGAAGGCAATTACTCACCAACTAACAATTCTCCTGGTGACCTAAAGAAATATCACCCAATGTAACCATTGAAATACTTATATTTTGACAACCTGCCCCATCCTAGTCTGTGCATTTCTCACTAGTGTCTTGGCTTTTCTGATATTTCTGCTAATATATCATTTCACTTAAGTCATTAGTTCTCTGTTACAAGGTTATCGATAATCCATGTTTCTTTTTCTTTACAGCCTCAACTAATTCTTTATTCCAAACTTTTAGGCCCTGGCCTCACATTCTAGAGAAGACTTGTTTGATCCCTTTCCAGCCATCTAGATTTCCATGGTTACCCAAAATCATTCCAGGCAAATGCCAAGTTGGTTCCTTCAAAAGTCATGGCTAAATTCTTTCCCTCAGCCATTTCCCGCTTTGACAAGGTGTAAAGCCATATGTAAAAATTAATAACAATAAAAATCATGATCAAAGTTATGCCAAAATGGGCAAAATAGATACCACAGCATACAGTAAATTTTGCCACTTGTTGTAATTTCTCCACAAATTACGCATAGATAAAGTGAAAATTTTGAACAGTATACAAAAGAACAACTCGAAATCCTTAGATAAATCAATAACTATATTTTTCCTTAGTTAAAATTCCTACTGTGTTGTGTAATGTGTTATTAATAATTATTTTGTTATATAAAATCTATCATCATAATATTTTTCTTATGTGTTAATAGTAGTAATATTACTAACAAAACCTTTTCATTTCAGGAAGGTGTCTCAGCAATGGAAAATTTAAACGAGATGCAGTGTATGTGGTTTCAGACTGAATGTGCCTTGGCATACCAAAGATTAGAGAAATGGGGAGATGCTCTGAAAAAGTGTCATGAAGTAGATAGGGTATGTACACAATATGCAAGTAGCTCCAAAAGATATTGATACTCTCCAGATTGGAAAAATTTATCGAACTTGTTTCTTTACTTTAAAATTTTGGCTCAACTTTGTCTTCAGTTGTGTCCGTCTTTTTATTTTAGCACTTTTCGGAGATAATAGAGGACCAGTTTGACTTCCACACTTACTGTATGCGCAAGATGACCCTGCGTTCTTACGTAGGATTGCTACGGTTAGAAGATGTTTTACGATCTCATCCATTTTATTTCAAGGCTGCCCGTTGTGCAATAGAAGTATATTTGCGCCTGCATGACAAACCTCTTCAAGATGAAACATCGGAGCAAGAGCTCGACACAGGTTAGACATCTCTGTTAATATTTCTTGCAGTATTAACGTGTTACCAGTGAAGAGAATGCTCCAATCATCAAATCTGTACGAATCATTAACAATTGAATTTTTGAACACTCAACACCATTGTTGAATATTGCTCTATAAATATAAAATACTAGGGGAATGCTGACTGTACAGAGAGCATGCATGGCTAATGACAAATTTTTAAAGTGCATATGATAACCACCTTGTAAAGCTGCAGTTACCCATAAAAGTCTTTATTTAAGGTGGCCATCCACCACTCCATCAAATGGTGACAAAAATTTTATTCAGATAGACTACAACTTTTCAAAAAAAAAAATAATAATAATAATAATATGTTGCTTCAACAAGATTCAAAAGGTAGACTTGCAGTGAGAAAATGAATTCCACTTTTGCCTTGCACTATAATTTTTTATACCTGTGCGCTTCATAGTTTTGTTACTTGCAATTACTTTCCCAAGCCCTATCAAAAATGACAAATTTTAATTGTCATGAAAAAGTTTCTAAGGAAAGTATGATTTCAAACAATTAACGCTTTAGTGTCAAAAACTTTTTTTGGTTGTTTTGTGACCTGGTTCTATTAATTGCTGCAGAGAATAGCAAGTAAACACTGGATGCTTTTCTCCTTTCATCAGTTTCCACATCTAATTGTCATCATAAATAAACAAAAAGCAATATATAGATAAAAACAAAATACACGCCATTTTTTATGGACAGACTGCTTGTCTGCCAATGAAGGCTGGGGCACATGGAATGACAGAATTTTGAGGTGGTGTCCAGTTGTTAGCCAGACACATTTTATTAAGGGAGGTTCCCCTCAGGAAAACCATTTACATTAAAGTAATTGCAAAGAATTGGTCCTGGTGTTCTTGAAAACTACAGTCTTTCTGTTTAGATATTTTCTTCACACATACATTTCTTTTTGTTTATACTGGGAAAAAGGAAACGGCTTTTAGGCAACATAAATAACGGGCATTGAATCTTGCTTAGTATTCCAGATACATTACATGTATTTTTTTAAAACTAAATGAAATTGGGAAATCTCCACAATAGATTTGAAAGAAGATTTAGGTTATTGGGATTTGATAGGGAGCACAACATTGTTACAAAAATATATGTTTTTCTCTAATTTTTTTTTTTATTTGAGTGGCATGAATACATTTACCAATTATTTAGTTATCTAATGAACTTGACAATGTTTATTGGTCACAGAATTTCCCAACATTACTTGTTTTTGTAAAATCGCTTCCAGTTACAGGATCTACACTCCAGAAGGTTACGTAATGCGGATAATAACTTACAAAATAGAAGATAGTAGTCATTATATACTTTTTTTACAGTGACATTTACAGTATTCTTACATACTTGTAAATTCTGTTAGAATGGTGTGGTATTGAGCTGCAAAGATTCCTACCGTAACGGAACTAGTGGCAAGCCTATGCAGAGTATTTGGGAAAGTAGTTGCAGCTGAGTGTTGGAGTGACCCGTTTGGTTTCTCGTATGTGCATGGAGTACATATGTTATTAGCAACCTGCGGTAGGAGCAGCACCAATTGACAATTAGTTTTGTACTAGTTTAATCAGCTGTGACAAGCTTGGTAGCCGGAAACCATTTGTGAATGACTGTGTGAACTGGCATTTTAGAAAAATTAATGAGAACTGTGTTGAACTGAGCGGGCATGAACTCTCAATAGCAATCCATTTCGAAGCATTTGTATTTGATATTAATTTTCCACTTAAGGATCTGCAATTCTTTGCATTGTGAGATGTAGATAGCTACTTTGTTCCAGTGGTGAGAACGATTTAATAATTAAATAGTCAACCAATTATTAACAATCAATCTAATAAATAATTTCTACTTTAGGTGTGTTGGTTTAAATTTATATATTTAGAAGATTTCTCCCTTTGATTTTTGACAGACTATTCTCACTAAACAGTTGTGATATGTTTAAAAAAGTATGCATAAAAAAAGCTAGCTTTTTCCTGTCACTTCGTCCAATTGGGCCGAGAAAGTACTCTGTTGTTTTTTGTTGATTTGTTAATTACAAAAATTAATTTAGTAAGATGTATGTGATTAACTAACTGCAGAAATGGTTTATTTTTTCACTCAAGTTTTCTCACTGAATACGATAGTCTCTTAGAATCAATGAATTAATTATCAGTCTACTCATGGGCTTCACATCACTACGAGCATCTATAGAGTTTAGGATCTAAATGCTCAATACTTATAGAAAGAACCGATAGATAGCATGAGGATAGCATCAAATTTCTTTTGATACTTTTTTTCTGTTCCATTCCCAGTCAAGGTAACTTGTTGATATACATCTCAAATTTTAGGTCAAACCCTTAACCTTCGAACTAGGAGGTGACTTCAATCTGCCTTATATCGACTGGCATAATTACGTTCACATTACAGGTAGCAGGGATAAGGCCGCTTTTGAAGTAATTCTCAATTTGTTCTCAGATAATCATCTCGAGCAGCTAGTTAATGAACCTACGCGGTATCATAACGGTAGTGAAAACATTTTAGATTTTCTGGTTACAAACAGGCCAGAATTATTCACCAACATTTCAACGACCACAGGAATAAGCGATCACAAAGCGGTAATTGCGACTATCAAATTAATGACCAAGCGAAAAAGAAGAAAAGGGCGGATTGTTTACAGATTCAGTAAGGTCTCAAAGGAATGTTTTAGAACCTACCTGAGGTATAATTACCATAACTTCAAGTCAACAAAGAACACTGCTGAGATGTGGCATCGATTTATACGTATACTCGGGGAAGGTATGGAAATACATATACCGAAGCAGACAATAAAGGGGGAGAATGATCCACCGTGGTACACATGGGAAGTCAAACGATTACTCAAAAAACAAAGGAGGATACACGCACGCTCAAGAAGGAAGAGGTGTCACAGCGATTCAGAAACCTTAGCTGAGTTAAGAGGACGTATTAAGAATGTGATGTGTGAGGACTTCAACGATTTTCATTCCAACTCTCTCTCTAAGAGTCTCACAGAAAACCCAAAGAAATTTTGGTCGTATGTACGAAAAGTCAATTGTACCAACAGCAATATTCCAGCACTAATACGTGAAGGTTCCGAGGTTAATGAAAGCCGCGATAAAGCTAACGTACTAAATAGTGTATTCAGAAATTTATTTACTGATGAAAATAAGGATACTATTCCTGTCTTCCCAAGCTGTGTCGAGTTGGTGATGGAATCATTAAAATAGATACTGCAGGTATCATTAAGCAATTAGTGCTACTGAAGTGGGGGAAAGCACCGGGCCCGGATGGACTTCCAGTAAGAGTATTTTCTTGCGGTGGAAATCGGGCCATTTCTGTCCGATATATTCAGTAAATCATTAGAACAGCGAAAAGTACCTTCAGACTGGAAAATCGCGCAAGTAACTCCGATTTTCAAGAAAGGTGATCGAAGTGATCCTGGAAACTACCGTCCCATATCTATAACATCTGTTTGTAATAGAGTTATGGAGCATATATGCTCGAACTTCATGAATTTTCTAGATGAAAATAATTTGCTTACAACAAATCAACACGGATTTCTGAAGAAAAGATCATGTGAATCACAGCTGGTCCTATTTACACACGATGTAAAGTTATTGATGCAGGTTCACAAGTAGATACAATTTTTTTAGATTTTCAGAAAGCCTTTCACTCTGTGACACACAACTGCCTTTTAGCGTACGGTATATCGGATCAGCTTTGTGAATGGATCAAGGATTTTCTAACTGGTCGGTCACAGTATGTCGTTGTTGAAGGAGAAAGTTCTTCTAATCTAGATGTTACATCGGGTGTACCTCAAGGAAGTGTAATAGGACCACTTCTTTTCTTAATTTTTATAAACGATCTCGGATACAAAGTGAATTGTTTGCTGATGATGCGGTTATTTATAGTGAAGCAAGAAATTTGGCCGATTGATTATAAATTCAGCGTGATCTGGGTGTTATTTTGGCTTGGTGTGCTGAGTGGCACCATACACTAAATTGTAAAAACTGCAAGACAATGAGCATAACTAACAAAAAGAATTCAATTGTTCAGAAATACAAGTTAAACAATTCAGTTATTGATATGGTCAATTCTATGAAATATTTGGGAGTAGCAGTACAAAGGAACATGAAATGGGACATACACAAGAAAATACAGAGAAGAGCCACTCGATTCGTGACCGCTTGCTACAATCCTTATAAAGGCGCCACAGAACTGATTAGTAGACTAGGCTGAGAGTCTCTGGTAGATAGACGACACACGTTTCGTTTAAAGTTATTGGTAAACATGTGTACTCCCACTTTCACTTAAGAGTGTAGTGAAATACTTCTTCCACCAACCTATTTGAGCCGGAATGACAGGATAGATAAGATTAGAGAAATAAGGTGCCGCCTTGATTCTTATATGAATTCTTTTTTTCCTCGTACCATTAGGGCTGGAATGCACAAGAAAGAGATTAGCTTTGGTGCTGAGCACCCTCAGCCAATCACAATTTTGTGAATTGTAGAGTATATATGTAGATGTAGAGTTAACCCCCTCAAAACCTGTGCAGTAGTTCTTATGTTCTCAGAGATATATGTAAAACAATTTGAGTTTCAGAATAGATTTTGACTTCCTGATCTGGTGTCTGGTAATGGTGCTTGATTGTACATAACTCCGACTTTAAATGAGAATCTGAGCACCATAATCGTTAAAAACCCATCAAAATTTTTTGTTCGGCAGATTTTTCTTGATACTGGAACACTGGATACACTGCTGATATAAATTTATTTAACTGTATCAATAAAATTTTACATGCTGTTGTAGGTATGATCTTATAGACTTGATGAGCATTCTGGTGGCTAAATGATTAAGGCACCTGGCTTGAGATATTGAAAGGTCCCAGGTTTGAATCCCAGTCTCTGCTGGGATTTTCAAAAACCCTTAACACATCTGGCAAAACTTGGTTTGTTTACTCCAAAATGCTTCTGTGATTCAGATACCACGTTAAACTGTAGATCCACTATAGACAGCAGGATTAGCGGGTTAGGAAATATGGCAACAATGAAAGTGAAGATGGATTGCACAGCTGGTAAGAAACTCTTGTCAGCCATATTCTAAAATGATCACATTAAATTACTATAGGCTTGATTTTTCTCAGTACAATCTTATATTTTTGCTCTGAAGACTGAGATAATTAGATTTGATTGTTGGATGTTGATCAGCGTGATTCTAGAGACTGAAGCTAAATTTTGGCCCAGGGTCCAGTATATTCCAGTGTTTTTTTTCCTGATAAGGTTCTGTCCCTTGGCAGGTGGTCACTTACATAGATTTGAAGCTTTTTCTGTGTGTGTTGTTTCTTTACATCGGAGTTGGTCTTGGATTTTATTTGTATTATGAGAATTTAGGAAGAGGTGATAATTAACTGGGGAAGTAGATAAAGCACTGAGGAGATTTAAGAAATATTTCATACGAAGTGTGGCACTGGACGTGGACACTGAGATGACAGGATGAAAAATGTATAGAAGCATTTCAGATGTTGATGTGGAGGAGAATGGAGAAGATAAGATGGATAGAAAAATTAAGTTATGTTGAGGAAACTAATGCAGATCATAATAGAAAGAAAGAAGAACTGGTTGGGTCACTCGTTGAGAGGGGAGTGCTTGTTTACAGATGCCTTGTAAGGACTAGTTTGTGGGAGGAGAATGAGAGGAAGAAGGATAGATACAAATCACAGATAACATCAAAGGAAATGGAAACTACACGGATATAAAGAGGAGGGCAGAAGACAGGAGAGCATGGAAAGCCTTAGGGCAGAACACTCATAATGATCGTGATGAGAATATTTTCTAGTGGGTAATATGTTTAGTTTTTCCTGATTTATATTGTTTTTAAAGCAGGCATCGAGGTATGAGGGTTGTAATTAATTAATCAAATATCACTTGAAACTAAAATTTTCCATTAAGCAACACAGTGCATAACCTTGACCAATTAATTTTTCAATGTTTTTTGTCTTAAGAAAAATTTGATGGGTTGTTTCATCTAGAACATCTTGCTAAATCAGTTTGCTTATTGATGTTGTGTCAACTGTCATTTGTGAGGAGATGGCTTACAGAGTAGACATTTCGGTAGCATGCACAACTTAATTTGTAATACCAAGATTGTTAGTTTGATACAATGTATCAGATAAAACGTTATTGAACAAGTCCCATTACTATTGTAACATCATTTAGTCCTTCGCTGTTATTATTTAAATTGCTTTCAAATTATTGATGGTCTATATGCAGACTGAAAATAGCAGATAGTGATTTCGCATTTATTTTGTTTTAATTTGACTTGGCTGTGATAGTGCTAATTTCTAACTTTTAATAGGGAAAAGGATATACTAATGGTTTAGCTTTATACAATTGTACACTGGGGGTTTCCAATGTTTATTATCTTACCATGTCCCCTGTCTATCCTTTCTGTGAAAAGAAAAGTTCCCTCACCCCACTTCCCATTTCATAATTTTATTATTAAAAAGGGTAAATGCCTACTTTTAAGCACTAACAATGACATTTCGGAGGAAACTCACTTAGTATGTGATGTTAGAATAAAGGTTTTCTACTTTGGTGAAGGAGACATAGTACTTGCCATGGGGTATCATCCACATGGGCAGCAAAGCTACCTCACACCCTGCACCCCCCACACATCTTCGTACCCTCCCCCCCTTTCCCAGTTTGGGAACCTATACAGATTATTCTTCTCACTTCTTTTATTCTTGCTATTATGTTCGTTATAAGCCTCTATAGGTTTCTTTGCTCAGTTCAGAACAATTCCTTTTATTTAACTAACATTGCTTGATACTACACTCGTTTTCATAAAACATCTACATGTATGTGGATCAGGCTCTCCTGTTTGTTCCACCTGCAGGGTTTGAAATCTCTGCTGGCCATTTTTGTTTCTGATGGTTTCCCAATATTATTCCACACTAATGTTAGGATGGTTCTTTCAACATGCCATTGTCTTCGATTTCTATTTGCCAATTCTCTCCTGGTTCTAATTACCTTGATTTTTAATTTAACCTTAAAGCCCTAAAAAAATCGGTAGTGTCATCATTACTGGACGAGGTATTGTAGTAAAAACAAATAATAATGCATTGGTGGAAACATCTTTGAGGAAGATCTTTACATTTTAGTGGCAACTATCATAGTAATAATAGTTAACATTAATCACATGTACAAAACGTAAAATTCTACACAGTTTTCGGTATAGCTGCTTTAGCCAATTGGATAAACTTTAGTAGAATGTGAAAACTTTTGAGTGTAATGAGCTCACCTGTAGAGTATAAAATGGTAATATGATATTTAAGAAAGATCACCGCATTATTAATCTAATGAATACAGTAAAAATCTGACCACTCAGCATTTTAAACTCTTTGAGTTCAGTTTGGAGAGTACATGTGAAATTGTCACTGTGACAAAGTAGTTTCGCCGAGTGCGTTATAATCGCAGTAGATATCTAGTTTCCTGAAAGTGAGTGAAATAGCACAAGAGCCACCAGATAGGAAAAAGTAACAAAGAATTTCTGATGCCACATACGAAAACTCTGATCCTGTGACACTCCAGATAACATACAAAACAGTGAGTGGACCTCTTGGTTTGCATATGCGACTAACAGGGTTTAGATTTTTATGACATGTCATATTTTTTCCTACCTTCATTTTGACCTGTAATGCTGAATTAAACACTGATTGAATGTTTCTTATTGTATTTAGATGTATTTTATATAGCATATAAATGCATATTCAGTCCTTTTTCATAGTTTTGGTCATATTATGATAATATTTATGGTCATATTTTGAGGAGGCTGATAATTTTTTAATAGTACCGGGAATTCGTCAGAAATTAAAGATGAGAAGAAATTAAGATAATTGTTCAGAGAACTGTATTCCTATTATACAAAACTAATTTTTACTGAATTTATCAAAATTCAACAGTCAAGAATTAAAGTTATACATTATTGTCACTCTCCAAACGTTAATGATCTGTCCGCCTTATAATCTCGACAATGCAGCAGTTGCATACCTGTGTCGATCTCACTGTTACCGATACATTTGAAAATAATCCCCAGTCAGTGTTAAATCTGCAGTGGATCGGTTGGTACCACAAAATTTTCTGAAAGTGCGAAGTTGCATAAAGGAATTTGGAAAGGATTATTTTAATACAGAAGAAAAGAGTTCTTTTCTTTTAAATTATGTGAAATTAGAGTTACTTCAACAAAAGAAATTAAAATTTAATTTCCCAATTGTACAGTGAGTGCATAGAAGCAAATTATGCCGTCTACATGACAGCGAAACTATTAGAAGAAATAAATGATGTATAACTGAACATGTTTTGATGTATAGTGAATTCAAATGTTTGGTCATATTTTGTCACTTTCAGATCATATTTATCTGTTTTTAAGGTCATGTTTGCATGCACATTTCTCTATTTTTTTGGTTATAAAGATTCGAACCCTAGTGATTAGTTATAAGTTCAGATTATATGCCACTGGAATCACTGACTGGTATTTACCATATCATTTACCTAAGCATAACAGTTTGCACCATTCAGGAGGATGGAGGTTCAAATCCCACTCCAGCCATCCAGATTTGGGTTTTTGTGTGGTTTCCCCAAATCATTATGCGAATACCAGGATTGCTCCTTCAAAAAGGCTTTTGCCTAATTCCTTGCCCCCCAGTCCTTTCCCACCCGTAATGACATTGATATAAATGAGGTGTAAAGCCATAAGGAAAAATAATAGTTTGAAATGATTGTTTAGAGAGTGTTGTGACGTTCCGTGTTAATTTCTGTGTCCTCTTTATCAGTTTGGAAAGTCAGAACTGTCTGGTGGTGTTTATTTAGTAAACCGCAGGATTTAATAATCAACAGTAATAAGGAGATAATGATCTCATTTCTACTAATTTGGAAATTGATAAATCGGTGACCATTTCCCAGTTGCACAGAATTTGTCCCTGTTTTTAGTATTTTTACCGTATTTTGTGTTGTATTGCCACGCTTATTTATTGGCTGAATTCATGGTTGCTTTTGTAAATTCAAATACTGTAAATAATTTCGGTCTAGTTTTTATCGGATATATTTGTAACATATTTAACTATTTCTTTATTTTCTTGTTTACATTAATCATCATAGCTAGAAAAAGACTGCCAAATTATAATTGGTGTAATGAGTTGAGTTTTAGGTGTTATAAACCATTTCAGCTTGTAGTCAATAGTGCTCTCCATTTTATCATATCTTTCCCCGGACATGTTTAAGAAAAATCTGAAATCTGTGCTATGCAGATACAAGTAACAAAAATTAGCTGTGGGAATGAATATTTTAACTTACTACGATTTATACTGCATGTGCAGTGTGAATTGCTGTGATGTGTATGTACTTTCTTTGATGTACATTCGGAATACTGAAACATTGTTAGAAAGATTCTGATTTATTTCTCATGTGGTCATATCACCTGTTTTCTTCAGCTTGAGTCTGCAGCACGTATTCTATGAGATGTTGGGGGAACATTTATTAAGGATTTCATACGTTTAAAAATAAAAAGTAAATTAACATTGTTAGTACAGCTAGTATGCAGATTGTCAGTAATCACAGATATACAAAACTTGACTTTGTCAGTTGCTTTCTGAAATACTCTTGTAACACATTTGTAAACACTTGAAAAACACTTCTCATAGGCATGCACTCTTTTAAATATTCTTGTCTTTGTGTTCCTTTGTATTCTTCACAATAATGTGGAAGCATAATTAACATCATATTTACACTGCACTGGCTTTAACTTAAATACATTAGTCAAACAGTAAACAACAAAAACAATATTTCATGGCCTTCTCTTTGTTTGTTAGGAACATTTTTTGAAAGATTTCCATAGCTCTTATTCTTCCATACCTCTCTCTTACGAAAAGTATTATTAAAAGTATCAGTTCTCGGACACTTTCGTTGAATGTTCCTCCTCAATCAATTTTGTATGTTACATTGACAAACATACTACAGCACTGGAAATGGTCAATGAACAAGCACACTTAGTCTTGAGACACTGAAGAATTTCTTACAAAACAAAAACTACTGGCACAAACTCTACACATCTCTCAAAAGTGTCCACCTTATTTACGATCTCACTACGAAACATCTTTGCCAATTAAGCGAAGTGACAAAATTGGGCACTCACAGTGACGTGTCCTCGTAAATATTTTGCGGATAACTCTTTGCATCTTGTTTGGTGATGTTTCCGCGCCTGTATTCTGAGGCTTCTCTTATTTTAGAAAACTACTTGGCTTAGTAGTTTGTGTGACCTTATTGTACCTTCGACATTTTGTAAAGGAATAATACGATGTGGTAAGTCAATGTAGAATTGTAATTATTAAGGTGTAATGTATTCAGTCTTATTACTTCAATCGAAAGAAGTCATAACATCGATTATTATATGACGTTTGAAAAAGTCAATTCTTCCCTGAAAGTAGGAGTGACCCTGTCCACAATGTGATGTCTCACCAGTGGCTCACATTGAAATTGCCAGACTGACGGTGATTCCACAGTCAACAAGGTGACCCTGCAAAATTATCTCATTGTGCACGAGTTTTTTGATCGTTGTGACCTATTTTGCCACGCCCGCCCGCCTCTGCCTGTCCCTCCTGCGGTACCGGAGCCGCTGCCCCTGTGGTGGTGCCGGGTACGAGTATCCCAGATCGGATCCCGGTGACAGGAAGTATGCGTGGGCACCGTCTCCCGGCAGCTGGTACGCGATCAGCTCGCTGTCTGGGTTGGTGGGTGGCAGCGGCGGCCTGTAGTTGACGAGTGTGTCCCCTTCGAGCGAGAGCGGCAGGGCGGGTGCTCCTCCCTCTTCGTCCAGTTCCTCCGCCGTCGCAGGCCGCGCCGTGGTGGGGCGATGCCGCTGCGGCTGCTGGGCAGTGGGTGGCATCGGCGTCGTCTGCTTCACCACTTCCTGCCCCAGCTTCTGCCCAAATATCGTGAAGTACTTCCTCGTGTTCTCATCAAAGAGCCCTTCGTCCTGCTGTGTAAAGAAGGCACTGAGTGGGTTGGCCGTCGTATAGTAGACGCCCGGCGCCTGGCCAGTGGACACGCTCTGAGGTCTCGGCCTGGTCTCGCGGGGCGGACTCGGCGACCTGGTGTAGCCGGCGGTCGCCTCGCTTGCGGTGAAGCCGCTCGCACCCTCGTGGCTGAAGCTGGGCCGGCGCTGCGGTTGCTGTTGGTAGCTGAACTCGAACACGGTTCTGGGAGTGGTCTGATACGCCAGGTGCTCCAGCCGCGGCCTGGCCGTCGTGTACGACGGGATCGATGCTCCGCTCGCCTGGAAGCTATACTGATAGACCGGTCTACTTGTCGACGGGCCGTTCACGCTCCCACCGCCGTTGTAGTAATCTAGGTTCGAAGGCCTTTGCTGGTAGTGTTGTGGCAGGTTATAATACTGGGGTCGGTGCGTGGAGCTCGGTTGGTAATACTGCAGCGGCGCAGGTGTCGGTGAGGGACGGTAGTATTGTAGTGGCGCCGGAGTGGAGCTCGGTGGCAGCTGGTAGTAGCTCGAAGTTTGGTAGTACTGTGGCGCCGGGGTGGGGCGGTACTGCTGGGCTGGTTTTTGTTTGCTGGCGGCGAGGTAGTAGTACAGTTGCGCCGGCTGCTGGAACCGCAGAGGTTCGAGCAGTGTTTGCAGGGTCGGGCTGGGCAGTGGCACCTCGAAGGATAGTCCCCGGCGCGGCTCCTCGAAGAAGTAGTAAGACTTCTTGGGAGAGCGTTCCCCTCCGCCCGAGCTCTTATCGAAGTAGTAACTCGGCGACGGCGAGGTGGGCTGTGGCTTGGTCGTCGTGCTGGACACGGAGTTGTGTCGGCTGGGTTGCTGTTTCGGTCGCACCACGATATCCGTCACTGGCACCACGACGTAGGAGACTTGTCCCGGCGGCGCCGGAGTGCTGCTGTACACGTCCACCAGCAGGGGTGGCGCCGCGGTGGTGGTGAGAGTCGGCGCCTCGTAGTAGTAGCCCGCCTGGGGCGGCGCCAGCGGCGAGTCACCTGTGTGCGTCACTTGAACCACTGGCCGCCTCGCCACCGCGGGAGCCGCTGGTGGCGGCTTGACTGTCGTCGTCACTGCGTCTTTGTGCGGCAGCGACGGCGTGGTGGAACTCACCGGCTTCTTGCGCGGTTCTGTGTAGTTACTGGCACGTACTTGCCGGTGAATGGCGGCTTCTGCGTGGTGGTTGTAGCGTTGGTATCGGTTTCGTTGTCGAACGGCGCGAAGAAGTTGGGCGGCGGCGGTAGGATAATACCGGGCACCAGCGGGCCCGGAGGCACCTGCGTCGTGTTGTCTGTCGGGTAGTAGAAGTCGTACGGCGGCGGGTAGTAGATGGACATGTCGTCTTCGTCGAAGGTGTCGTTGAAGTTTCCCGGTGGAGGGAGGAAGACTGCACCGGGTGGCAGAGCCGGGAAGAAGGGCGGGAGTGATCCGTTCACCGGAGGAGGGAACGGGAAAGGGTAGGGAGGGAAGGAACCGTTACGGGGTGGTGGGAACGGAAACGGTGGGTAGCTTCCGTTACGAGGGGGAGGGAACGGATACGGAGGGAACGATCCGTTCCCCTGCGGTGGCGGGAAAGGGAACGGGAAGAAGGGGGGCGGCGGCGGTGACCCGTCGCCGGGGGCAGCTGGCCCGTACAACGACCCGTTGCTCGGAGGTGGAAACGGATACGGAGGTCGCGACAACGATCCGTTGGCCTGCGCTCCGGCTCCCGGAGGCGGGAAGAAGAACCCCCCTCCGGGAGGGAAGTTTCCCGGCGGCGCGTAGGGATACGGAGGGGGATAAGGGGCGCCTTCTTGGGATACGTTGGCCGGCGCTGACCCCGGCGCGCCGAACGGAAAGGGCGGCGCGAAGAACGACGGTCTGCCCGTCTGGTTGCCTAGCAACCTCGGCGGCTCGCCGTCCGACAGCTGCACCGGGAACGGAGGCGGCACCCGCGGGCGAGCGGGCAGCTTAACCTGCGGACACACAGTGTGCGGTCAGTGGCATGCAACTGCCAGCAGCCCAGCGTACTAAGATAAGAGATCAAGAGGAGGAAACTAAGAATCTATGATGATCACTACAAGTTAGTTTAAGAGCAATCTTGATAGTTATAATGATTGTGAATCGACTTTTATTGTCTTTTTACTATTTTTTTGTGGTGTTCATTCCAGAAATGTAAAAATTGAAAATGGGCAGTGAAATAAAAAGTCTTAAAAGATTCATTCACATCATTTATTCAGAGATCGTCGATTTTATATGCTGTTAATTCCAAACAGTACATATATATTCATAGACAGGTTAATAACGTAGTAAAATTGTTAATATACCCTGGTTTGGAAGCCTCATGTGTATAGGGCCGACAAGTGATATTTTGATAGTTGTCAGTTGTAATTTGATGCAGGTCATACTGTCGATGTCATCACAGCTTATTTAGTTCTCAGGCATTGATTTATAGATCTGTTATGGAAGTTGAGAGAATTTTGTGCTGTGATATGTGAAGCTGAAAAGGTTGAAGGATGAATGTAGGACATTGGTTAATTTAGGAACTTGTTCATAGGATTGTTTGTCATTACATTTTAGCTTATGAAGGCAATATAGCAGTGAAGTCAGATCAAGAGTGAAAAGTGTATGGAAATGAACATCTAAGTTAGAGTATTTTTTACATTATTTGCATGGCAACAAGCAACTGCAATTAAGTCTTCACGGATATACCTCCAGATTGTGTTGTGATAAAACAACACATTCCTGTGGTACACCTGTGAAGACTTCATTGCACTTATAAGCCGGGAAAGTCTCCGTTCTTACAACAAGCAACTAATTTATAATTTATGTGGCTCTACTGTCTGAAAAATGGAATTATAAATAACTAGTATCTGAAATCTTTCTTCATGTTAATCACAACAAACAAAATAATAATTTTAATTCCCTCGCTTAATTGCTTTTCTTGGACAAGCTGGAAAATGTGTGTTTGTGAAATACCCACAAAACATGCTATTTGTAGCCTATTATATGCTTCCTAATTTCTAGAAAGGCTAAAATTTGAATCTGTATCTCTATTCGACCAGAACAATTTCATGTGCAAGAAAATGTGTCAGAAAGTCTATATGTGTTGCTATTGATCCGTTGATTTTTCTTTTGGGATTTTTAACCGAAGATAGATTTGATTTATAGCTTTACGGGCTATGCCGCGTCGTTTATTTGATTATCTAAGTTTTCGGCATAGCCCGTGAAGCTATAAATCGTGTACAAAGACGGCCGCGGAAGTCTCAAGAAACGAAGATAGATTTGTTACAATGGTTCTGACTTTGTATTGTGTTTATTCGGAAGATCTATTGTAGGAACTGGAGGCAACCCTTTTCCTTGCCGTCGCCTGTGCCTTTACTAGGGACACTAGCCTTTTTAAAATCAATCTTCTGTTCTGGTTGAAGGCGTTTTCAGATAGCAGTATGTGCCAGTATTACAGGAGAAGGGAAGAGAGAGATGGTGGCATAAGGCAGCGTGATGTTTTAGGAACAATTTCTCGAGCCTCACGTCTGGATTGTTATTACGTCGGTGGATACTTTTGTTATGGCAGAACTTTTCGTAGGAACTTAACCTTTTTGGCACCTGTGTGGATAGTTAGGCTTGAAAGAGAATTTAAACATTTTATGGCAGTGGGGTTGGGGGACTCAGTTCCTCTGGAAGAACTGCCGGAGGAAGCTGAAGAAGTTGTGTCCGCGCGGCCGGGGCAGCGGCGTGTCGTGCCGCTTGGCGCTAGTCTGGTTTCGCACCTGTTGCGGCGGGCGCGCGTGGTAGTCGTTCGATGGGCGGCCAGGGCGGAGCGCTCCGCTGCGGTTGGCGGCCGAGTCCGGCGGCCACGAGCCGCCCCTCAGCACCAGCACGTGGTCCTCCGCCAGCCAGATCTCCGCGGGCCGCAGCCCTCCCAGCGTGCGCGCCGTGTCGCGCGGCACCTCGGGGTTGGCCGCGTAGCTCAGGATGCCCGGCCGCCGGCTCGGCTCGCGGTACAGCTCCTTCTGGATCAGGCCGTACTTGCCGTCCGCGATCTGCTGCGACAGCGTCTTGGTGTCCTCGTCGGAGTCGTCGTCCTCGTCGTCGGCCGCGGGGGCGGCGTCGTCGGCTTGGGCAGCTTGGGCACGTCCGAGTCGGGGGCGGTGGGCACGGGGTCGATGCTGTTGGTGTCCGCCGGGGGGCCGGCCGCCCCCAGGCGGCGCGGGGCCGCGCCGGCCGCAAGCAGCGCCCAGGCTCAGCAGCAGCCACAGCGTCATCTGCACAGAACACGCGAACTAATCAGGCCAGGAGCTAAAGTCGGCAATAATTCATCAGTTAGTTAGAACTTTCATTAACTAGTATAAGGGAGCGTGCACAAACTACGTGGCTCGGTCCAGGGGGGGGGGTGTGCTGGAAGTCTAAGCTGGGATACGTGGGGGGGGGGGGGTGTTCCGAGCAAGGCCACGTAGCTTTCCTTTCATATCATTTTTCACAGTTTAAAATGAGCTTGTGAACAACAACAGCTTTGTGAATATTTATTTCCCTCAGTTAAATTACCCCCGTATGTAATTTACAACAGTCTGACAGGAGGAAAACAGTACAAAATGTCTTCTGGAATGAAAAGGGGAAAAAAGCTACGTGCTACGTGGTGGGAGGGGGACGGGGGGTAGAGGTAAAAGCCACGTACCGATACGTGGGGGGGAGGGGGGATTCACAGGAGGCCAAAGTGGAGTTACGTGGTTTATACACGCTCCCTAATTGCTGATTCAACAGGTTCAGATTTACTTTATAGTTAAACTGGGAAAATAGTACTTCGAATAATTTTTTTAATCCCTGTGATCGGCTATAGTTTTTTGTGAAGGCAACCTAATGTTTGATCAGTTAGCAAGAGACTGAGATCACCAAAACTGCCAGAGAGAAATGTGCTCTTCCCTTAACTAATCTAATCAAAGAGTAAGTAGGTTAAACTGAGAAAGTATGCCTTACCGTTTATAATGCTAAGAATATATATATATATTTTCATTTAAGTTATTTCTTCATACAGGATTTTCAGCGTTAAGCTATTGAATTTGAACTTCATTTCGAACATATTTTGACACAAAAGGTGTTCTAGTAATGAATAAGACTTTTTAGTTAAAATAATTATTCGTCTTTACTATTACGTTGCGTCCGATAGCACTGGTGGCTGCGCTGTTCAAGGGATGACTTATTTGACTGAATAAAGACGGACCAAGCGAGCTATTCAGTTGGTACTAGACCCCGCTATCGTGTGCGTTCCGCATCCCCGCGCGGTCGCCTGTGGCCTTTTGCCTGGTTGCGGCGTTGCGGACTGGACCACTCGGCGCGGCTGACCTCGTTCGCTGTCCGTCGGAGAGCCCGATATAATTTTCTGCCCACTGGGCGGCGGGGTGCCCAAGGCGAACACGCCCGCTTTCGTTGCCAACCTTGCGCCACGCCGGTGAAGGGGCAGTGCGGTGACACAAGATCCGTTTCCATCACCGACACAGCACCACCTGTTGGGCTGCACACTTTTCAGAGAACGTTATCTAAATGTTCCTCTGCTTCGCCTGCGCTGGTTAGTTTATACAGCGCTGTGCGCCTTCGCTTTCTATCGCAGTCACCTTGCTCGTGCTCTGTCGCGGTCATCAGGTAGAAGCAGCGGGTTGAAAGGGGAAATCTCGAGTACTGTGCGCTGCGGCTTTCCCTTCGCTCTCCGGGCCAGCGCCATAGAGCATGTCACGGAGATTTCAGAGCACGCTCACTCTCGCTAGCTCGGACGCGACTCCGTCCGAGAATGTTATATCAGCTACCAAATCGCAATTATCTAAAAGTTATCGGCGGTGTACATTCAGAGGATAAAAGCAGATTTAAGAAACTCCTTTAACTTTATGAGGTAGAATGGATAAAATCCTGTTTACCAAAAGCATTGATACAGTCTCGTTTGAAGATTTCTAATAGCAATGGAAGTTAAAATTTCAGTAATATGTTAATTTAATGCCCCTTAAATACAGTTCAAAAGCCACAAAAATGTGATGCAAGTAGTCAAGACTATTCAAAGAGAAGGGGGACTGACAACTGGTAAGCCCGCAGCGGTCATACACGCAAATGGCTTCGTGTGTTTCTCACCTCGTCTACTGCTGACTTCACTCTCCGTTGCGCCCGCGGCCGGGACGCGAAGCCGACTGTTTGACTAAGCCTCGACGGTACAGTCTCCAGTCGATACCATGCCGTAGCGGGGGGAACCGGCGGCAAAAAGTGCTACTGCGGAGAGAGCGAGCGAGCGAGCCACGCTACTGTGCAAACCCAGGAGTCTACAGTCACCACACATTCAATGCACTACTTCTCTCCATCGAGAAGGAACTTGCATATAGGTCCTTCTTGCAGGAAGTCATAAAATCCAGAATTTGTAACTACATAGTCGGTCAAAGTTTCGCTTATATCCCATTCTACTCCCGTGTATATACCGAAAGTTGGAGGTAACAAAGAAATCAAACCAGTCATGAGCAGTGTCATCATCATTATCGTTGGGGGACCATCTCCAGTTTCCCGGGTGTGGTTTACGAGCCTTGGTTGTTGTAGACGATCTTCTTCCACTGTCTCCTATCCAAAAAAGTTTCTCTGTCCGTTATATATTCCCAGTTCCAGCCTCTTCTCCTTTAGTTGGTCTGTCCATCTTCTTCTTGTTCTTCCCACTGGTGGTTTGCCCACTATCCTTTTTTCCAAATAAGTTTTTGGTAGTCTTGTAGTATTCATTCTCTTGACATGCCCAAATCACTTAAGTCTTGGTGTCCTAAGTCTCTCTTCCATGGATTCCCTTAACTCTAGGTTTGATCTAATCTCATCATTCTTTATTTGGTCTAGTTTTCTGTAGGGCCGTTCTAAGAAATTTCATTTCACAGGCTTGGATCTTGTTAAGGTCCTTTGATGTTAGTGTGCATGTTTCCAAAGCATATGTGAGAATAGGAATGAGATATGATTTGTTCAAGACAATTTTTGTTCTTCTGGGAAACTTCATGTCCCATAGTAAGCCCCGCAAGGTACTGTAGAAGTTGGCTCCTTTGGTTACTCTATTCGTTATTCCTAACTTACTTCTACCGTTACTTACAATTATGCTTCCCAGGTAGCAGAACTGGTCATCAACTTCAACTTGGTGGTCTTGTAATTTTATACGACAGTCTGTACTCTTTTTGGCTTATTTTTAGTGCTACGGTTTTTTTATTATTATTCAATTTCATTCCTTATTCTTCAAACTATTATTCGACAATTTCAGTTTGTTCCTTCTTCGGTTTCATCCCATACTGCCACATCATGTGTATGTATGTAAATCGATTATGCTAATTAGGACCGCGTTAAGCTTTCGTTTGGCTTCAGTTTTCTTTGGATATGGACACATCCGTGTTACAACTAGGATTGTTAGTCTTAGAGGGCACCTACAGTTTAATGTGGAAGTGTTCTGCTATGCTTCACATAATACAGCAAGCTGGGCCAGAGGTGAAAGTTCGGTTGAGGGCCTTTCAAAATTCCCGCTGGGACAGGGGTTCTAACCGTGGACCTTTCGATCTTCAGTCAGACGCCTTAACCACAGAGCCACCAGCCGCTGTTTGTCTGGAAAGGTAGAAACTGAGACATGTTTGTTTTCTGATTAATGTTTTTGTTTAACTGAGCTCGGTGGGGAGCGGTAAGGTTCGTGCCTGGCTTCCTGTAATCACTCCAGGCCAGTGCCGGGTTGGCTCCTTCATAAGGCCGTCGCCGGAGCCCCAGTCGTCTCCCGCCTCTAATGACCTCAACGTCGACGAGGCGTAAAGCCATAAAAAATTGTTTATGCACAAAAATTTCGTCTTTTGCAGTTAATAAGTAACATACGAATAGTTCGTCTTTGTTATTGGTACACGTTTTGCTTCAGACCTTTTATTGGTCATTTCTAGTACTTCACTGGAATTTCAAGTTGCCAGTATAAAACTAGATAACTTTATATATTAACTTATTAGAGTTCTGTAATGCTATGTACAGACGTTGGTGTACAGCGTCGTTTTAACTCGTCTGACTTGAACACTCTTCTCACTGGTATCTATGTTTTGTATTTTGTTGTAAAATGCCTAAATTTAAAACCTTCTCGCGGTAACTAGTTACCGGGATTTAATGTCATTCGATGAACAAATGGGAGAGATTCAGCTACGCTGTCTGGGCTTGGTGTTTCGTTTGTTCTATGTGAGGAACGATTACGAAAATGGGAATGAACTAATGAAATTTGGAAATTTTTCGCATTAAAATATCTTTGAGTTTCTTGGATCAGAACATATATCGGCGTACTTGATAACTAGGATAGCCTAAGTTATCTTCAAAAACCAGTAGCAATTTGTAATTTAATTCCAAAAACAGACCGCTGATTGAATTTTGATGTAATTTTGAATAATCTACGGCCCCCGGAGTCGAAACGTTAAAAAAAAAAACCTCTAGGGCTGCAATAATTATATTGCAATCGAATAATTTCTAGTACTAGATAGTAAACTTATCCTTGAATTCTTAAATAAGTAAAAAATTCTAAATTTTTAGCATTTTTTAAAGGATATGAGAAGGACTAGGGTAAAAGAAGTGAAGGAATTCGGCCTTTGCCTTTTGAAGGAACCAACCGCATATGGCTGGAGTGTTTTGGGTAAGCCATGGAGAAAATAAATCTGGATGGGCAGATTCAATTCTGCGTCCTGAATGCGAGGCCAGATCATTACTCAGATGTTAACAAGGTTTCAAACTGCGGACGTTCTGTGTTTCGGATTCCACGTTCCAGGCACGGCTGAAGCCTAATACAGAGCAGAACGAGTCCCACTTGCTGCCAAAGTAATTCATAATTCAGATTTCGTTTTATTCGTGTTGGTTACCTTCTGGCTCATGTTTTCCATAGTCACTTGTTTTGTGGTATTTACAAGAAAGAGAATGCTCAATGTCATCAGTTCGATCGATTTGATTAATAATGTGGAATTGCTATTTTCAAAGGTTACTTCAATTCAACCGATGCACTTTTTATTTACATTGACTGAAAAGGCGCATGTGCCTGTTAACACGGGATTGTAGTTTTCTGTCTACCATACTCGAACGTGTCGAGGTATTGTTTCTGATTCAGTGTGCAGAGCGGTACGTGACGGTTGTAACGCACTCCTACTGGCCGGTCGCCAGACCGCTTTCCACGGACGGACGTGCTGTGTCACACTAGCTGGCCCGTTGTCTCCCGAGGACCGCTCTCGTTTGCATAACTTTCTACCGGCAGGGCCACAATAGACATCATCGGGAGAAAGTCATCTCACTCGAATGCCTGCTCCGCGTATCGCTCTGCCCATCTCCACGCTGCGCTGCTCAAGGGCGCAGCGGGAGAGGCGATCTAAAATTTATCTGCAAGAAGTGGGCAGCTTTTGAAAGAACAATGTGTCCAAGTCAACGCTAGGGCTGTCGTGAAAGAACTAACAGGGTTAAAGATATTTCCCATTTGGGTTTGTCAGTGATTGAGGAGCTATCAGAAACAACTAGGCACCCAAATATCTCTTACTATACACCATAGGGAAGTAACACTTTAGTTTTAGAACTAGATCGTTTCGTTCACTTTGATGACAACCTGAAATACAGTGCGCGTCACTAACGAAGGCGGCCCAGTTTAGCGAGGCTCTGCGCATGACATCATCGCACTGCCAGTAGCCAATCGAATTAAATAACAATCCAGTGCTTGTCGTGGTTGCACGTGTGTTGATTGTTTGCTGTGGCTGACATTCCTGTCTCTCTTAATACTATTAGCACATAAAGCGCTGCTAAAAGGCATATTATTATTTTTATTATCATTACACAGCAGTATTATTAGTAGAAGTAACGTAATTACTATACTTTGTTCCTCTCGCTAGGTCGATCATCTCATGCTGGAAATGCGGCAACGTCGTGTACCCTGTGTCCCTATTTCTGACTCTCTCTGCGCCACCCGCCTTCGTTCGTGACGCGCACTATAGCTGATTTTTTTTTACTGTCATCAGTTTTTCAGCTGGTTTGATGCAATCTCTTCCTATCTTGAGCTAACCTCTTTATCTCTACATTTCCCTTACAACCCACGTCCTCAATTATCTGCTTCATATATTCTAATCTCTATCTTCCTCTACAGTTCTTACCTTCGACTAAAGTGCTGTAATTTTAAAAAGTTCTTTCTAATTCCTAGATCAATGTTTGAAATTAAACATATCAACAAAAACCGAAATACTTCCGAAACATGTTTGACTGAAGGTTCTACTTTCATGTCACGTGTGAACCTAAGAAAGTTGAAATATGCAACAGGTTCATGATGAATAGAAAACAGGTATTTTCGTGAGGGGATTTTAGGCTGAGTGAGTTAAGGAGGACTCGAAGTTTTTAATTATTAGTCGAACTCATTGTAGGGATGGCTTTGCTACGAAATGCACTGGACCACGTATCCATAAGGTCATTTGTTTTGCCTTCTGAGTAATTGCCCAGATGAAAGATGTCTGTTTAGAAATACTATTTACTCCCATCTCAATTACCCGCAACTTTAATTATCAGCGAATGTGTAAATGAGAATTGATAGTGACGGAATATATGTATGTTCCGATATAATTTCTTTTGTGCTTGTTGCCTGTTCTGTAGACTTATTCAAGGTGCTCAAGTTTACAGAAAATAATGGTGTCCATCGCATCGGATGTATCGTTTCATGATATGCCTCGATAGGTATGATACTTGGTATCTTGCTTTATCGCACGTTGGGGGGGGGGGGCAGAATATACTAACTTGGAGATGGTTTGATTCAAGAAAGTACGTTCGTAAGAATGACACAGGAAAGTGGAAATCTGAATTAATGTATGTATCTCCGTCTCCTAACCCATATACACGCCGGAGAAAGTTTCATAACAAGCTATCTTTTGACGGGAGTATCAGCTCACGTTATTAATGACGCATTGCTTCTACGCATATCGACACGAAACAGGCTCGTTATATGTCATAAGTAAATGCTGTACAACTTCCTATTTCACTGTTCAGTTACCAACTAATCTTTCATCGTAAAAATACTGACCAAATCGGAAATATTTCTGTCATCTTGACTTCCTACAAAATTAGAAACGTTGAGTTATTTTTAAATGTTGGTCTGAGCGTATTTAACGACCACATTATCGCAATGAAAATTTGATTTCTGGTAATTTCCTTTCCCCTCCCCCTCTCCTCCCCCCTTGTATATATTGTAAGTTATTTCACTGTAGAGACTGCACAGGAGACGTTGAGCGTTGTAGAAGTGGGGTACCGCATATTTTCGTCTGAGGAATCCTTCGTTTATAGAGCAGCGTTGCCGGGTGGTCTCGTCAAATATTTATACAGCTCATTGCTTTTCCGTTCCTTTCTCCCCGTCGCTGGAAGCGGCTCAAAAGCCAGAGCGCTTGGCTGATTGCCGTCTGGTTATGCCTGTTGGTCCGACCGGTGTTCGAACAATTCCCTTTCCCTCGACCCTACCCTGTCCTCGGCGAACCCAGGCGGATCAGATAGTGGTTATACGGGCTTCGCGTGACTCTACCGCGAAACAGCAATTAGCTGTCTGTTTAGTGTGTCGTAACAAGGTGTAGGTTTCTGCTTTTAACTCTGTTTAGAATCAAAGTTATGTCGCCAGGTTCGTTCATACGACATATGAAAGCCACACGGAAGAAAAATCACACATCTCTACTGTAAACAGAAATTTTTTAACTAACCTACAAAGCGCCATAATTTTCGATTGCTTTGATATTCATCCTTTCCGTAGTTGGGAATTCACTACCTTTTCATTGTTTTTGTGAAAAGTTAGGCAAATATTCCGTAACATGTAGTGAATAGTGAATTACCGACATTCGCAAAAAAAAAAAAAAAAAAATGGAAAGAAGTAATCGTACATTCCGGTTTGCCCTCAATTGTTTGGTCACTGCTATACAGAAAAATGTTTTTTAAATAAATTGGTTTGCTTTTAGGCTATAAGCATGTTTATGCGTCTGCTACGTTTTTTATAGTTGAGAGCAGAATTCTTTTTGCTCCTCCGATGTCGAAATGGTGTGTTTCGGACTCTCATAGGATGAAATCGTGTGCAAGGTGTAACGATCATTCTTCTCGGCAGCTAACGGCTGAGTTACTGATGTTTTCTTCGTGAGGAGCGTTCGTGCCTTGCATAACAAAGTAGGGCCGCTTCTCTGCACGAGCCAAGTCGAAAAGCTTTATGCGTCGCTTTCGCAACTAATTGCTAATGTGACCTGCTTCTTTCCATCCTTATTTATTTGCATTCTTTCTTATCTAAATGTCTGCCAAATGTCTCGTATTCCCCCCCCCCCCCCCCCCCCGTTTATCGACTGTGGCCTAAATGAATACTTGCCAGTGTAACTGGTTTTGCCAGTTTATTTAAAAGCCCGGCGTTATGATCTTTCTTCTGCAGAATGCAACCTCCGAAATGTGCTTTTCTCTCTGCGGAACAGTGTGTTTAAATGTCATGGACGACAGGCTATTAGAACTAGATTACGCGTCAGCTCGCTTTCTAGTTGCCGTTATATTCCTGATGTGATGTGAAGCAAGCCAGTGATGTTAGGCCTTTGTCAGTTTAATTCCTAGCTAGAAAATTTCGCGACGCGATACACTTTTCGGATAAACGCTTACTTTGTTGTTGACATAAGCTCGCGCATAGATGGGTGCTGTTTCCTGCGACAGTATACACCCTTTGGTTCCTAGCGAATAAATTTAATTTCTGCCAATTTTATCTTGAAGTTACGATTAGAAAATAAACATGCATTTTGTCATACGCGCTTCTCAAACGTGCTCAGAAACTTGAGATGAACTTTTAAAGATTTTCCATTGCATGTGTAGGAGAGTGTAGTACTCGTATGAATGTGTCTAGGAAGATGGTATTCGGGAGTAACGTCGCCGAATCCTCAAATCAGTCGTTCATTCGTCTAAAAATATGCAAGTTAACGTTCGGACCTGTCATTCGGATACCAACGCGCCTCCGCCCTTCCAGATTTCAGTTTTCAATGGATTCTCGAAGTCACTCCAGGCGAACACCGGCTTGGTTCCTCGTAGTATGATTCTGATTATTTGCTACCGCATAATGTTAACTACGGATAATGTTCCTATACGTTCTGTTAATAATAATGGATAGTTTACTTTCCTCATTAAAAAGTTGATTTACTTGTGAAGTACATCTTTATTCCCTACTTTGAAGCGTTATCAGGTGATAAACCTCGCTGTAAGAGTATATAAATTCGCAATTAACGTTTGGGAAAAAAAATCTTTACTTTTAATAACATTTATTAATGGTTGATACTATTGGACATCATCGAAAGATATGTTGCTGAAAACGAAAATTATTCTTGATTGAATAGCTCAAAGATAAACATGGATCTATCAACTTTTATTCGTCGACCCCGTCGGAAAGAACTCTCATATGCTTTATGATAGTATCTAGTTAGACTTTTCCAGGCGTGATCGTATACTTTGTGAAATGACTCTAGAGTATTAACGTCAACAAAAGTCACGCATCATGAAAAGCACCCGTACCGCTGTTCATTACCATCAGCTGTAGGTTATTATTTATTTTAAAGGAATTTTTAAAAAATCGTTATATTATTCTGAATAAAATCTGATTGTGGTTTGGATTCCAGGAGAACAATACTGGGAAACACTATGACAGTTACAAGTTCGGCTTCGCGACTCGTCTTCTTCGTTGTGGCCTTGCATTCGGGAGGACGGCGGTTCGAATCCCCGTCCGGGCATCCAGATTTGGATTTTCCATGGTTTCCCAAATCACTCCAGGCAAACGCCGGGATGCTTCCTTCAAAAGGCCATGGCCGAATTCCTTCCCATTCTTTGCCCCCATCCTTTCCCGTCTCTAAAGACCTCGCTGTTAAGAGACGTTAAGCAGTTAAAAATCGTCTTTTTCGAAGAGTTCTAAGACCGAAGCAACTCCGTTTCTGGAGGAATGGGATCCCGGTCGTGTATCATTATTGGAGTTTGTGTCATCGTATCAGCCATTAGTAATTCAACCGTGCAACAGTTGACTTGGGGTTGGGTCTTTAACAAGTAGTTTAACCATCAGGTATCCCTGCTGGATTTGAACACGCACTATATGAACCTCGTCAAGGAAGCCCGTATTTTGTTCATAAAAATGCGCCGAGTCTTTCCGGTCAGTCCCATTTCCAGCAGAATAGCGGTGACTGCGTGCCTCGAGCGGTATTTGAGACTGTCCGTTAGACGACACGGCACAGTGTCATGCGCGCCCTCGTGCGATACCGTTCGACGGCGGAAGTGTGTGGTGCGACTGGTGACGCAAGTCGAGGGGGTTACGGGGTCACTGGGCGTTGCCAGAGCAAGGTCAGCCGCCAACAAGGCTGCATCGTACAGCGCCAGGCCTCGCCTTTCGCCCATCGTATCCTGCTAAACGTCTCGTAATAGCAGCAGGGACATCGCCAAAATCCAGAGTCTTGCTCAGAAACACGGGTACAGTTCGAAGAACACATTAGGCTAGTAACTTCTTCCACAGTTGACGAAACATCTAAAGATTACAAGGAGAGATTTTTAGAGAAGAGTGAGGAATCATTGTACGGTAAATATTCAGATTTTAGAAACAGCAAGGAAATTTAACGACGGTATGGCAATTCGATTATTAACATCGCGAGAACACTGTCTTATCTTTAACCCATTAAAGATACGTTTAAAACTGTATTCAAGGAATCGATAAGCTTTCGTTAAGGTAAATGGTTTTTCTGTATATACGTGATATTCCTAATTTTTTGTTTACTCACTGCCTGCGAGTGTAAAGGATTTTAACGACTTCTTCATTTACAGCTATAACTGTTGAAAGATTTGTATGACTTGCTTCTTAACTGAAGGGAAGTCATTTATTTTCTCCGTGGACTTGCGTTTGGTTTTCTTACCAAAGTTGAGTATTCATTAAGCCAACGCGCCCGACTACCAGACAGCGAAGTCAAAGTGATTGCCGGAAGGAGTTGAGCAAGACCGTGACGCTGTTGGTCCAGTTGCACTGGAAATTGCGAAGGCGTCCTTCGGTGTCATTATGCTCACTGTCTCTCGGTTGACACTGACCCATTCGGAGCACCAGTCCGTAAGTCCTCTCGTGTCTACAGCGGATACACTGTGTTAGGTTGTTCGCCAAGAGAGTTTATTACTTGCTAAGTTGTTTTTAGTGAATCCGGTTGCTTTAGTCTAGAACTGAGTATTTATTCAAGATTGTAGCTGTGGAAATTTTTTTGCTTCTATTCTAGCATAGTATAGGCCTCATTAAGAAACTATTTTCGGGTTCTAAGCTACTAGGACTACTGATCTTCCTATAAGAACATTTTAAATGTATTTAAAATTATTTACTCCTCTGCCTTGATCCCTAAACTCGAATATTTTTTATTCGGTAAATTTACTGAGAGAAAATTCTTACGAAAGTTACTTTTTAATTATTACGTTCGCTTCCTTTTTAATGTAGATCCCTTAGTCTAGGGCAACTAGCAATGAATTATTTTCTAGATGTCGCCTATTCGAATCTGATTTTAGGGCGTGTACTTCTTTAATTATGTGTAGTATCCTTCCTGTGCTGTCTCTCAATAGACGTGTTATAGAGCTGTTACCTAACCTAATTTGTCGAAACTAAAATATTGCGGCAGGTTTTAGAAAGAGCAGAAAAAACTTCCTACGTACAGATTTTGCTGGGACAACAATGTTTTGCATTTGCTCTTCAGGTTTAGAGTTGCGAATATTCGTATGTAAATGTTTGGTGCAGAATTGTTTGACCGAGATGGAGACATTAGTCTGTGCTTTTATCTGTCTATACTATTATAAATGCATAACATGGCTGTTTGTTGCGACATCACGTGTAAACTGCTGAAGAGATTTTCGTGTGGGTTTTTAATGATTTCAAAGCTTAGTCTGAAGTATGCCTCATGAAATTGCTTTGCTTGGATCCTGAGAAGGAAATTAACCATTATCTGGACAGCATACGCTTTTTAACTATAATCTGACATAATTTGGAAATTTCTTAACAGATGTTGGCTGGGTTTTCACAGTTTAAAAGTTGAAGTTCTAGCCTAAAATTTGAGGTGTCGTTTTACCTTAACAGTAGGGGGAACGGAAAATTAATATCTGATGAAAACCGTAACAAAGAAATGCGACGCTATTGTAGCTCAATCTGTTAGGGTTTTTTTTTCTGTAAGTATCGGGTAATCAACGTCCAAACTTTGACAGTTAACTACTGAATCCGTGTTAGTTGGGTCGATGGTGAATTTAACACTTCTCAGAGAAGACTTAAACATGATGCTATATGTTGAGAGAAGATTTACAATTGGACACAGTATGTTGTGCTTTATTGATGCGAATACGTGTATAAAAAAATTATCGCGCGCTCTGTTGATTCATGTCATAATTGGTGCGAAATGTTAGTAAATTATTGTTGACAATTAATAGACCGACGAAACATCGCAGATGAACGAAATCACAGGCAAATGTTAGTATTGTAGACTCACGTCTTGGCTGCTGGTTTCTCGGCCATTATAGCGGAATCCGCGAGGCAGCCAGGTGGCCTGGTTCGTGTCTCGTCCGTGCCTTGAGTCACAATGAGCTTAGGCAGTGGGTTCACTGCCCAGTTAGCACGAAATCGGGGCTAGTCATAGCGGTTGCGTAACTCTTTTTGAATTCAGATTGCGGAAGCTGTTTGGCGTACCGGGGTGTGGTCGGTCATAGAGCATTACACGGAATAATGATGCCGCTGTAACGTGCGTCTTGTTGATATTGCGCTGACAACTCTGTTCATCAGTTGTTTACATTGACAGCTGGTTAAACTGCCGATGTAAAGTGCCGCGAAAGTTTCCGTTGTCTGCGAACAGAGTGCGGAAGCCCGGTTCAGTGATTTGCATGAGAATGCGTGCGCCGGCCCCGCTTCCTGTAATAATCGTTCACAGCTGTATGTTAATGATTCACAAGGCGAAAGAGGTGTGGTCCCTCAATGGTTTCATTAGTCTCGCGGTACTTGCCAGGTGCTCGGTGACGTGTTCTACACCATTTCCTCAATCTCACAGATTCCGTCATTCGGTTATCAGTTTCCAGTGTTATGCAAGATTAATGACAGCGCCTATTAATCAGTGTGTCGTTAACTTCGCTTGCTTCAGGGAAGTTTTTATTAAACCTTTGTTGTACCCACCTGTAGTTAAGTTACCAGGCTGTATAGGGGTTATTATAACAACCATCGTTACTCGCACGCTATCTGTACACCTGTTCCAGGCATGTAGTTCAGACTTAAACTTCGTATATGTCAACTATTTGTCACCCAAAACCGATTGTCTTTTTTTTTTTGAGTTGCATAGAAGTAAAGTAGGTCGATTTTTTTCTGCTAGTCCAGCGTGTGGGTCTCTGGTATTTTCAGAATGTCCGCATGGTGACTGAGCATCAGTATGGATAGGATTTCGCTTTTCTCTATGGATAATCCCTCACGTTAAAATGCCACACCAGGAGGTTGTTGCCGAAGCCACGAAAGGGGCTGTTTTTTTATTAATACTCGTGTTTCTTTCTTGTACGCCTTCTGCGATAGTTAGCGTAATTGCAGCTGCAATTAGTTTCCAGGGTCACCGGCAGTATTTCTTATTCTTTCACTATCTTGGCTTTCGAAGGCGTAATGCCTGCACACGAGGTGGTCTCGCGCATGCTCCCAGTTTGTTGGTTATACATGTTTAGAGTTTGTCAAGCAGACGATTCAGATGTGTTTCTCGCTGCAAATGAATACGTAAACTGCTCTCCAAATTTTATTTAAATGACAAATACTAAAAACTCTTACATCTAACGTACTTTGTAAGTTGTTAGTGAAACAAGGAAAGGTTTTTATTTTGAACTTACATTGCCATATATTTCTTACTGGAAGTGCTCTTAATTCAGGTCGCATTGCATCCTAATCGATAGAATGGTACTACTTTCAGTTATTTTTATAACAATTTGAATTATTGCACAAGCAGTATGAGTGGTAATGTGGCGATGGGTTTGAGATTTCTGGACTGAACTCCACTACTTAATCTGAAAATGTGTGAGGCATTGTTTATTATGCCAAGTGGTGAGATGTAATGTCCAAAAAAACTTGATGTTTACATTTACTTGGAGTTGTTCTGTGACACATATCCGACAAGTGTGATGGATCATCGTCACAAAAGGCGTAATAACGAGGTATAAGCTAGCTTTACCCCCCACTGTTGCGACAATCGGGCGAAGCCGCCAATAGTACTGATTTTCGTCTTGCTGTTATGTTCTTGCCGAGAAGCCCAAAGAGCAATAACCGAAAAAAGCTTTCTAATATAATCTACACTAATGTATATTAATAATATAACGGTGGAAGTAGCTGTGTGTTTGTTATGTTTTAACGGTTTAACCAGTCTCGATGAAATTTGACAAGGAAATATTATCATCAATAGGAAGGACATAGGACATTTTTTCGCAATAAATATTTTGTCAGAAATTTTGAAAACTAACCGAACGGTGACTGACAGACGGACAACGTGTGTGTGTAGGTCTGTAATGTTATATCGGTCGCTCAGGCTTTGTTTATCTCGCGGTCAGTTTGTATATGAACTGTTAAATAAATTTCATGAACAGGTACAACTTGTTATAAAGTACAGATGTGGATTTTATCCAATTCTAGGAATGCAATTCAAAGTCCTCGCTTACGAAGTCGCGGGTAGCAACTAGTTTCTGTTTGCATGCACGCATTGTGGGTGGTGGGATGTAGTATTTTCTGTTGCTATCACGTATCGCGGCACTTGCTAGCTGCCTCGGCAGTGTTGTAACACTTGCCGGGAAAGTGAATGTGACCTCGCCCACCGCGGGACTGTCCCCCCGGGGCTCAGCGTGACCACTACAGAGCACACGGCAACTAATTTGAGGCCGTTTTCGCCTTTTCTGGATATCTAATCACGTTGGAAGTAGAATTCAGGCTAGCGTTTCGTGTTTTCAACCTCTGTATTCCTTTACTAATTTTGGTTTAAAAATAACTTACCCATGTTTAGTTCAGTGCCTTTTCAGAAATTTACCGAGCGTGGTGGGTGAGCGGTTAACGCTCTGGCCTCGCATTCGGGACGACGCGGGTTCTAATCCCCGTCCGGGCATCCAGATTTGGGTTTTCCATGGTTTCCCGAAATCACTCCAGGCGAATGCCGGGATGCTTCCTTCAAAAGGTCATGGCCTAATTCCTTCCCGTTCCTTGCTCCCGGCCACATCCCGCCTCTAATGAGCTCGCCGTCGACAAGACGTGAAGCCAAAAGTAAAAAAAAAAAAAAAAAAAAATAGTTTTCAGTTGTTTATAAAATTTTGAACATAGGTTTTAGTTGTATTGCTCGAAGTGGAATACCGTAAGTGTCAAGTGGACATTTTATTTGTTACTGTTCTACTGTATTTGCTGATACAGTATTTAAGCGTGTATAACCGCGATTGTGCATGTTGTTGCCGCATTAAAAGTTTTTTCGTCGCGTCACGAGGGAAGAGTTTCCCTATTAATATGCAGCTTTTCGTCACGCCAAATGAATTTTAACTGTAATAACTCCGCGGAAGTTCCTCTCACTGCGGCTGCTTGCTTCGCGGAAGAGCTTTCGCTTCACAGATCTTAAATTTATTAAAATTTCACAATCACATTACTAATTATAGTTTAATGGGCTGTTAACGTTTCTCGCCCTCATTTCAGTATGGTAAACATTAATATTCACAACAAATGCAATTATAACAGATGCAGCGGAACGTCGAATGAGCCTATACATTCGATTATGGCTCCAGTAACAGCGTGGAGAGGAGACAGATCAGGCAGTAAACACCTGGTGGGACAGTGTTCCACGATGTGTTCAACACCGCAGTCATAATTGGGGTCGTCCTTCAAGCCCCAGCCCTGTTCTGAAGAGGTTCAGTTGGCTGCACCACTTCCTTGGCAGAACAGTACCCAGGTTAAAGGGTGAGGCCCTCACTAGCGTTTTCCTCTGTACTGGTCTGTGTGCGGTCAGTTCTAAGACTGCGGCTGTGTGCCGTTCCGAGCGACTGTCCAGTGTGCCGCCTACTTCCTGCGCCCAAGGAAACGTCCTTGGTGGCGGCTAACTAATGTGGGAAACCGCGTCCTGTCGCAACCATCCCGCTTGTCGGGCTCACTTGGGTTTTGGTCCCCTCGAACGAGCGGAGAAAGCACGCATCACTGCAGGCACCAAAGTCTTTAACAGTTAATGATGGGTCTCCTTACTGCTGCTTTCTCTGTTGCGTTACTTGTCCGAAAGCGTTGTCAACAGCGTGAAATCTTCCTTCACCCCGAATACGACTTCTTTGTTGCACGATAAACAGTTCTGCAGAGACAGTTCGCCTGCTGTCCTCCAGCTGCTGTGTCACGGGAACATACTGTTCCGCATCACAGAGCGTTCATGACGTGATGTTTATACACCAAGCAACCTTTACAGCACGTAAATAAAAATGTTGGTGGTCTACGGAAATCATGGTTCAGGACATTGTGATCCGCAGTAGGACATCTACCACTAAACCACGGTGTCATAACGTTTGCCCGAGTGTGTCGAAACTTTTCCGTTAGGTACAATCTACGGAGGTTACATCTTGGTATCGATCAGTCGATTACCAAGCATGTTTCGAGAGCGTTAACGCTCTGGCCTCGCTTTAGGGAGGACGCGGGTTCGAATCCCCGTCGGTCCATCTAGATTTAGATTTTCCCCGGTTTTCCCAAATCACTTTTGCCTCCGTCCAGGTTCTGTAAAATGCCATGGTCGAATTCCTTCCCGATCCTTGCCTTCAGTCCTTTCCCGCCTCCAATGACCTTGGGGGTCGACCTGGCAGAAAGCCAGAAGTAAAGAAAAAAGTATCGTTCATCCTGATTACTATTTTGGGCGGTTTCACATATTCACCTAAGCGAATGCTGGGATAGTAATAAAAATTTGGGATCAAAGTGTCTTCCCAGCTGCACAATCCACCTTTGTCGTAGGCGCCTGACCTAGCACGGTAATTCTAAGGAGATCTACAGTCAAAACACGGAGCGCCGTAACAAAGCTTTGTCGGAGGTGGCAGTGAGTTTTAAGGTCCTTAAGAACTCCGCCCGAGCTGGTTTCGAACGGGGGACCACTGTATCCCCAGTCATCGAGCCATCAGACCATATTGAGTTCAATGCCTTTTCCGAAATTTGTAACCAAACAATTAAATTTGGACATAGCTTTTTGTTCCAATTTTAACAGTTGTAAATATGCTAGAACAGTTGTCAACACCTACTACTTTCCTTTAGAACTGATAGACCTTAATGACCGATATGTCGACAGGACGTAAGTCCCCGGCTATTTCCTCGTTCTACGGCTCTCCTTCCTAATCACTTTCAATTCAAGATACTGGGGGGAAAACGTAGGCGAGATCTGTTAGTATTTTCCATTTGCACTATCAAATAACTGCCTTCTTCAATTCAGTTCAAACAGGTAGATTTATTGACAAATATGGGTTTATTTGTGCTACTAGTGCTGAAGTTCGGTTTTCATTCAGTATCAATGACTCGTATTTTTTCTGTTTTTTATGTGTTAGCAAGGCTTCTCGCAGCTCAAGCTAGTACAGATTTTCTACTGTGAGCGACAGTGTGAAGAGCAGTACGTGACAGATTCCATTTCTGTTCATATTGGCGAACGCTATCTTGCAGAGAGTTCGTGGAAGAGGAAGTTTCTAAAATACTGTTGGTTAGGTAATCGCACGTTTGGTGTCTCCGTGATAGTGGCGTCGAGTTTTTCGGAAGGAAGTTACGGCTGTGTGCTAACGCTGTTTAACAGTGCTTGGTAATTTTTGCGGGTCTGCTGTGTTGAGCAGTATTCCCTCGCTGTACTCGTGAATTTTGCGCTCTCGGGAAGCTTTTCAAACCTTAGTTGACAGCAAGCGTATGTATTTCACAAGTCTACCGATGCTTTGCTAGTGATATGTAGAAACAACTATCAAACAATGAAAACACTTTCAAAGGCACGATATATTCAGACAGTATAGACCGTTATAAGTGCAATGCTTCTGTACTTCAGTTCGTTTAAGGACTTCGACGTCGACATTTCTATTTTCCCGACTCCTTTTCAAAGCTCTCTTCTCAGACCTATATTTGCGCATTATTAGAAATAAACTCTGATATAAAGTTTTGCAGTAGACGTGTCATCATTTTTCTGTTTGATAATTTGAATAATGTTATATTTGAATCTGTGGATTTGGAGAGAGGTGTATACTTTAGTCCCCACCTAAAAATGCATCTGCAATGAGCCCTTCACTGGTTGTTATTCTCATACTTGATTTTATGTTGGAATGAAAATGTTATCTTTTTAAATTTTTTTTTTTTTTTTTGTTTATCTGTCAGCGTTTTCTGAATAACCGTGCGTCTCTAGTGTTGTTACCACCAGGGAACTGGAATTTGTATTGAATGACACAATAGCCGTAATAATTCATCCGTTTTAGTGTATGAATTCCGAGAGTCATCTGTTGGTAGTCCGTGTAAGACGATCGGAAACCTCTCGATAATTAGGGTAAATTAAGTGCAGCTGTGGAATTCATTGTTGGTCCTGTATGTTTATCCGTTACTTGCGTTCGGTATACTGTCTCAGACGGATGGAAGGCAGCTACACCTTTGTTTCGCGTTTCGTGTAATAAGATTTTAGTGAATTGTCGGAATGGACGAAGGTCGCTGACCGCTCAGAGTGCACCTGATATCGAGTCAAGCTTATCAGATAATTTTTTTTCTAGTTTGTGAATAGGAATGTTACATCTAATGCACGTATCATGGTTACGGTTCATAGTTTCATCACCACATTGTTTTGAACTAATAGTCGCTTAATGCACTTTGTTCAGCGTAGCTGTTGGACGTTGCTATCATAACCATGTTTAAATGTTTCACTAGTCACAGTTCCGCATTTCAAAAAATGTAATTCATTACTTTAAGAAAAGTACTATTGCTCTGTCCAGTGTATTTGTACTCTTATTTGTAACCGAAAATAAAATACTGATTTCTCCTTGGTATCAGGAGGGACTTAAAAATAGCTTTATTCGTAGGGTTAGTGGCTTCCAGTTTGGTTAGTTTCATTTTTCCTACTCATTATCAGAATGTAATTGATAAAGCTTTTTACATTCATCTTTGCGTTTAATAACTGATTCTCTTTTTAGATTAAAAAAATGTTAAATTTCAGTACAGAACAGATTAGTACTATTCTTACCCCCCCCCTTTCTCCCCCCCTCTCTCTCTAGTACAAAAACCTAACTTTAGTCCACAAACCAAAGGATGGTTGGATCTTCCCGACCGAGGCATACTAAGTCATTGTGTCAGAGGTAGGACGGCCAGTTCATTTACCTCAGGGACTTCGAATCCCCGTCTGGGCATTCAGATTTGGGTTTTCCATGGTTTCCCAAATCACTCCAGGCAAATGCCGGGATGCTCCCTTCAAAAGGCCTTGGCCGAATTCCTTCCCATTCCTTGCCCCTCATCGTTTCCCGTCTCTAAAGACCTCGCTGTTAAGAGACGTTAAGCAGTTTAAAAAAAACCTCAGGGGCCTTTGGTTTAACTTGGAATCCGAACCACGGAACGACCTGGCGTAGTTAATACGATCAAACACAACTCTTTAAAATTCCTGCACCCACCGGGATTTGAAGACGGGACCGAATATTTGAAACCAAGCGCCTTAATTACTGAGCTACCAGACAGCTCCTGTGTAGTGTTATAAATTTAATTTCTATTTCATTTTGTCGTAAATGCACCGAGCTGCTTATTACGTTCGTTCGTGTTACACGATGTGGACACAGAAACTTTTGTTCGGATGAAGCGTTTTGTTTGGAGTGCTCGTTCCATCGATCGGGGTCAGAAAACGCGTGGCGTGGCGCCGGCTGACCCGCCGGAGGAGGGGAAATGTCTAGTTCAAGGCGCCACTCAGGAATGTCGAAAGGGCCGCCGCCACCTTGTTAGGTCCCATCCCATCCCGCTTGCGCAATCGCCCCGTGCAGCCTGCGCTGGGCCCACGCTGCCCGCCCGCCACCGCTGGCGCCAGGCTAATTTTAGCCTCCAGTCCGACGCCCCGCTCATACCTCGTACCGCAATAGGATTGCCTCAGATTTTCACGGTTCATCTTGGTAGCAATTTCAGTCCGAGTAAAGAATACCTCCTTCAGGAATTACAAGTGAATTCGCAATATTTTTCTGATAACCAAAGTCATCTTTGGACGAATAAGTATAAAATAATTAAGTGTACAGATTAATTACGAAACGAACATGTTTTGTAAATGATTGGTGACGAAAGAAGCTTCTGGAAGAGGCTTACAGACAAAAGAGACAGGATGGTCGGAGTAATTTTAAGACGTGCAGGGTTCATTGATTCGATAGTAGAGGGAACAGACTAAGGTAACGACCGCAAAGGAAAGCGCAGATTAGGATGTATGAAGCAGGTAACTAAGGACGTACGTTGTAATGGATTGAGATGATTAGGTTAGCGCAAGATCGGGAGAGAGAAAGGTTTACATCAAACCAGTCGAGATACTAACGACAGCAAATATATACATATAGTGCTGAATGCCTTTATGATGTTAACGAATCCATGGAAGATTTAAAAAGTTATAATTTTTGTCTAAAGTTCTCGATACAGTCTTTAATGTTCATAGTGTCTGTCTGTTTTAAACGCAGTTTTAAAGGGTTCTGCTGTTGAAAGTTAAAACTTGTTATATAGTACGTGAAGAAAATATATTGCTGCTACCAGATTTCAGAGTGTAGTGATGATACCTATTCACAAATACAGTTCAGGTGTTAATAGTAACCGTAAATGAGCTACCTTCCTGTCCGTAAAAGAATGTCTCTTATAGCGAGGTGCATCTTGGAAGACAGAAAATGAAACAATAGCGTCTCCAGAGTGGTGCACGAATATTATAAACGTAAATAAGACTTTGTCGGACAGTAATGATTTTCAGTATGGTCTTACTTTGTTCTTAACGCTGCTAGGCATGTGAAGTATGGCGATCTATTTTATTTTATTTTTTCAATTCTCTTTGTTAATTGCTACCTTTGCTCAAGAAACCTCTGATTCATTTTAACAGCGTTGATTAAAATCTTTATCCTCAAATTATGCCAGACAATGGAAAGTCGAATTCTCCACTCACCTCATAACTTTTTGTTTCTTAATGTACGATTCTTTCCCTATTCAGCAATAACAGTTCTGCAAAGACCTAATTGATGACACACCATCAATTACCCTTTTGGTGGAACAAATCTTGAACTTCAAATGATCCAATGAAAAGATTTAATGGTGTATACGAATGATGTGTGTAATTTTTGTAGGATTGATATATATTGATAGAAAACTAATTTAACTCCAAAAAATCTTTGTTAATTATATTGTTGATTTTCTCTGGAAGATCATTTAGTATTGTATGTGTAGAAACAAAGTTTCTGCCTTATGCTGCCTGTTATAAAAACTCGGGCATCCTTAATAAACTTCATGAAGCACCCCTGAAATATCGGCTGCTTCTGTATTTCAAAACTTTCCGTACGTGAAATCTGACGGCAGAAATGTGAGACGCTATAAAAATTTGTTCGGAAACAGAGTTGTATGGTCAGATGAACCTCCGGCTGTACATTCTCGCGTAGTTGTGCGGTGTATAAAGTCAAACATTATGTCGTACACTTTGATTCAAAACGCGGTGTTTTGAGTCTACCATGCCGATAGTTCCTCCGGGTGGTGGAAATTATTCGGTACTTCGTATCGAGCAGTACCTGATAGTCAACCGTAACGTGGAAATAGTTTATATATAAAAAAAAACTAAGCTCATTATTGACGACGATGTTTATAATTTTCATATAGTTTTCGAACTATGCTTTCAACCGGGTGATCTGAAGTACTCCATTTCGAGCAGAGATTATCCATAACATAATACTATATTGTACTGATAAACAAACTTGCAGTATGTCCAAAAAAGTCTTACTTTTGTTGTTGTTGTTTTCAGGAAATTTCGTGTTTCCTCGTTTGCTCATAGCGCCTTCATCTGAACCGTGAACGATAAATTTTCAGACCTTCATCTGATTAACATCTCGGAAAGTATATTCTATCAAGAGGAAGATACTAACTATTTAGTTTCGACCTTTACACTCTTTTAAATCTTAAAATCGCAGCTTAGGGAGCTAGTACCCTTTAATTTATAGCAAATTAACCTGTTTAAACAGTATGGAGGATAGTATTAAAGGCTTTCGCTGATTTTAAGGTGCCGATTCATTGTCTTGTATCCGAGTGAAGAAGACGTTTTACTTCAGAACGATCGAAATTACAACATTCATATGAAGACGTGTGAAAAAGCCCTCGACTGCAAGTTCTGAACTTCACAGTAAACAGTACGGTCGTGTGTGAAATTGAATTTCGATTCCTTGTTCCGCATGGAATGTATTCCGTTTAAGTCCACAGCATTGATCTGGAAGTCACCGAAAAAAGTCTGCATAGGAGAGCACTGAATTTGTAAGGCAGATTTTTTTATTTTTTTTGGTTGGGGTGGTGGGGGGGGGGTGAGAATTCCAATGGTTATTGAGAATATTACGGTACATTGATTGGTCAGTCAGTTCACTGATTCTTTTGCCCTTTGCCTAATGTTAAGAACAGCTTATCTTAACCATATCAGTACAATGATAGTATTAAACTGCCCCCACAGGTTTGCGTATCGTGTTCCAATTGAAAACGGTAACAGAAAACGCAAGAAGAAGAAGAAAGAAAAATCTTTAACATGTTGGGAGGTCATGCTCTTAACACAATGCATTGTTTTTATAAGAGGAACAAAAAAGAGATTTATTAATAAATGCATTGGTGTAAAAATTCCGTGTTTTGTGCTCAATTATTCTACAAGTTTATGTAACTTGATAGTGTCACATGACTATGTAAAAGTCGCTATATTATATGAAATGTTTCTGTATCTTTGATTTAGACCACGTTTTGGTAAGTAGTTCGTACTTGAAGGCAATAATACCCGTCGGCAAGGTACACAGATGGAATGAGGTGTCCTTCGTCTTAATGGCTTAGTTGTTTACCGAGAACGTATAGGGAAAATATACTCTCGTGTCGTCTTGAAATGATTTCTTCATTATTGACGTTGAGCCCTTAGCTTAAAAGAGAGATCCTAAATTTGAGGTATGCACCGGCAGTTTTATTAAAAGACAGTTCGTTGAGGAAAATCCGGAAGAGTAACAAAAATTGGTTGTTGATAAACGCCGAGCGTGAACGGCAACACTTTGTCATCGCATTCGGGAGGACGCGGTTTCGAATGCCATCCAGAATTCAGTTTTCAATGGTTTCTAAAAACCACTTCCAGCGAATGCCAGGATGGTTCCTTCAAAAAGTCGTGGCCAAATTACTTCCCGTTACTTCTCTTAATCCTTTCCCGCCTCTAATGATCTCGACATCGTAAGACCATAAGCAAGCAAATGAAAAGGATGCTAAGAAACAATTGTAACTCTGAACTGGGCCAATTTTAACGGATTGTATAAGTATTTGGTTGTATATTAGTTAGTAGCTATTTATTCGGTAAGTGTATGTAACTGCGGGGAGAACTCATGAATAGAGAATATCCGGTAGCGGACTTCCTACTTGGCACTCACACTGTCAGAAAAAGAGCAGCGAATCCAGAGTTGGGAATAGGCCAGCTGCGACCGGCAGCCGGGCGCTTTTGTTCTGTTTACGCTTAGTCACTGTGGTGTCACGTCTCGGCTGATCGACTTACTTCGGTGCGTGTCCGCTGTGCGTGGCTCCTAATCCACTCGCCGCTGGCGGCGCTTCATGCCTGTTCGAGCGTCGGAGTCTCCTTCCTTCCAGCGCGCCTGCCCGCCTGTTCACTACTGGCCGAGCCGCGCTCACCGCCGCGACGGCACTGCCTCGTCGTGGTGGGGGAGAAAGTCCTGGTCCGCCCGCGTCCACAAGCTGTTGAGTAATGTCAGCACTGTGCCCAACATCCGCTTGCTTTGTCCTTCAAGTGGATGAGCCTTTGCTCGTGTTAGTAGGGGTGACAGAGATGAGATATCGTAGCGAGCGTTCTTTGGTGGTATTTTTTATGCCATAGTTGTATGCGATATACTGAAAATTGTTTACTGATCCTTGCCATCACTGGATTGTTAGCTAGCTATATATAAATATATATCGTGTGACAAGTTAATATGTATCCTCTGTGTTGATTGTGTTATCGTAGTACCCGTGTCCTCACAAATCTGCAGCCACCAATTTCGGTTGGGTCTTTACGACTCCATGATTCTGTAGTACATGGCATGGTAACACCGAGCGTGGTGGTGAGAGGTAACATTTCGGGAGGACCTGGGTTCTAATCCCCGTCCGGCCGTCCAGACTTGGGTTTTCTATGGTTTCCCCAAATCACTCCATATGAATGCCAGGATGGTTACTTCAAAAAGTCATGGTCGAATTCATTCCCGATCCTTGCCAGTAGTGCTTTCCCGCCTCTATTGACCTCGATGTCGACAAGGCGTAATACCATAAGCAAATAATAATAATAAAAAAACATGACAATATAATGGAAGTACTGTTGAGGCATCTTGTGAGGGAAAATGCATTGAATAGACAATTGCTTGTTTTACCGGATATATTTTGGGGTACGGAATACTGGAGGACCAAAAGTAAGGTGGTTGGACTTGGACCCAAGGCCTGTTCCTTTAAAATGCAAGTCCAGTGACTTGGTGTTCTACCTTGCTCATTATTGCTTGACGGTGGAACGAATTAGAGAGTTAAATTAATGTTTTTAACATTACGCACCCTGAAACTTATCAAGCAGACTAGTTAGTGAATATCGTTACTGGTAACTAAAAACAAAACAGGGCTATAGGCACCGAGCGTGATGTTTCGGTTAACGTTCTGGCCTCGCATTCCGGAGGACGTGGCTTCGGATGCCAGCCTGGCTATCCAGATTTGGGTTTTCATAGTATCCCCAAATCACTCCAGACGAATACCGGGATGGTTTATTCAAAAAGGCCATGGCCGAATTCCTTCCCGTTCCTTTCCCCCATGTTTTCCCGCCTCTAATGACCTCGATATCGACGAGGCGCAAACCTTAAAAAAATGTCCATGGATACATACTTCCTGAAAATTCTGGCATGCCTACAAACTACTAAATGTGCTGTTAAATACTATACTGGTCACTTTTTTGCTTTGGTGCTAGTAACTGCCACGTCGGCGCTCCCAGAAGCCTTTAATGATTTCTATCTCTTTCTGTCCGTCCCCTTATTCCAACAGCTACTTTCGGTAGTTTTCATTCCCCAAAAGTTCAGAAATGAAAAGTTGCAAAAAGATCGCGAATAGCATCTCTCTAGAACCGAGCCTGGTAGGTGAGAGTAACGCTCTGTCCTAGCATTTGAGGGAACGGGGGTTAATTTTGCCGTCCGGCCATCCATTTTTCAGTTTTTTGTGGCTACCATAAACACCCCTGGTGAATGCTGGGATTGTTCCTTTCAAATGCGTTTAAAGAATTCCAAATTAGGAATTTACCCTTAGATCTGATTACTAATCCAAAAAAGTTCTGGTCGTATGTCAAAGTAATAAGAGGTTCTCGTAAGGTTATGCCGTCGCTGATTAAGGAAAATTGGGAATTATCAGAAACTAGCATATAGAAAGCAGAAATTTTGAATAATTTTTGTTTTGTTTTTTAAATCCTTCACAACAGAAAACTCGGAGGAGATTCCGATATTTAACAATAGTACCAACAAAATTATGAAAGATCTCGTTCTTGATGTCGAGGGAATAACTAAACTGCTTATGTATGTAAAAACCAATAAGGCTCCCGGACGAGACGGTATTCCTACACGATTCTACTCTAGGTACGCAAAGGAAATTGCGCCGTATTTGATGAAATTGTATACCGCCTCCTTGGATCAAGGATCCGCTGAATGAAGACCGCCATGGTAAGTCCAGTGTTTAAAAATGGGAATGTTAATGATTCTCAAAATTATTGGCCTATCTCGTTAACCTCAATATTTTGCAGGATTTTAGAACACATCATCGATTCAAATGTCATGCGGTTTTTGGATGAAGGTGAGCTTTTAAACCCAAATCAATATGGATTCAGAAAAGGCCGAAGCTGCGAAACACAACTTGCAATTTTAATTCACGACTTGTGCCGTATTATAGATGAGCAATCTCAGGTTGACATAGTTCTGTTAGTTTAAAAAAAAAGCCACACACAAGGTTACTTAGCAAACTTTGTGGTTATGGCATATCTCGACAAATATACGACTGGGTTGCAGGCTTTCTGAAGGGCAGAACACAGTGTGTAGTTCTCCACGGTGAGCGTTCATCACTTACCGAAGTGAGGTCCGGGGTTCCCCAGAGAAGCGTGATAGGGCCTCTGTTGTTTTTCATATACATTAATAATTTGTGTGACATAATAAGGGGGAAGAAAAGATTATTCGCCGATGATGCTATTATTTATCGTGACATCAAAACCCAGGATGACTGCGCTTTGTTGACGATATTATGAAAATAATTGCGTGTTGTAAAGATTGGCAGTTGGAGTTAACGCTAAAATGTGCCAAGTCATTCGTGTAAGAAAAAGGTGACACCATATAGCTCTGAATATACAATTAATGGTACTGTCCTTAGAACGGCAGATTCCGCTGAATACCTAGGGGTAACAATTCGTAATCATTTGTCGTGGAATGAGCATATCTATAATGTAATTGGGAAAGCAAATCGTATGCTCCGATTTCTAGGTCGTAATTTAAAACAGTGCACTCCGGAAGTTAAATCGATTGCATATAAGTCACTAGTGCGTCCTCACTTAGAATATTGTTGTTATGTATGGGGTCCCCATCAAAAGGGGTTAATGGAGGCATTGGAGAAGGTCCAAAGAAGAGCCGCCCGATTCGTGACAGGTATATATAGTTGGAGGGAAAGCGTAAGTGCGATGTTGGAGGAGTTAAGTTGGGAAGACCCGGAACACAGAAGGCGTTGCTCTCGACGGAAGCTAATTGAAAAATTCTCTACTGACTTATTTCGGAATGACAGCCAGCAAATATTGCTACCAGCAACATTCGTATCTCGGAATGACCGCGAAAATAAGATAAGAGAAATCAGGGCCAGAACCTATTCATTTCTGTACTCATTTTTCCCATGAGCGATTAGGGAATGAAATAGAAAGGATTTACCGGGCGAGTAAACTTAAAATCCGACAAGAGTAGCTTTCTATATAGCACTCCGGCAATCTTGACCTGGGTTTTCCCGGATCACTCCAGGCGAATGCTGGGATGGTTCCTCACAATAGCCCATGGGCGCCTCCTGCCATTTCCCGCATATCCCTTCCAAACTATTACCCTTTCCCCTCCGCCACACACTTTTAGTGAATCGCGGAGTAATAATAATAGTAAATTCCCGTTCCTTGTCCTAGTCCTTTCCTGCCTCTAAATGACTTCAGTGTAAAGCCCTAACTGCAGATCTTGTTAGGCGTTATAAGTTTCTGCTTTGACTTGCTTCTTCCGAAACATAATACACTTCAGTGACAATAATAGCAATTTTTACCATTATGGTCATTCAGTACTGAGACCATACATCCAGAAGCAAGATTTACAAATTTTTTTTTTTTTGTATCCGCTAGTTTGTTGCTATTACGTCAGTGTGAGCTTTAATCCAGATCAATTGCGCCCGTTTGTGGGGGCTATGAAGGTGCAAGAACAGCTTCAGAAATACGCACTGCTACAGTATTTCGACTCATCATCGCAGTGCTCAATATAACGTGAGTGGGAGATGACAAGTATTGTGTATGGTTTCCTGGTTACAATTACGAAAGTCTATCCTTCAAGACGGGGAGATGTATGTAATACGAGCCTGCAGCTGAATATATTGCATTTAGTGTTTGTCGCTTGGAATCTGTCTTTGAGAGTGCTGACTCGCTTGAGAGTTCTAAACAATATCATAACATTCCCTCTTGTGCTAGACGATGCCAAGTGGAAACAGGTTCCGGCGTGACATAACATTTCATGTTGTTCTAGGAACTAGTTGCTCAAGATCTTTCCAGACCACCTTCCGTGTCATTGAGATACCTCCACCACTATACCGTGCCATTTCCTGTGTTTGCTTGACTGCATTTGTGGTCCTGAGCTAGAAGAATTTACTTTACGTACAAGCAGAAATATTGGAGAGACTAACAAATGTGAAAGAAAATTCTGAAATAGGCGTGGGGTAGTAGAACGCTCGTTTATGTATTAAAAGCACGTAGTTGCTACGAATGCTTATTGCTATACACCAGTTTCTACATTCGTCTGTTTACTTATCGCGGTGAGAAAACGAGAGGTTCTTTTGCCCATTTTGCAGCGCATAATTATTAATTTTCCAATATATAACAATTTTACCACAGCAAAACATTTGTGTGTCTAATATTTGGGCAATATTACACCACTGTACTACTGATACGAAGAGATCAAATATGGAATTTAGTGCAGAAGCGGAAACGGCCCCCGTGGAGGCACTCTGTGGTGATTAAGCACCAGACAAGGAAATTTGACGCATTTCAAATGTGGTGCTATAGAAGGATGTTGAAAATTAAGTTGATAAATGAAGTACGAAATGGACGCGTTTTGGAAATAATGGACGAGAAAAGAAGTTTGTAAAATACTGTCACAGAAAGAAAAAATAATGGGGGGGTTACATTTTAAGAAATTTGGAATTGGTTAGTGGTGGAAGGAAGTGTCGAAGGATGAAGCTGTGGAAGAAGTCAAAGATTAAAATATACGAAGCATATAATATTAAGGACTTCGGTTGTAATGATATTTTAGAGACTTACAGATTATATGAAAATAGTAAGACAGGAGGATTGCATCAGATCTGTCCGGAGGCTGATGACGTGGTTGGGGAGGGGCAAATAAAGTTTTGATTGGTACTATTTTTCAATTTATCTCTTCTTTATTGGAAGCGCAGCTTAAGAGTTATCAAAATTCCTTGTGCTTGTGCCCTCCCCCCCCTTTTTTTACCTCTTAATAATTAGCTGATCGTAGTTTGTAGTGATTGACTTTGATTTGGGAGGAGCTAGTTTGTATTTGGTTTTACATTTTCCGTGCTTATAATTACCACTTTTGTTATAAACTGTACCCAAACAAATTTGAGGATCTTACCTCTGCATACGAAATGAGTTTTTCTTTTTCTGTCTGTGTCTGTCTCTTTACAGCAGATAACAATTTAACTCTCTATTTTATCAGTACCGCAAGATGTTCCGAATTCAGGCATACCCGAATAGTTCCTTATTGTAAATCATGACCTCTTCTTTTTGTTGTTGTTGTTGTTGCTGTACCGCATTCCTGAATCTAATCCCCACGACGTCATTTACCTTTTTTACCAATGCGCAAGCGCAATGCAGTCGTTTAACACATTCATTGCTTATACCTTGGCATCATGGCTGAATAATAGCAGTTGAAACTCTTTCAACATCGGAGTTATAAGATTTAAATACACAAATGTGCCATTCAGGTCAGTTATTTCATGTAAAAGTTGCGCAGCTTACATTAAATACTGCTGCAGCACCAGTATAGTTATTTCTAAAGAGTAAGAAGTTTATCAACTCTGCCTCCAGACAGATCTTCATCTCGCACAAACTTCAAAACACTCTCGACCTTAAACCGTGGGTGACATCACCGCGGGTGATTTTCGTACCTGCATGACGGCGTACATTATGAACTCTGAATTGGTAATTGGCGAGTAGTTTTCTCTGACGCATCTCTGCTGATCGCATTGCCGTGATGCGTGGACGTGACGGTAATCAGAGAGTAGTGCCGTGCGGAGTGGTCATTGTTGTGAAAGACGAGCGCGTGTCCTCGAACACGGGCACGTGTCTCCTGGCGGGGAAAAACCACCTGTTGCATGGAGCCTGACCACTTCTGGCTCCTCTCGCGCCACTAGAGGGAAAATCCACAGTCGGGAACGTCCCGGCGGATGTGATCAGACTGCTCATTCTAATGCAGCTTGGGACTCTACTATGCTGTTGCAATGTTTATTTATTTATTTATTCGTTGAGGCCAACGAGTTTCCTCTTCTTTTGGGCCCAGAACTCCTTCATTCGTTTTGAATGCGCCTGTTTGCGCTCCTCTGTCCAGGGTGTACTGCATCTTCCGTTGGAGTGTTCGTCTGGGCTTGTCCCACTTGTCATTAACTTCTTCCGAAATATATCTCTGTTCAAAGCATCTTCTGGTTCTAACCCCATCAATGTTTATTTAAAATACTTTTTTTTTTCTCTTTGCACGCATGGCTTGTCGTCGGATTCTGTTTCAAATCCTGATTCTGACCACCAGATTTCTGCTTTCCGCTACAAGACACTGAAGTTCCATTTCTGATATGCTGATTCTGAAAGCATTAGGAGGAAGAAAGGAAAGGTATTTCTCTCGCTTCCATATGCACTCTAGGGCTGCGTATTCATTTTCTTGGCCGTGTAGCACTACAGTTTAGGTACCGAGCGTGGTGGGTGAGTGGAGTGGTTAACGCTCTGGTCTCGCTTTCGGGAGGACGCCGGTTCGAATCCCCGTCCGGGCATCCAGATTTGGGTTTTCCATGGTTTCCCCATATCACTCCAGGCGAATGCCGTGATGCTTCCTTAAAAAATGCCATGGCCGAATTCCTTCCCGTTCCTTGTCCCCATTTCCATCCCGCCTCTAATGACCTTAGCCGTCGACGAGGCGTAAAGCAATAAGAAAAAAAAAATTAATAATAATACAGTTTAGGTGACGTGGTTTCACAATTCCCTAGGAGTTTCTTTCTTGGTAATCTGTACCCGGGATGTTCGGCTTCGAAGAAAAATTCTCGGCTTCATCGGGGATCGAACCCCAGTCGTGCAGTCCGTAGTTTGACGATCTACTGATTGAGCTAGGTGGCCCTCCCTTTGGAAGGAAAGTTTTTATTTGAATTAGGTGTAACTTAAAATCTAAGTTCATTCCATCAGTAGACTATATACCTGCGTTGATACGGTTTTTTTTAACTTTATTTTTTACTTAAGCCTTTACACCTCGTTGACGTCGAGGTCTTTAGAGGCGGAAAGGATTGGGGACGAGGAACGGGAAGGAATTCGCCCATGAGCTTTCGAAGGAACCATTCCTAACGTTTGCCTGCAGTGATCCGAACCCGCGTCTTCCCGAATGCGAGGTCAGAGTGTTAACACTAACCTACCACGCTCTGTACTGGTGTGTACTAAAGTTGTGTTTTAATATACTCGCCATCATTTCGAATACACTGCACTAACTTTCCGGTAGCGATAAACCAAAAAAAAATCTACTTTAGTCTGTGTCTTAAGACGTCGAGAGTGCGGTTTATTCTGTACAATTTTTTGTTCATTTTTTAAGTCTTCACTTTTTAGACAGCATTATCTCCTGAGCGAAGATTTAAGCGTTTCTATATTTTCTGATGGTTTAACATTTTCTTTTGTAAGGAATATAATAATAATTGATTGTCCGATCTTGGATTCACTTACGCATTTGATAGCCGCCAAACAAATATTGCTAGATGGTGATTCGCCGAACAACTTATTCCTTGTACTAGGCTGTACTACCAACCTCGACTATCGTTTTTTTTACTAGGCACTAGAACCAACATTTTTAAAACTAATAACACACTCACTGCTGAAGTATCTAATTATGGCGTCCAAAAATGCAACTAATAAAGTAAATCGGTATTGCATTACCGGTCGGGATATCGCTAAGGTCTAAAGTGACAGTTTCTATATGTCGCGCAGTATACCTACAATTTAACATCTAATCTAAATCATTGATCGTGGAACGAAGAATAGATTTGCCAGAGGTATAGGTTAATTTAAGAGCGTATAAAATTTTGTTGGAACGCACTTTGGAATAATGCAACTCATAATTGAATCTGCTTTTTTTGAAAGGGCGTAATCGACATTGTTTCAGATTCGTCATTCTGGTGTTTTTAGTTCCTTGAGGATAGAACTATTAGTGTGTTTTGAAAAGGCCTAGTGGGACATGTTAAGGTAACATATTTCGAATGAATATACCATATAAAGCTAAAAAAAAATCTGATAAGGCTTCTGGATTTTGTCACATACGCTCTTTCAAAAAACACTAATTCGGTTTAGTGTTACAATGACCTCTAGAATATTGGAATCTAAATGTCTTATGCTGTGTATTTAACTCTGATACTGAACTGGCATTGTACAATCGTTGAAGGAGGTGAGTTCTGAATTTTCAGTGAGCATTAACAAGTTGTTCTAATTGCAAACTGATGAAACGGCAAGCAAAATTTAGCATCTTTTTTTTAATTTTTTAAATCCACAGATGTTTTTGTCCCAGGTTTTAAAATTTACTACTTTTTTATTTCTTACAGTAATTTCATTTTGATACTGGCATGTAAAAATTCGAATAGTTTGGTATACAGAGTGGCGTGATAGTAACAGTTTAACTTCATACAATTCTCGCCAAAGTTCCCCGACCTCAGACTTAATGTGCTGTCTTAAGGGGCGTCCATAAATGGGGGTTCCGGCAAAATCTCACCAAGGGGGGGGGGGGTTGGTCTACGGAAATCTCACGTACGTGAGGTATTGGCAAAAACTTGTTGGACTGTAGAGCTAAAAAAAAAAAATCTTCGAAAAATGGGGGTGTAACCGGATTTTGGAAGGGTGAGACCTAAAAAAAAATCTCTCAAAAAGTTGTGAGGGCGATTTCTAGGGGGGGGGGGGGCCGTTCTCGCGGACCAGATCTCACCAGGGGGGGGGTCGCTCACGAAGTCTCACTAGAGGGGGGGGGGGGTCCGGAATCCGGAAAAACACCTGACGTAATTTATGCATGCTCCTTTACCTTCAGTTTGCTTACACCTTTTTTCGGCGTATTAGCTGCTGTCTTCCGCTGCTTTATTGCGTGTGAGCCTTAGGGGACGCCTACCGTCGTAGTGCGGAGACGACACTTGTTGTTTAAGTGACCTACCTTCTTTAGCCATTTCCTCCCACGCGTGTTGCGAATCTGCAGTGACGTCATCTTGGCCACGGCAGAGTCCCACGGCTTAACCTTGTTTGTCGTCGGGAGGATGGCGCCGGCCATACCAGGCTCGGGCGACTAAGCGCTCCAGTGTACTCTCGCGTGTGGGCGCTAGGCTCGTTCTTAACTGCCTTTGCTGCAATTTACACTTTGTCGAGCGGTGTCGCAACGTAGCAGCTGTCCGATGCTGGACAGCAACGTTGGACACATTGAGATATTTGCTTCAATGTTCTTCTTCTACGGTAGTCAATCCTGGGATTGGTCTGCGGCGGTCTTCCATTCAGCTCTACTCTCTGCCCTCCTCGTCATATCTCCTGCAGCCAACATCTTCCATTATCTACTGGATGTATTTTAAACGTAGTATTCCTCAATAACTCTTTCCTTCTACCATTCCCTTCATTATTGTTTTTAATAAGCTCTCATGTCTTAAGATACTTCCAATTAATATTGTACCCCGCATTTTTATGCTGTTCCATATAGAGTTAAACTCTCCCGCCTTATCAAAAATTTCCAAATTAGTAATCTTGTTCGTCCAGCTAATCTTTAGCATCCTTCTGTAGCACCATTGCTCAATCGAAATTAATCTTCTGTACCAGCTGTCCAGGTTTCATATCTATACAGGGCAATACTCCAGACATAAGCTTTTAATAGTCTTTTCCTCGTTGTCCACCTGATATTATTTGTTGTAAAAATTCGTTTCTTTTTATTGAACGCTATTTTTGCTTGTGCAATCCTGCACTTTATCTCATTCTTGCATCTTCCATGTTTTGTGATTTTGCTTCCTAGGTAGCAGAATTCTCGCACATCCTCCAATGCTTCCCCATTAATTTTAATTTTCGAGTTTTTATCTCTACCACATACCATGACTTTTGTCTTCGCTTTATTAATTTTCATATTGTACTCATTCCTCCATTGTTTCCAATATTTTCTTAAGATCCTCTTCACTTTCTGTTACTATCACAACGTCATCTGCGAATCGAATCATATTGACTAGTTTTCCCTGTATCTTTATCCCAGCATCAATTTCGTCTCTGATCTTATCCAGTGAGTCTTGAATATACGCATTGAAAATTAAGGGAGACAGGGCACAGCATCGTCTGACTCCTTTATGTATTGCTGCTTCCTCTTGCTTATTTCCAATTTTTATTACAGCCGTTTCATTTTTATAAAGATTCCATATTAGACGTCTATCTCTGTATTGTATACCTATTTTTCTGAGGATCTTGAACATCTTCCCCCATTTAACATTATCAAATGCTTTTTCAATATCTATGAAACCAAAATACGTTTTTTTGCCTTTCTCTTTTTTTCTAATATTAGCCCCAGTGCAAGAATTGCTTCCCTTGTTCCTCTCCTCTTCCTGAAACCGAATTGGCTTGAGTGTTATCTGCTAATTTAACTAATTGTAAAGACGCGGGAACCGAGTTGATTACACCCAAACTCGAAATCTCTGACGTTTGTTCTTCTTATAGAAAGGTGGTGGTTTGTTGTTTCTTGCTCACTTTTACTCGATTTTTCTAAGATTCTGATTTTGCCATTTACCGAGAAGTGAATCTTGTTTGTAAAATACGATTCACGATAGAGGGTACAATAATCAATGTTACATTCAGATTTTTGTCTTCAGTTCCTTTAACTTTCATGGGCTTGATACAATCTTTTTCCGCGTATCTGAACACCAATAGACTTCTCTTCATAGTGCCTCTTATAGTGAAAGACCTCATTCGAAACCAGTTTGGTGTCACTCAGTATTGGAGAACGGCGCCTGGTTTCGGCCTACCGAGAATAATGTGGACTGGTCGAAATGGAATAGAGCCAATTACGGCAAATTGCTGATTCACTCACAAGTGAAATGTGACTGTGGAGCACAACGCCAAACCCACGTAGTGCAAATGTGTCACATAAGTGTGTACCCCGGCCAGTTCAGTGATTTCCTGTACGTGAGTGACACTACGATTCATTATGTTTCTAATGTAGATATATGCTTATAACATACACTGTTTTGTTTTGTTTTACAGTTATTTTATATTGCATTGTATGCTGAGTTATGATTTGTATTAATGACGTTTCCTTAGTAATAATAATAACATTGGAATGATGAATGCGTTTCTGTTAAAATTTTTATTCGTTTGTGATTGCCTTCCCTATTGTTGATGTCGAATGCCTGGTCACAATTTCTTTTGCCCGCACGTTCCATTTATGTCATGGCTTCACCTTTTTTTACTCTCATCAGTCTTTCGACTGCCTTGATGCAATCCTCCATTCTTTCCTATCTTGTGCTAACCTCTACATACCCCTTACAACCCACGTCCTCAATTATCTGCTTCATATATTCTAATCTCTGTCTTCTTCTACAGTTCTTAACCTCGACTGTTCCCTCCACCAGCATTAACCAATCTAGCATGTCTCAAAGTATGACCTAGTCAGTAAATTAAAGGGAATCTGCTATTTAATGAGAAATTCGGACCACCTACCTTTTTAGCGCACTTCATCTAGAAAAAAGCAAATCTTTTCCAGAGGCAAAGGTCAGTTGAGGACCAGTATAAATTGCCACCGATACCGGGATCCCAACCGGGGACTAGTGGATCTTCACGCAAAAAGCCACCAGACCTATAGCCATTTTTCTGCACCATGAATAGAATTATAGGTGAGAAAAATATTTCGCTGCATTCTGTCTGCCTAATAGCATTTTTGCCGATAAATTTATTACACATTTTCTTATTCGAGCTCTTCGAACATCAGATTTATTGACTCTGTAACACTGTGATGCATTTTCTAGCTTCTCTCGATGTAACCTAGTCTTTTTTGAACCTATTCACTTTTCTCGCTCATTCCTTTTCGGCGTTATTCCCTGACTTGGATACAATTATCTGGGATTAATCGCATTAAAATTGTGCATGCTTCTTTCCCGGCGTCTGTAAACACAGCGTAATATTATTATTATTATTTTGTTACGGATAGAATAATCTTTCTTCTTTTCTTATATATTCAGAATGTGTTTCGCTTTATTCAGGGGTGTAAACTCTCGCATTATTCGTAGCAATCGTTGTGAGATGATAATTGTAAGATATTCCGCGCAGCGAAATATGGGTAGATCATGCGAACCGGCGTTTTCATTTGATTTGCAGCACTTTTTCGAAATAAAACAACCATATAATTTCTGAGAAACCTTGCCGGAAAGCTCAACAGTTCGCGTTTCTGCACTGATATTTAGGAGATTATTGCCACTTGAAAATGACAGCATACGAAACAGTCGAAACATTGTTTTGCGTATATGAAATTCAGTTGTGTAACATGTAATATTAGGTCGAAATTATGCTCCGTGGAAATATCTGTTTTCACAGCCACCAATGCATTAGGCTATTGTCGATTAGGCATTATAATCTGACGTTTAAGCCTTAATAACCTCGGATTCAGTGATCAACTCCGGTCTGCCATACTGACGCTACACTATATAAAGGACGTTAATAGTTTAGTCACTTGCGTATCAGCTCCTGCTAAGTCAGTTGGTTGGCTGGAAGAGGATGCACTTGTAGCGTGCACGTTGCTGAGGAGGTTTTGTTCATCTTACGTAAGGATCGTATCTGCAAGTCGTGATCTCTGTCGACCTGCCCTTGACATTACGCTAATCTCCTTCTTCCTATTGTTCCGTTCCATCCACTTAATTTCTACTCCTCGGCATCTTCTTTAAGATCACATCTAACCCACCTCCGATTAAAATCTCTATTCCGAACAGGTGTGCAGTTTACTGCTTCAAAGATGTTTTTTGTTACTATTAGTTCAGAGTGGAATGTTAATTCGTATTCCAATTATTTATAAGATGTGCAAACTCAATGTTTTTTGTGTTGTTAACTTGCATCGTCTGAGATGTATGCCACCAATTGTGAATGCTCGTCACAGGACAGAAACAAGCTTGTCTATACTTTTGTTTTATTTGACTTGTCGCTTACGCTTCACTTGTTTGTTATTGTCGTCTCTAAGTGAAAGTATGACCGCTTCCGAATTCGATGAAAAATATCGTTTGAGAATTCTACACGATCATCTTAAATTCTTTGTAAAGAGTAATCGAACGTTTATCGCCATTCGCTTGAAAGCAGTACTTCCGTTCGCATTGCTTATGAGCCAAAACATTTTAGTGTGTTAGTCCATCTTTGGAACGCAATACAGCAACGATTCGGTGTGGGATGGATTGGACAAGTCTTTGATTGGTTTCGGGATATATCTGGTACCAGATGATGTCTACGCACAGGTCACGCAATTCCCCTAAATTATGGGCCGATGGTTTGTGGACGCGGGGCCTACCTAGTGTAACAAGAAACGTGATTCATCCCACCAGGCGACACGTTTCCATTGATCCACAGTCCAGTTGATGATCTAGTGCCCATTGCAATCGTAGTTAACCTTGTCGTTGGGTCAACATCTGCCGCGGAGCCCCATGTTCAACAATGTACGCTGAACGGTGTGCTCCGAAACACTTGTGCCTGCACCAGCATTGTACTCTGATGTCAGATCTGCCACAGACCGCCGCCTATCCCGCTTTACTGAGCGGGCAAGCCTCCGATCTCCACGTTCTGTTGTGAGGCGTGGACGTCCATCAACTTGGGGGCTATTCCGGGTTTCCACGTCCTTCAACCATTTTCCATACATGCTCACTACAATAACACGCGAACAGCCGACCAGGCTCGCCGTTTCCGAAATACTAGTTCCGGGGCCATAACTATCTGCCCTTTGTGAATGTAGGCTTTCCCGGTGAATAAATGACAACAAATCTCATCGGGTTTGCAGCCGGATTTTATTAAAAAGCGGGAAGCTTTCGGCAACTAGCTCAGCAGCCATCATCAGGTCAATTATGTACCGGTGATCTTGCCTGATATTCGTAACGGCAACATAATTGACTTGATGATGGCTGCTGGGCTAGTTGCCGACAGCTTGTCGCTTTTTAATAAAATCCGGCTGCAAACCCGAGAAGATTCGTTGTTATCTGCCCTTTGTCAAAGTCACTTAGCTCAGTAGATTTCCCAATTTGCCACACGCCGCTAGAATGACTCCCCACGCGTCTCTGCTCCGCTTATATACTTCCCTTACATTATGACGTAGCCGTAACGTCACTAGACGGTATTTAGTCTCGCGGTGGACAGTGGTCATAATGTTTTAGCTCATTAGTGTATAAAACTCTGATGAAGTTATAGCATATTACACTGTTCATTATTTAAGAGTTTTTTTTACATAAAATATTTAATTGTTCGTGTTGTTGGTAAGGTAACAGTATTATTGGAGAATCCATCTTTGCAGTTATTTCTCTGCAACGTTAGTAAAACTGATCATCATATATCATTTTCGGGCTTATTAAGGCGTATATTCAGTTTCACCTTAGTTACCGTTCCCCTTTTACACCTCATCAGACAGTTTACAGAAGTATTGCTATACGAACGAGTACAAGGCAGTTTTTATTAAGCATTGCAGCTGGTCGCGAGGTTACATTCCTGTTATTGGCCTTGATTGATAGGACATGTACACAAAATTTAGGCCTTGACCTTACACGCGTGAAAGTGCATTCACACGTTACTCGTGTAACTTGCAAATGGCAAGGCCGTTTTCTCATGTCTGTTCGTGCAAGTAGTGCAGAGAGTACGCCACCTAAGTTTTTTCCCTCGTTTATAACTCTTGGTGTATGCTGTGTTTGTTTTATGAGAATGACCTGGGGTAATTATTGTTACCTTTCTGCTCGTCAACTCTTTGCGGAGATTAGTTCTAGAGGTTGACGTTAGTATTTCACTTTCGTTAACTTCTTCCAGAAATGGTGTAGTCGTGTGGACCTCGGAATTATCTTGCCTCTCCTGGTGTTGAACGGTATTCTGTGTACCTTACCGGCTGTTACGCAAAACTCTTTCAGTCAACTCTAGGGATATATGTTTTCTGTGGCAGAGCGCCTATCTCTGCTATTAGGAATTTCCGCCTTTCATCGCTTGGCTTCCAATTAAGTAAGGGGAGGCCAGTCGCTCAAGCGCTGCTCGCCATGATAGCCAGCTCGTTCACGCGGCATTCACTGCAATTTTTACAACACATTTATTGCCAGACGAAGATGAATTCACATTCTACCAGCAACTACCTTTGAACGCATAAATCAGTAACAATGTGCTGTCTTTTATACGAAGCTGTTTTTAAAGAGATGTATTATGTCACTTCAGAAACGAACTATTTTTTAAAACAGCTGCCTCAACAGTTGTGAATGTTACGACAGTAATATCGTGACGCGTGACTTAAGGAATCTGATTTTTTTGTTCAAAACTACATTTATTTTTCCACGTAGTCCCGTTTAGTTCAGTGCACTTCCCCCAACGTTGGTCCTATTTGACTCCAATCGTTTTCCACCCATGAATAGTTTTAGATGTAAGACGGAGACGGGCAGAGTAGTGCCCAGACGGGAATTGGTCCAATGAATTCTCGATCCTACAGATGCCTCTATCGCCCTAGTTAGGGGGCTTCCATTAATTACGTGAGGTGTTTTTTCCGGAATTCCGGACACCCCCCACAACTTTCTGGTGAGACTTCGTGAGATCTGGTCAGACCTACCCGCCTCGAAAATGACCTGAGATTTTGACAGAGAACCCATCTCCTACTGATGGACCTCTTAACTTTTTGAGACCAACCCCCCCCCCCCCCAAAGTTGACTTTCGAGTAATTGGTAGACTTTTTTTAGCTCTACCATCCTATAATAATTTGAAAACCTCACGTGAGATATCCGTTGACCGTTCCCCCCCCCCTCCCCGCCATCCCTCTTGGCGAGGTTTCGTGAGATTTCGCCGGACCCCCACCCTCTCTTTCACCTCACGGCATTAGCGGAAGCCCCCTCACCCTACAGATGCCTCTATCACCCTAGTTATTACGCAGCTGCAATCAGACCGCCCAAGCTGCCGGTCCCTCGCTGTTCACCGCGAAGCTTTCGCATCTAAAGTTTCACTGACGGTGATCGTCCTGAACGAGAGGTAAATCATCGCGGAAAAAATGACTTGAAAATTACACTGAACACGCAACCTTCACTTCCGTTAATAAGGGAAGACATTAAATGAATAGCTTTTGGTGGCATGAATGGTGATTTGAATAGTATGCGACGAAAATCAAATTGATATCAAAATTTAGTGTAAGAGATTTTTGTTAATCAGCTTATATAATGGTTTGTTACTGTCCGGTATCTCTTTTTATTCTCTGTTATAGATGATGTAATTCCGACATAATTGATACCAAACTGAAAATACTACTGTCCAGGTCTTAGAACACGAATACAACTTGAGGATGTACATCAGATAGTCAGTCTGAGAAATAAATTTGATTGACAATGTTCGGCTCCTGCCCTATTTGAAATAAAAGCTACCAGAATTTGAGCCAGCACTCTCTTGTTAATGTATTTACACATCGGATGTTTGTAGATGCGTTCGTACTTTCACCATTTTTAAAAAGTATTCGTCATCCGAGTAGTCGGTGTTATTTCAGTTGTAAAAGTATAAGAAATCAAAATTAAACAGGGCTTTAAAGAAATCCCTTTGCGTTACTGTATGGCATCTAGTCCAGTCCTTTATATTCGAGTTCTTTTCGTCTCGTTGGATGGCATGGAAGAGAAAGGACTCTTGTTTAGGTGACCTGTCCAAACTAGTTTTCTGTGAATATGGATTGGTTGCAGATTCCATCATGGTCCCATAGTATATATCATCATCATAATATGCGTCCGTAACGGCCTTAATATAGCTATGACACTGTACATCGCGGCCTCATTGGTATGCCAGTAAAATTACATTTCTTAATGCAGTTGTAATAATTTTTCCGCTTTTATCGTCGTTATTTATCTGCATCCATAATTTGTTGATGTCCTTTCTTGTCTGGTGTTAAATTAGAGTGACGTGGAAAAATAAGTAGAGCGACGCAGAGTGAGAAGAATTATGTTAGTAGCGAAACGAGGAAGACATTCTTGTGAGGTCGCGTGTGACTCTTGCTTGCAGTTGAAGCACTCGGACGAGGTCGATTGTGTGTGTTGGGCAGTCTGCGTGCAGATCGCTTGCACTCAGGCGCGCCACACTCACTTTCTCTTGGTCGGCGGCCGATCTGCATTGCGTCATATATCAGCCAACCTGCTGGCCGCACACCCGCTGTGATATCGAGTGCACTCACTCCGTACGTAGTCTGTAGTTGCGTAAAATTTAATTCTATAGGCAGAAAAGTAATTGGTATAGGGAGTAACAATATATGTGATTAGTTAAAGCTACAGATTTTCATAATATTCAACAGGTAGTTTTCTCAAATTTAAAATAAGGAATTTCAAGAGGTATATTGGACCTGTATATATTAAGTATTTGGTTGAGCACAGTGTAGAATAAAATCTTGCCTTCTCACTAATCATGTGTTTTGGTGTAGCAGCAGTGTTTCTCGACCTGTGGTCCACAGATATAATGTTATAAATGCAGACACCGTATTCGTACCGCATATGGTTATTAGCGAGCATGGGCTATAAGTCCTAAAAGCCACTAATATTTCAGTAACTAGGCATAAATCTGGCAGTTCCAGGATGATGGTAGGACAACATTGCTCATACGATAGACTGTTCATTTTCCATTTGGCATCAAAAAGTTGAAGGCTTAAATTTATGACTGCTTTCTAAGGGTCTTGTTGGTGTGAGGGACCGCTGAATGTGGTAGGGTTGATAACACAAGAATGTTTAAGTAAACAAAAATTGAAACTGTCAGGTATAATTTATTTTATTCTGTGCATATAGTTCGGTGGCACGGGGAAGCGTTCAGACTACAGTAACATTATTATTCAGGAAAATTGAAGCATTTGGAATGTGGTGTTATAGAAGGATGCTAAAAATTAAGTGGACGGATAAAGTGCGAAACGAACGAGTTTTGGAAATGATGGGCGAGGAAAGAAGTTTGTGGAAGAGTCTTATGGAAAGAAGGGACAGGATGGTAGGTCATATTTTGAGAAACACATGATTGGTTAATTTTTTAGTGGAGGGAACAGTCGAAGGTAAGAACTGCAGAGGAAGATTCGAATATACGAAGCAGATAATTGAGTTGTAAGGGATATGTTGAGATGAAAGGCTAGCGCAAGATAGGAAGGTATGCAGGATTGCGTCAAACCAGTCGAAAGACTGATAACAGCAAAAAAATAAGTATTAAGAATCTGTTAAATATTTAATTTACCTTTGATAGTTCACTTCCACATTTCATAAGTTTGTTTCGGTAGGAATTCAAAACATGCTTTGTATTCACTATGATATAATGGTACATTAAAATATGTCCCAGATGTTAATTATGCATTAGGCCTTTGTAATACATTATTTTTGACAATTTACTAGTTTTCGGGTTAAAAAAGATTGAGAAACGCCAGTGTAGACCATTAAATTTTGTTTGTTTGAATCACGATTCGTTGTGACCAAACTATTAAACGCTCGTTTCCAACTGTACAGTGTTTAAATGAATCTCAGTACAGTGTATCTCCATCACTATCTCCTCAGTCACTTTTAAGTTGACTAAAGGTTGCGAGAGGAGTTACGAACTAGGAGATAGGTGACTATGGTGAAGAATTAATGTCACAATGCCTGCAGCAATCATAACAAGGAAAAAAAAAACAAAGTTGTATCGAAGCGTACAAGCTAAATGAAAAAGAAAATTAGCTGCCCTACTGATCTCTGGGCGTATAACGCGCCGCCGGTTGTCTAATCTTGGCTGCACCTAATGCACCACCATATTTAGATAGTTGCTTAGGGAGCGTCCTTAAACTACGTAGCTCCATTTTGGCCTCCTGCGAATCCCCCTCCCGTCACGTAGTCTGACGTTGCTCTTGTCTCAACTTTACCCCCCCCCCCCACCCCCCGTGACACGTAGCTTTTTTCCCCTATTGATTCCAGAGGACATTTTGTGCTCTTTTCTCTTGTCAAACTATCGTAAATTACATGCGGAGCTAATTAAATGTGATGGAAAAAATATTCACATGATTTTGTGTGTTCTGTACCTTATTTTAACTGTGACAAATAATATGAATGAAAAGCTACGTGGCCTGGCTCGGAACTCCCCCCCCCCCCCCCTACGTAACCCAGCGTAGATTTCTGCCCAACGCCACCTCCCCCTAGACCGAGACACGTAGTTAATGGATGATACCTTAGGAATTGTGCACAAACTACGTGGCTCGGTATAGGGAGGGGAGGGGGTGGCTGGAAGGTTAGTCTGGGCTACGGGGGGGAGGGGGGGTTTCGAGCCAGGCCACGTAGCTTTCCATTCATAACATTTTTCACAGTTAAAATGAGGAGCAGAACACACAACAGCATGTGAATAATTATTTCCCTCAGTTAATTATCTTTGTATGTAATTTATGATAGTATGAAGAGAGAAAACTATACAAAATGTCTTCTGGAATCAAAAGGGAAAAAAGCTACGTGCTACGTGGGGGGGGATAGAGGCAAAAGCCACGTAGGGCTACGTGGGGTGGAGGGGGGTTCACAGGAGGCCAAAATGGAGCTACGTGGTTTATGCACGCCCCTTAGCTGAATGTCAGGTCCCCATTTCTCTTCTCAAAAACTACCCTCTGTGCAACGCGAACAACATTCCCGGAAAGATGAGAGACGCTCATTGCTTCTCGACTGAAATTGTTCTACAATACTTGCTTCAGCTTGTTAACTGCAAATCCGACGACTAACAACGACTGGCCTCTGGAGCAGCGATGACACCGAGCTGCTGATGTGTCGGCATACTGTGAAGAAGGACACATGTTTAAGAAAACAGAAATCAAAAATTAAGTAAACCGAAATCGCTTACTTATTAACTTTGAGAGCCTTGTAATGCGACGGGTAACAAGAATGATAACATTAAATGCACCGTGCAGCGTTTGGTCGTGAACACAAAGATGTAGATACTATCACGTTTGTGGCCGTTTTCAAGAAATCAGAACGCCCTTGTGGTCGGTTTTTGTTAAATTTATTATTTTTTCGCTCAATCAGCGTTTTCTGTTTTTTGAGCGTAACGTCAATACTAAAGTAATCTACTTGTTGGCGGTGCATATGATTTACTAGAACGCTACACATATAGCGTATTAATAAAGCCGAGATATTAGCGGATACTTTAAGCAAAGAATGGATGAGAAAGGAATTTAGATTTCCATCTTATCTAATTTTGTTAAAATTATAATTTCCATTTTCTGCGTGCGTAATCAGAATGTAGATATATAATCTCCAGCAATTATTTCAGTTCCATGTATGCACAAGAACGTCTATTTTGTCTTACAAGTGGCTGGTAAATTCTGATGCCTCAAATATAAATGTAAGCATTTGAAACGTATCACTTTAACACTAAATATTGACATTTATAGGTATTTAACCAGTAAAGTTTTCTTTAACGATCTGCTAAAGGCTTGAGAGATAAACGTTGCCTTCTAACAGAGCTGTTTAGTTTTCAGATTAACGCAGCTGTATTCCTGCTGACCTTGTTCCTACATTTACTGCTGGCCGTCGGCATTTATAGCACAAACAAGGTTACGATGGCATGATCTACACGAGGAAATCTCAAAAACCAAAGCATTCCCGTCTTCTCACTAGACCGATTCAGTTCTTCTTTTATTTGTAACTGAGATATTCTGAACTTGAGATTATTTTCCACTATCATGACATGTTATTGTGATGTATAATTATCCTGAAACACAGCTTGCGGTAAAGTGAAAGCTTTAAGAACAATATAACCGCAGTGCTCACAGGCTTCCTCGTTGTTATATCAGTTAATAATGCTCAGGAGGGGATCGGCACAAAAGAATTGGCGGACAATTTTTTTTTTAACTGAGTAACGTTCTGGCTTGGCAGATTGCTGTTAATTTTTAATTCCAGTGTAGCTTATTCACCGGCTCCCATTTCCAAACTTTTACTGATCGAGGTAAATTGTTCACCTCCCTTGATAATTTTAGTCCCCTGACCGATTGCATTGCATGATTTTTTTTTTCAAATTTTTCCATTGTTTCTGGTAAATTATTGGCCTATTCTCTGGCAATTTATTGCAACCTTTCTCTTACTGAAAAATAAAAACTCTTCCTCTCCTTTCTATCTGGAATGAAGAGCTACTACAGACTTTTTATCATCTCCTCCACTTTCTGTTCCAATTCTTCTCCCAGTGTCCATCCAGGTGACATTGCAAATTAATGCCTTGTACACACCCTTCTCTATTCATCCAACTACTGTTCAGTGTCTACCATTTCATCTCCTTTATCATATCATTTGTTGTGTTATGCAGTAATTTCCGCAAATAAATGTGGATGTCCTCCTTTGCACCCGCTTCAACTCCTGTATTTATACCCAGAATGTGGGTTCGCTACTCAAGCAAGGATCACGCGTAGGTTTCTACACTACTTGCCTATTACATCCCTTCGTCCACCCTCTGCAATAGATTTATGTTGAGTCTCTCCTATGTATCAAGCCCAATCTTCATTTCCTGTCAGACGATGTTTCGAGGTAATTTACGCTTTAAGCCTTCAGCAAACACTTTACCTCCACTGCATACTCATAAAAAAACCTTATTTTCATTCGGCTATACTCGCGTTCGATTCTCGCACCGTTGTTTCAAGAAATTGCTGGAGTCGAGGTAATTAATTCAGCTCTTTGTTTTCAGTTCAAAATATTAGGACGTCGACCAACCATAAAGCCTAAAAGGGGCACAAATTAAATCATTCTTTATTACAGCTATTCTGTTGTTATATACATTTAGGGTTATCCATAAATTACGTGGGGTTTTTTCCGGAACCCCCCCCCCCTCCCGGTGAGATCTGGTCCGTGAGAACCCCCCCCCCCCCCCTAGAAATCACCCTCGAAACTTTTTGTGATTTTCTTTTAGGTCTCAACCTCCCCCCACTTTCACGCAATCTGTAGACCTCCTTTGGTGTGAGTACCAAACAGTTTAGTTAATCTAAATCTTTTTGGATCTCATAAGTGAACATCAGCCAACTGCGACGTAGGAATGTTTAGATCTGAAACGGCATTATATAATATATTTAAAAAAAAGTAGTTAATATGCTAACAGTGTAACTATTACCGATTTCCAATTTTATATAATAAGAATTTGAATGTGACGTTGTAGGGTGAGGGGGAATTCAGCAGCGCTGTGTGTCCGAACCGGCTGCAAAGAGGTAGCTTAAAAGGATGGTTAGAGAGCGCGTGGGTTGTACGGTTACGTCTTCATAACCGTCCTCAACGCTTTCTGAACTTTTTGCATTATTTCGCACCAGGGACGGGTAATTAGAGGCGGCGTGAATATCGCGGGCCATGGCGTTCCACTCGGGGACGCATGCTCTGGTTATGGCATTGTATAACTCCGCTTACGCAATCCACTTTTCCCTCCCGTCTGTTGGCCACTGCTCGCAAAATATTGTCGGCTGCGATAGCATCACAGCGTGCGCCCGACAGCGCCTGCCCAGCTGCTCCGCCCACGCTGCAGCCGACATCAACACGTTTCGAATCTCCGGCTCACGAGCAGTGAAACGGTTTCCAACCCCTTAAGTGGCGAGCCAAGTGTTCACAAGTACCGAGTCTGGTGGGTGAGTAATTACCCTTCTTGCCTGCCTTTATGGGGACGCGGATTCGATTTTCGTCCGGCCATCTAGAGCAGCGGTTCCCTTTCCCCCCCTTTTTTTCCTCCACGGAACCCTAATTGATGATACCATGATAGCCTTCTCACGGTGCGGTTAGGGGACGTCCATAAATTACGTGAGGTGAAATAGGGGGGGGGGGGGGCCACAGAAATCTCACGTGAGGTTTTGGAAAAATTGTCGAACTGTAGAGCTAAAAAAAAAAGATCTACTAATGACGCGAAAGTCTGGATTTTACCGGGAGTATTTCGACTTAAAGTGGGGGTGTTATCGGCTTTTTGAAGCGTGAGACCTTAAAAAAAAAGGTCTCAAAAAGTTGCGTGGGCGATTTATAGGCGGGGGGGGGGGTCTCACGGACCAGAAGGGGGAGGGTCCGGAAATTCGGAAAAAACGCCTCACGTAATTTATCGATGCCCCGTTATGACCTATTTCAATAAACATTAAATAAATTTTTTGGATGGAACACGGAACCTCAGTGTTCCGCGGAGCACCATTTAGGAATTCTAGATTTCCGTAATGTTTTCATAAATGCCAGGATGGTTCTGTCATAAAGGACAAGGCCGAATTTGTTCACATTATTTTTTGAGATTTTTTTGGTTATAAAAATCTTGTCCTCCACCAACTGCGAAGCTTTAACAAACAAATCTTGAAGTGGAGTATTACAAATGCATGTATAATATTTTTGCATGTTAATCTTGCATTATTTTTATTTCATCGCCGAAATGTTATTATTTGAGAGTTTCAATTTGTATTGTACCTTCACTTATTCTCGATTGTTAGAAAATGAAGGCATCCCAGAGAGCGTTCGGAGGTACTTCGTATACGCAGGGTCCGATAAATATTAGTCTACAAAGTTCATTTAATTGGTAAACATGAGTTTTCGTGAGTCACGTGTCATTTCCGTTATTGTATTAGGGATTGATTTACCAGATTCTAATTGTTGTATTTTACTTTTGCTGAATACACCATTTTGAGAAAGTTCATGTGAATAAGTGACCAGAGTCTTTGAGGACATTACATCATTCCACTTAAAAAGCTCGAGTTACTTTGAGTTCCAGGCGTACTGCTGCAGTGTAGTCTTCACGCCTTGCTCCGCGAAGTAGTTCGTTACTTCGGTGGTGTGGGTAGGTACCGTGGCGCCACGCTAGTACCAATTGGTTCACCCGCTGAAGTCTGAGAAGGAAGCCGTCGCAACTTTGTGGTTTTGACTGTCGGGCTAAACACCTGGATGACTGAGTGTTCGCAGAAATACGTTCTACTTCTCCAGCCCTCCGAATGCACAACCACTTACAAATTTATACGCAAGCCTGAACCACTCAAACGTAAAATTATTCAAATGTCGAAGTTATTGTCTGATTCCTTTTTCATCTGATAGGGAACAGCTGGCTGTTAACTCTCCATGGTACTGAGCTTGGTCGTTCGTAATAAAATGGTACTGGTGTGATGCGCAGATTAGTGTATTTGTCATGTACGCGCCTGAGTAGGAAATGGATTGCTCTCATGAGACAAGCGGCTGATGTCTGCAACGGAGTTCAGCGAACCAGAGAAAGGTCAGCGGAAACCTCCCATGACAGTTCACTACCTGGTACAGCTAACAGTGAATCACAGTAGAGACCATGGTACGGTCAGATCGAATCATGATCCAGGAATTTTCCAGTCGTATTCACACTCGCGGTCAAATCATATGTTTAAGAAATAAAGAATGTGATACTTATGAACTGTTTTTTTACTTTTCAAACCGTACAATTTTTGCCTTCAGTTTAACAAAACAGTTGATTTTACTTTAACAGACAAAACGAGAACAGTGACTCCAGTTCTCAACATTTTAGACTTCAAAAATATAAAATAATCAGCTTCTTGCGATAATTCTTTTTCTTCTTGCGCAACATTGTACAATTTTGTAATTTTCATTTGCTTATATTGTAGATTCGGGAGGACGCGGGTTCGAATCCCCGTCCGGGCATCCAGATTTGGGTTTTCCATGGTTTCCCTAAATCATTCCACGCGAATGCCGAGATGCTTCCTTCAAAAATGCCATGGCCGAATTCCTTCTGTTCCTTGTCCCCAGTCCCATCCCGCCTCTAATGAACCTTAGCCGTCGACGAGGCTTAAAGCAGTAAGGGGGGAAAAATTATATCGTAGGTTTTTTTTATTTTTAATCTCTATCCATAGTGTAATTTTGTGAAATGAATCGCAAAAAAATTTTATGAGTAAAATGTTACAACACTAATATTCCGAACAAGATCTGAGACTTTCGTCGTCCATGTTGACCTGACCTGACTGTTGCACGTTCACACTAGCGGTCAGATCAGCTCCGTTTTGATGGTTGTTGATCGGCCGCTGCGCGATCTTCAGATCGACCTGCCTTGGACTTGACCTGACCGTGCAGTGTGAATTCTCTGATTGGATTACGTGTATAACGATTTTGATCTTTGCCCTGACCTGACTTGATATTAATTTTCGTCGGAATACACCTGCAGGTACCGTTACACACTGGACCGCGGTCAGGTTCAAGTGTAATTGGAGGTCATTGCCCATTCGTTAGAATTTTTAACCTATGGGACAGTTCTTTTATACATTCGAATAGCAGCAGAGATTGGAATTACTTCATTTAGTCGATTTGAATTTTACACAGTTTGCCGAAAGATGTTTTACAATTGCGGAAGTGTCAGTCTGCCCGCAGCGTTTGCTCCTAAGTAATATGCAAGGTCGTGGGCTTGGGAGATGTGTGAACAAGATTCTCACCTGGCGTGACTCACGGATTATCGCTTTTCGGTTCCTGTTCATGCAGGATGATGCTTATTGTTCGGCGTACTCCAGTTTGTTCGAAGTATTTGAAGTGTGGGGGAAAATACGTCTAGCGTCAGCCAACGTAGCTGTCATCCCGGACGTTTGAATGACGATGTAGCTTTTTCCAACTAGAAGCTAGCTCTGTTTATACTGAAACAGGATCTACTGATATCACTTACTGAAACCTTGGATCTTAGTGGCTGTCATGAATGGTGTGTGAATAGTTAACCCTCGGTATAACATCGCTTCAAATCCCTCATCAGCTATCCACACTTCAGTTCTTGATGGTTTGCAGAAAAATCTCCTCGCTACTGGATGGTTCCTCCATAAGGCTGAGGCCAAATTCGTTCCTATCCCATATTCCCAATGGTCTCTAGGTTTTAATGACGTGGCCAAGTAGAAAATCCACCGAGGGGGAAAGGGGATCCGCTGTCATATCTTTGCCACTGCATAAAAATGTGTTGAAGTGTAGAGCAAGGTCGACATGGTAAAATACATTGGGACAAAACTTTGTCTTGAAAAGTTAACAGCAATTCACCATTTAAATAACCACTCGATATTGGGTGATTTTTAATATTTTAATCTTTTTTGTGGCGGAAAAGTTGTTGGCAGCGCCGTATGCTAAATACAATTGGTTGTACGGAATGAACGCTCACAAAAATTAATAAATTCACAGGTCAGTGCAGCTTAACAAATTTACGGTCCTACCCTAAGATATCGTGGTAGCAGCTTGCCATCGTCCATAGCGATTGTTTTGTACTGCTTTTAATCCAGACTTACCAAGTCTGATTATTAACGGAATATATTGTATGTTGAGGCTCTGGCCTCGCATTCGAGAGGACGCCGGTTCGAATTCCCAGATTTGGGTTTTCCATGGTTTCCCCAAATCACTCCAGGCGAATGCCGGGATGCTTCCTTCAAAAGGCCATGGCCGAATTCCTTCCCGTTCATTGTCCCAATCCCATCCGACTCCAATGACCTCGACGTCGACGTGGCGTAAAGCTATAAGAAAAGAATGTCTGCTGAGGAACGATCGTACCATTACCGTGGAGTGACTGACACCTGTAATCCAAAATCAGAATCGTTGGATCGGGATTAGAACCCCAATACTCGCACAAGCGAGTTCAGCGTCATTGTCACCGCTCTGCATCATTATGTCAGGTAGCCTATCAGTGTATGAATACGTATGGTTTTCCACTTCGGATTAATTAGTCAGAAAAAAATATCAGTGTTCTATATCTTTATGTGTAATGTAATGGATATTCTGCTGATTACTGTCCGATTTCTGTGTGCTTCGATAACAGATTTCTCTCTCTGAAATACACCTGGAAGCAAAGGCAACTTTGCTGTGGCCATTAGTCGACTATTGCCTCGTAATTGCAGAATGCTTGTACGTTAGCCGGAAGTAGCCGTTTTTACCAGCGTCATTGCGCGGGGGATAATGGCGTGTTATGTGCTGGGCGCAAACTTCTTTTTTATCAGCTAACTTCGACGTTATGTGCTGTCGATTCACTTTCGCCTACGCCTTATTTCCTCATGGCTTGGCAGCATTTGGAACTCTCCTCGCTGTTAGATGTAATTTATTAGCAATTCACGGATACGCTATCGGCAGACATACGATCTTTGTATTGTTCTGACTTTTTGTTTGGCTGTCAAGGACACTGCCATAGAACCAGTCTCTTATAGTAGTCCGAGATCCGGGTGTATGATTTCTACGTCCGTCTGTTATTTGATTGAAATTCAATTTTTATGTATAATTATTAGTAGCAGAATACGATTCTGCAGGGTTGCCTATCAAAATATGGCCGCAAGTATTTTTAATTAAATTTTCAAAAACAAAAATAATTTTAAATTCGCTCACTTTTTTAAAATAAATTATAATTCGTTTAAAAAAGAGACATGTAAAGAACGCAAAAAGTTGCCGCAAGTAAGCATTGCCAGCCGTTAAAGATACGTAAGAGCGCGTGAGAAAGTTAAGCGCACTCCACCGTTTGTCAGACTGTGCAGTGCTCTAGCTTTAACAGCTGGCAATCCCTACTTGCGGCCACTTTTACATAAACAACCCAAACGTTTTTTGTGTTCTTTACATGTCTCTCTTTGAAATGAAGTATAATTTATGTAAAAAACAAGTGAACGAGATTTTTAAAATAATTTTAAAATTTTTTTGTTAAAAATATTTGCGGCCATATTTTCATAGACAACCCGGCAGAACCGTTTTCTGCTATTAATAGTTATGCATAAAAATATAGCATTTCAACCAAATACCAGATGGACGTAGAAGTCATGTAGCCATATCTTAGGCTATTTGCAGAGTGCTTGAGTAATGAATGACCTTCTGCTTTGAATATTGAGAGCATATATATTATATTTACAAATTATTTTTAGCAGTTATTAACAGTGAGCAATTTGTGTGATGTTTTATAAGTAACCGCACCTGTTTTACTCTGCGTGCTTTTCATAAACCAATATAGTCTTAATGTAAACACCACATAGCTTCCTACCACATTATACGGCTAACACGTATTTTTAATTTGTCATACTCGTATCATATCTCGCTTTTTTAATATTTATAAATTTCAATAAATCTTTAATCGCTTTCAAAGACGGTAAGAATAGAATTGTTGAATTACATAGCACTTGATTGCTGATCATTACCCCGCCCCCCCCCCCATTTTTTTCTTACTCCAAATGTGAGCGGTTTCAGAAGAACAAATTACGACGATTCTTTGTCACCGCCCCTCTAGCATGATCCTGGCAAAGGTCGTACGAAAATTATTATTGCTAAGCTATTCCATCATATATTCTTTGTGAATGTAACTAATTCGTGTGGAACAGACAAACTCGTACGAAATTTTGTTATCAACTGGCTTCAAATGTTGTACTAAATGTGCTTCGATATCACTGATTGTTACAAAAATTTGTCTAGCGCAGGCATAGGTTCTCAACCCTTATGGCCTACGGAAACCATTTTCGAAAGGGGGAAAAAAAATCTCACTCTCCCCCTTTTCAGGAAAAATCATACCGACTCCCCTTTTGTAAGCGATAGTGCTCCAACTTTTTTGGCTCCTAACCCACTTTTCCAAACAGTGATTCGATAGCACCTCTCCTATGTAAATTGTACTCTCATATGTCGAAGAACAAGGATATATTCCTACAATTACTTTATTAGAAAATATGAACAATACTGACCCATAATTTGATTAGCAAATACATATTATTAAACATTATTAGTTAGACGGCATAACTCTGTGTAATGCACCGAGCGTAGTGGGCGAGTGGTTAACGTTCTAGCCCCACATTCGGAGGACGCCGGTTCGAATCCCCGTCCGGGCATCCGAATTTGGTTTTCCATGGTTTCCCCAAATCACTCTAGGCGAATGCCGGTTTGCTTCCTTCTAAAGGCAATGGCAGAATTCCTTCTCGTTCCTCGTCCCCAGTCTTTTCCCGCCTCTAATTACCTCGACGTCGACGAGGTCGTATAACCATAAGTAAAAAAAAAGAAAATTGCTGACTGTGTATATCCTCCTTACGCTACACATGATCATGTGAATGTAATGGAAAAGTTCTTGAATGCAACCCATAAAGCCGGCTATAATGCTGGAAGAGGAGGGAGGCGGTAGTTATTCTCAATGCCCCCTAATTTTGCCTTGGAGTAGAAACGCCCCCTGTGATCTCAACGCCCACCGGTGGGAACCACTGGCCTAACAGGTAGCGTGACGTGGAGTATATGGTATACAATTATCTAACGTAACCTTAGTCGAAACATTTCTACATTGCCAAACAAGTCAAATCCATGTAGGTACAGTTACTCACACGGTCATTTAGTTGATAGTTTCGGCTCGTACATAGCAATTCGATGGAAATGTTGTCTTTAACGTCTTGCATCAAGATTCATAATATTCGATTTAATGTATCTAAATTCCAGTGTTCGCGTCTTTCATCGACGAGAACCTAACTACAATACTGTAATCAAGAGTGCAACTGCAAGACGGATTATACTACGTGTGCTCTAGAGAACTTCATTTGAACGTGCTTTAGTTAATAAAAAACCTAGAGTGGTGGTGTAACGGTTAGCGTTCTGGCCTCGCATTCGGGAGGACGGCGCTTCGAATCCCCGTCCGGGCATCCAGATTTGGGTTTTCTATGGTTTCCCAAATCACTCTAGGCAAATGCTGGGATGCTTTCTTCAAAATGCCATGGCCGAATTCCTTCCCATTCCTTGCCCCCAATCCTTACCCGTCTGTATAAAGACCTCGCTGTTAAGAGACGTAAAAACAGTTAAAAGTTAATATAACTATTGGGTGCCTGTGTAATTTTTATTTTATGAATGCTAAAGTCTACACGATCGTGACAATGTAAATTTGATGAAACTGCTAATTCATCCTCGTGTAATGATTGTCATACAACACTTCTGCCTGTCCGATTTCAAAACCTGAAATAAGAGCATATCTTAAAAATCTAATGGGCAATGAATCCTATCATGGATTCGATTGACATTGTGCCTTTAAACACTAATCCGAAATGACACCTGCTTGCGCTCCTGATGGCAGGAAACGCACTGGACTACCTCAGCAAGTGATCAGTCATCAGGGAAACTCAAGTAACACGGTATGCTTAATGTGCTGTTTTAACATACGCACTCCTATATTTCTGTCTCAAGTGATTACACAACCAAGGCAATTTTATTTTCCAGAACTGTGGTATATCGTGAATTCCATCGTGTGGCAGTAGACGTAATGCATATTTTAAGGATCCTGCTATTATTATCTATAACTGTAGAAAGAGACTGCAGAACATTCTTTTTAACAAATTCAAATGAGACGTTATGGACGGATTCAATCCTGTCTGTCGTTATGTCAACTGTTTTGGGCTATAAAAAAAAAAAAGTAAGCTATTAAAGTTGCGTAACTTCAATCCTTCACATTAATACCTTACCTTCCAAGAATACAACGAAAGAAATACAGTAAATTCACTGACCTACTTTCACTGGATGTCATTATTGTGGAGAGCATTAAATTTTCCTGACCGTAATACACTCTATCGCTAATGATACAGGTTTCACGGCAAAACGTAGCTCCGCAATACCTTCTCCGTGAAAGAAAGGCATTCACAGTACTGTTATCCACTGTTGTATAACTGTTAACGAAGAAATGGCTTTGATTAACGCTGAGGCACGATGTATATTGCTGACCTGTATCTAGGAAGTAAGTCACAGTGGAATATCGGTGACAAGTGATTTTTTTTTTAATAGTAGTAATTTTAAATATTACTAAATTACTTTTCGACTCACAATTTGCCTTACAATTCGTTCTGATGTTTTAACGTCACATCGATTGTACCGCACCGAAAAGAAACTTGGAGTTATCAGCGAATATTTCGAGTAAGTTGAAACCAACGTTCCTTGCAATTTTTTTAATACCGAAGAAAAACGTGCACACATTCAAGTAAAACATAATCGTGACCGATAACATTATATATTAATTCAGACGATTTCTGCCCTCATATGAATATTATATTGCCATGGTTTTCGATTTAGAATGCTGAAAATGTATTCTCTTAGTGGATCTTCCGCTAGTGTGGAGGCGCTTTTTATATTTTCCCCACTTCCCCGATCGGTTGGAGTTACTTATCAATTGAAGGATTCTCTTATTATTTCTTTAGCATGTCTTCTTATCTGTTCTTGACGGTCATACTACATTATTGTTGTCTGTTTCATTGGTGTACGTAAACTTGTCCTGGTTCTGTTCATATTAATTCCAAATTTATTCATTGCAAATGCTTCGTTTATTGCGGTCAACATTTTCGCCTTATCTTGCCCCCTTATCTACCAGAAGTAGAATTTTATCAGTTCGTCGTAAGATACTGACCGTTTCTCCTTTATTCCTTTTTATCATTATTATTTAACCATTTGGATTGCTTCCTGGACAGACATTGGATTCAGTGAGTCTTAAAATCAAAATCTATTGACACCTGAATTAGAAATTTTGCACGGTTCAGTCGTATTTATGGAAGAAGTAAAATTACAACTAAGCTTAAAGGCGGTAGAAAGTTGTGAGGACTTATGCTAATTTCGTGTTCCGCTGTTCTGCTCTACCCAGGAAAGCTTGCAAGAGCAGTAAGTTACTAGTGGTCACAGCATAGGCCAGATGTTAATTACTTCTCTGATACAGTGTCATCTTCGCCTGACTCAACGTTTGTGATCAAGAAATCTGTACAATGTTCTGATCAATAGGGATTAGGGAAGGGTTGGCTTACCTCTCAGGATGTTGAAATAATCCACCTTTCAATCCATACTGTAATCTGTTCATTTATACCGTGTTTGAGTGATTGTTTGCAGTGAATGGCTGACTCGAGTTTCGTGGTTTCGAGCACGGAAACACACTCTGTAAGCACGTAGTGTTATGTCCTCCGGCCACTGAATTTTGATGATGAATTGTCTGCTGCTTGAGAAAGTTAGAAAGCGCGCCCTTCCGAGCTCACTATTCTGCTAGACTACGCAAACTTGTGACCAATTGAGGGCTGTGACTGTTGAATATCGTCACTCGAAGTCGGAGAGATTTATTGCCCTTCGATTTTTATTTGGTTAGCAGGATTTATGTTTACATTTAGTCCGCATTTGCATATTTTTTTGGACGAGTTTAATCTTAATTATGAATTGTAAAGAAAACGTCACTTAAATATGTGATATTAATCTGGTGATAGGCCATATTTCCGCAGTTGTTGAACAATAATTTTATAAATAATTCTGTCAAAAACAACTGTTTTGGTGAATTTTGTTTTTATTTGATTCCCCAGACGCGTTTCGCCCTTGTGATGTAGGACATCTTCAGTGGCTGTAAAGTGTTTTTTGTTTTGTTTTCAAGTTGCCCTACCCCACAAGGGCAAAACGCGTCTGGGGAATCAAATAAAAACAAAATTCACCAAAACAATTGTTTTTGACGGAATTATTTATTAAAAAAGGTGATGTTTAATGATTTCTGTAAGCTTTCTAAAAATAATTAATTTTATCGTCATGTTAATTTCGTTCAGCAGTGCCACAGTTCAGTGTTAATATGCCTGAAGTTGAAGGCCCTCGGTTTAAATCCCTGTTTGGTCTGAATCTTTTTAGTCTGTTAACTTAAGGTTTATCTCTGGCAAGCTTGCTTTGCGTATGTTATGCATACTGGGAACTTTCTGTAGTTAGAATTCATAGCTAAACTGTATTCCCTAGAGTTGAGGCTAAATACCGGCCTGCGATGCCTGCTGTGGGAGGGACGAATTAACCTTCAGTCAACAGACGAATTTAACATTGAAGGCGCCTTTTATTATTGTAATGAGCCTAGAAAATAGTGTTTGCAGAATAACTTACATATTAATTTACATATTCCTTTAATGAATAGAACTACCGGATGCAGTGCTTAATATATTGCCGTTTTCAGAGAGGCACAGAGTTTTATTTGTAGAGTTTAATGATACTCTTCATGAAAACAAATTTTAGTGAAAAGTTATCCAGAAGTTGTGACTGATACATCTTACGGGAATGGTGAACTGCGAACATTGTGTTGAACGAATGCCGTGTTGATCATAACCGAAAGACTTTGCTAACTGTTACTGTGCGTGTACCTTATTATGAAGGACGTTTCCCCTTCTTGCCGCCTAAACTTATATTTTACTTGGATTTCTGTAGTTAATGCTAGACTGTGCTCTTGCGAAAAATTATCGAGTTCACAATACAGGGTGTTGAAAAAATGACCGGTATATTTGAAAAATCAATAAAAACTAAACGGGCAGCGATAGAAATACACCGTTTATTGCAATATGTTTGGAACAACAGTAAATTTTCAGGCAGACAAACTTTCGAAATTAGTTACAATTTTCAACAACAGATGGCGCTGCAGTCTGGAAAAATCTAAAGTACGATTTTTTCCACCATTTTTTCACAGCAAACTTGCAATCTGTGAACAGCACAAGCTTACAGCAGAAAGACGACTTAGAGAATGGCGAACTCACAGACTGCTTTTACTTCTATATCTTTCAAATCGCCTGCAGCGCCATAGGGTGACGAATCCTGTCCGGCCATCCTGACTGGGGTTTTCCGTGGTTTTCCCCAGTCACTCAAGGCGAATGCTGGGATGGTTCCCTTCAAGGCCACGGCCGACTCCATCCTCCTTCCCTCCCCGTAGTTCGGCTGAAAAGGGTCGCCGAGACCCTCCAGCAGCTCGCCTCCCAACCTTCAGGCGTAAGGAATGAAATTGTAAAAAATAAAAATCAGATAAGTTTCCAGGAAAGTCATTGGTGTGCAACAAAAAAAAAGAGGAGGGGTCCTAGGACAGAGCCTTGTGGAATCCCATGTTACTGTTTGACGCACAGGTGGGATGCGACAGGGTTGGAGTAGGCCCAGGCTGACACTGCGGTGAATGACCTGCACGTAGGCCAACTCGTGACTTGGCGGCGGGGCCGGGCTGGGCTCTAGTTTCCGGCGTCGCTTTCTACGGACTCTGATGTGTCAGCCGGCGCACTGGCGATCCGGTTGGTTTCACAACCTCTCCCGCCGCGCCGCGCCCTGCTCTGGCCTTGGACCACACCGACCTGTGAGAGGCACTCCGATCGCACAAATAATTGTAAAAGTCTGCTCTCCGCTGCCCGCTCGCCTTGGGCTGCGTCCGACAACTGCTGCCTGCACACGTCAAGTAACTCGACCTCACGCTGCAGCGTTTGTTCACGTAATTTTTTAGGTCTACTTGTTGGGCGGTTACCATTCTCGATCTGAATATGGAGAACTTCTAGTTCTTCGTGTAAAAAAATAAATAAAGTTTCCTCGTGTGTAAGTCTAGACTCTCGCAGTAATCAATCTTCAGCACGTCTCTAGCGTTGATGTTCCCAACCTTGAGGGGGGGGGGGGGAGCGAGGTATCTTCGCCGCCCTTGTGGAATACGGCGTCTCCTCTTAGAGTTGAAAACTTTTATTCTAACATCACGTATTTAGTTTGCTCTGAGATGTCATTGTTAGTACTGAGAAGTGGCATTTGCCTTTTTAATACCTAATAAAATTGTGGGGGGGGAGGGATGAGGCGTGGGAACTTTTCTTTCGACAGGAGGGGGACGTGGTACAAAAAACCTTGGGAGCCCATATTATGGAGGGAACGCGACTAACGCAAAGTGGACGAGGCTAGTCAGGAAAGATTTCGAACAACTGGAAATTGATCCAAACGAGATTCACAACAGTGATAAGTAAAGAATGTTGATTAAAACATTGAAATTATTTAAAAAAAAAAAAACTCGGTGATACCATTTAACTTTCAACCAAAACGAAAAATTAGCATTATATTCAATCCTACTTTTTTTAAGAAAAAAAGTAATTAATAAAATATAGCAGTGTAATACCGTTCTAAAATGTATATTTCATTAAGCTGAATGTATTCTTCGATGCGTGAGGCTAAATACCTTGGGAGACATGGGAAAGATTTCATCTAGAATCTGGTATTATTTACTCTGGCTGTAAATTTTGGTCGCCTTCTCTTTACTGTTCCACACACACAAAGTAGAAATGGCATCTATAATCAATCAATATCGTTATTGCAAAACAGATTTCATTGTTAGATTTTATATTTTTTGCAGCCCTCATGTTATGCAGCGTTTTCGGGAATTTTTGCAGGAAACCCCGAAAAGTGATTAAATGTGCACATTTTAATGTTTTTTCGAACTGATTGAGGAATGGTCTGTTAAGAGCAATGTTAGCTGACAGTGCTTGTCCGTGCGCAGCGGTCGCAACGAAGCAGGAAAATAAACACACAGTCGATTAGCACCTCACTAACGCCTTGTTTGTCCGCCGCGCTCAGTCTGTGTACGGAAGCCTTACGTTCAGCGTCCTTGCCACGGTCCTGTAGAGAGTCAGCTGGTTGCTGAATAACATGGAAATGCTGTTGAACTTATAATGCAGATACTCTGCCACATTTGGCTACTGTTGGTCTTGGTTGTCTTACCGGGCCTGGTATTCATATTCCCATTCAGTCACCCAGATTTTGCTTTTCCACGGTTTTCCGGAAATCACTCCACGCTATTCCTTCTAGCTGAAATGACGTCGATGAGCCGCAGAATCCTGGGTAAGGTAAAAAATAAATGTTCTTCACTTTAACCACCACTTTCGTACTCTGCTGGAGAGCGGATTAGTGTCTGTTACGTACTTACCTCGTAAGTGCTCCATTGTCCGTGCTTCTCACGCTACCGCGGGGTCAGGGACGGACCTGCGTTGGAATGCATATGATCTGATACCGCTCTCAATTAGCAGGCTGCGAAACGCTCTCTTTCGTGCTGTAGGTTATTTTTTGTACCGACCGTTTCCTTGAAAATTGATACAACCAGCGGCAAAATTCGGTTCGATTGCTTGTTTCTTGTCCGGAGCCACTTTACTCTGTTGTCTATATATTAGATGTTGGTGCCTCGATCAGTGGGTAATATGTGAAATTTGTACTGATGACGTAATGCCGCAGGAGGTAGGCCACTCCGTCATTCACCCGCCAAGTCAGTTGCCATTAGGGGGCGTCCATAAATTACGTGAGGTGAAATAGGGGAGTCCTGAAAAATCTCACCGAGGGGGGAGGGACTGTAGAGCTAAAAAAAAAAAAAAAAAAAAAAAAAATTACGCGAAAGTCGATTTTAGGGTTGCGAGGGCGATTTCTAAGGGGGGTCTCACGGACCAGATCTCACCAGAGAGGGTGGGTGGGGGGTGGGTCCAGCCAGATCTCACGAAGTCTCACCAGAGGGGGGAGGGGGGGAGGGTCCGGAAATCCGGAAAAACCTCACGTAATTTATGGATGCCCCCTAAGCAGTGCCTAATAGATGAAATACTCGCTTAGTAGGAGCTGATAGATTCATATCGAAGTTGTATTCCAATTTATTTTTTGGACACGGTATGAATTGTTTTTACTGTTAGCAAGAGGGAATATTTTGGAACGAATTTCAACAAATCCTCCATTTTACTTCTTTTTTTTAACATTACTCTGTTTATTGCTATCAGTATTTCCTCTATATGTCCATAACTCACATTCTAGTCACCTCATATTACAGACGGTTTTAGATTGACCATTTCTGACGTTTTTGAGCCGATTAAATTACCCGCCAACTCAATTGCCATTAGCAGTGTCTAACAGATGAAATGCCCGCTCAGTGGGAGCTGATAGATTCGTGTGAAAGTTTTATTGCAATTTATTTTTTGGGCACGTTATGAATTGTTTTAACTGTCAGCAAGAGAGAATATTTTGGAACGAATTTCAACAAATGCTCTTTTTTACTTTTTTTCTTACATTACTCTGTTTATTGCTGTCAGTATTTCCTCTCTGTTGTCCATAACTCACATTCTAGTCACCTTCGATTACAGACGGTTTTTAGATTGGCCATTTCTGACGTCTTTGAACTGATTAAATTCATCTATTTCAAACGTAGGCTGAGTATTACACTTTTTCTTGATTTGTGCAACAGTACTGCTCATAATTACGCTAGCATAATTTCGAGTTTATTCGTGTTAATAAGGCTCCATTTGCTGTGAAGTGTATAATTAAGATGGATTCAGTCGTTAAAACGAGAGAGAGTGCGGGGAGAGGAGCCCGTACGTGCTGAGCTGCATCCTTGTACTACTTCTTTCACTGCTGGTCGCTTATGCCTTGTTGCTCTAACTCTACATACGTCACGGAAAGTGGACTCCTAAAGTTGTAAGTGCACCGACATAACTACTTGTCGTCTGAAGGCTTGCCGCTCTACTGCCTCTCCAAGGCTACTCTCTGTCCATCGCGGTCGCTTGAAACTTTTTCTCTCTCTCCCCAAGTCTCTCTGTACCGTTGTCTGCCCGTGCCCACAGGTCGCTCTCTGTGGTCTGTGCTGTCCCGCTATTCGCGATTGCCCTCTTCCCGTGCGTTCACCCGTAACTGGCTTACCACAGTGGAACTTTCTGTCATTATATCGCTTCCTGTTATTATATCTCCACCGTTACAGATTGTCTTAACTCATAAATACAATACTTAGTGTAACTCGAGAAATAATTATGCATCAGTATGGAATTTTGAACTTTCTTCTCTGCAGACTGTTTGATGATTTTATCAAATAGTTAAGATTATTCAGGCATCTGTCTACATCTATATCCAGCAATTCACAAAATCGTAGGTGGCGGAGGATGTTTTGCATCAGAACTAACTCTGTATATTCCAATCCTGAATAGCTCGAGGAAAGAAAGAATCCGTGCAAGCATCAGTGCGGCACCTTATTTCTCTAATCTTATCTCTGCTACCATTGCGACCTAAATACACTGAAGAGCCAAAGAAACTGGTATAGGCATGCGTATGCAAACACAGAGATATGTAAACACTTAGAGTAGGGCACTGCGGTTGACAACGCCTATATAAGACAACAGGTGTCTGGCGCAGCCGTTAGATCGATTACTGCTGCTAAAATGGCAGGTTATCACGATTTAAGTGAGTTTGAATATGGTGTTATAGTCGGCGCACGAGAGATGGGACATAGCATCTCCGAGGTAGCGATGAAGTGGGGATTTTCTCGTACGACCATTTCACGAGTGCACCGTGAATATCGGGAATCCGGTAAAACATCAAATCTCCGACATCGCTGTCGACGCGCCCTAAAACAACAACAACAGACATCGCTACGGCCGGAAAAAGAACCTTCAAGAACGGGACCAACGACGACTGAAGAGAATCGTTCAACGTGAGAGAAGTGCAATCCTTCCGCAAATTGCTGCAGATTTCAGTGCTGAGCCATCAACAAGTGTCAGTATGTGAACCATTCAACGAAACGTCATCGATGTGGGCTTTTGGAGTCGAAGGCCCACTCATGTACCCTTACTGAGTGCACGACACAAAGCTCTATGCCTCGCCTGAGTCCGTCAACACTGACATTGGACTGTTGATGATTGGAAACATGTTGCCTGGTCTGACGAGTCTCGTTCTCAATTGTATGAGCGGATGGACGTGTACGGGTATGAAGACAACCTCATCAATTCATGGACCCTGCATGTCAGCAGAGAATTGTTTAAGCTGGTGAAGGCTCTGTAATGGAGTGGGGCGTGTGCAGTTGGAGGGACATGGGACCACTGATCGTCTAGATACTACTCTAACAGGTGACACGTACGTACGCATCCTGACTGATCACCTGCATCCTTCATGTCCATTGTGTATTCCGACGGACTTGGGCAATTCCACCAGGACAATGCGACCAGGGTTGCCAACTCTAAATAAATTTTTATGCTAAATCTATGATGAGAAACTGCCAAAAATATGCTAAAATTTTCAAAAAAATGCTGAAAAACATGCCAACTCAATTAAAGGGTACATTAACATTTACCATTGAACTCTTGTCACTAATCCAGCATCACCACCACACATGAATTAGTTGTAACAAACAAAATGATTAAATACAATGTGCATGTACATTTAGACTTCCGGCACTGAAGTACCGGGATTCTTCTATCCAATGACAATGAACGACACAGTATATACAATAAGTATGACATTCCGACACTAGATGGAAGGTCAATGCTGTTAAAGCAAAAAGCAGTGCAAACTAAAACTTTCCTGAAAACGCAATTTTATTTTTAACAAAGAACAGAAAATCATGCAGTATCCGGAAAAAATGCTAAAAAATATGCTATATGCTAAATTGAATTTTTTCATGCTAAATCACTTGAAAATATGCTAAATTTAGCCATAAAAATGCTAAATTGGCAACTCTGAATGCGACACCCCAAACGTCAAGAATTGCTACAGAGTGGCTCCAAGAACACACTCCTGGACACTAAACTCCCCAGACATGAACATTATTGAGTATATCTGGGATGCCTTGCAACGTGCCGTTCAGAAAAGATCTTCACCACCTCGTACTCTTACGGTTTTATGGACAGCGCTGCAGGATGCATGGTGTCAAGTTTTAGTGATTATGCTTATACTAATTGATTCTGCTTATAGTAGCTTTAAAGTAAGTCAGTAATGAGGTGTCAGAATCTTTCGTGCACTGGTTTGCTTTTAGAAAAATGTATATAACTATATATTTATGGCACGGAATGTGTACAAATTACTTCCAAGTTGACGACTGTGTGTGTGATATTTCGGAACCACAGAATTATATGAGTATTTTTAAAACAATAAAACAGCAAAAGATTGATTGCGATTTTTGGGTTACTATTTTATCTGTTTTAATGTACAGCATAAGAGTGATATATGTGTCGGTAATTTTTACTCTTCGTCAGTATCATTAGAGACAGCAAAGGTCTGTGGCAAGGAACTGGAAGGAATTCGTCCATGGCGTTTTGAAGGAACCTTCCCTGCATTCCCCTGGAGTGATTTGGGAAAACCATGGAAACCCCAGGAAACGAAACACGTCCTTCCGAATGCGAGGCCAGAGCGTTGCCGCTCATCCACCACGCTCGGCAATATTTGTGCAGATTGTTAAAATGTCATTTGTCAGAATAAACCTGATTTTCATATAATTTTAAGCTTGTTATCCATGTGTTTTATTTCAGTACGACATAATCGCTTGTTCTTTTCGTACACTTGTTCATCTTACGAAGGAAAAAAAATGGTGTGAATTGTTCATTCTTATTGCTTAGCACAAATTGGAAACCAGTAGATCAGAATAAATGTCTGATATTAGTAAAAAAAATGCATTTACTTTTGACGGGCTATTACATCCCAATTAGTTCGTGCAAGTGGTTTTTACGGCGCTTGTATTGCGGGCGGTCTACGGGTTGGCGGAAAGGCGCTGTTCTCGTCTTATTTCGTAGCTGTCGGCAGCACGCGTTTACATTCTGTTGGGTAAGCGGACGTCCATTAATTACGAGAGGTGAAAATAAGGGGAGGGGGAATCCGGCGAAATCCACAAAATGGTCTACAAATGACGCCAAAGTCGACACCAGGGAGATATGGTCTAAAAACCGACCTTAGGGAGCTATAACCGCCCTTGGAAGCATGAGACCTAAAAAAAAGTTACGAGGTCGATTACTAGGGGGGCGGGGGGTCTCCGTTAAAATCTCACGTCATTTCAGGAGTGGGGGGGGGTCCGACCAGATCTCACGATGTCTCACCAGAGGGGGGGGGGGAGATTCCGTAATTCTGGAAAAACACCTCACGTCATTAATTAACGTCCCCTAACCACGCCGTCAATCAGTCGACGTCTGAACTTTACTGTATGCTGATTCTGAGCATCTATATAGTTTTCGCTAACTTCATGCTTCCGCGTGTTCTTGAAAGTATAAAGAGTTATATTTCACCTTTACTTGATTGATTGACACTTAAAATATTTAGGCACGGGTTAATGAATTTGATTTGCAGTAAAGCGTTAGATGTGGGTGGATTTATAACCGCTTTCAACTAACGCGACAGTTGTAAAAATTAAAGTCTCAAATCGCCAAGCTGTTCGGCATCCCAAGACTTTAGCTTGGATTCACCTCTTGTCAGGTGCTAGCGTTACCATTCTTCCCTAATGTTCCATCATCTGACACGAAACAGGTTGTTATTCATCTAATATACATATGCTCTGCGAATAGGCTAAGGTCTGTTCATTCATCGCCATTTATTACTACTGTGAACATTAATTGTGTCTTTGAAGTATCTCGGTATCTATAACAGGCGTGGGACACAGTGCTGAGAGAGTTTTACTGGAAACATTGTTTCGCTTGTATTACATTCATATGTTCTTTGGGCGTTTTTTCTGCATTTGTGGTTGCGATAGGTGCTGCTATGCTTTGTTTGTATTGAAAAGATTTCGATGAGGAATGTTGTTTATAGCGCCCGACAATTCTCCAACAATTCGGCACTGTCTAGAAAATATGCTTCCACTAGATTTTCTGTTTTATGTAAAACAGGAAACTGTTTGTGCGTGGTATCACATTTTGGTAGGATGGCCAGTTTCTGTCTGTACATTTGTTAATGGTCCCTTTACGGGTTGTCCGACGATAGTGTAATTAGACACGGGAGAGAATTGTGGGCAAGGAACGGGAGGAAAAACGGTCAAGGCCTTTATGAAGGAACCATCCCGACATTTGCATTAAGTGAAATCATGGAAAACCGAAATCTAGATGACCAGATCTGGGATCGATTCATTATCCTCCTAATGCAAGGACCGAATGTTTCAGATGACCAACCAGGCTCATTCGGGTCTGAATTTGCTTTTACAGGGCAGTGAGAATAAATCAGATGAGAGTTGCCTTATGCTGACTTGATCTTAAGTATAACAATCGGTGTTTTATAAAGAATTGCCAATTCGCCGTTTGATCGACATCAACTATGTTAATGTGCTGAGTATCATTGCCGCTAAATTCATAACTAAGCTTAGGCATTTGAATGTGTGGTACCATAAGTACTGCATGAACAGATCTACCTTTAGCATTTCCTGCGTCTTGTGTAGCTACGTTTAGCAGTTTACTTACATGTTCTTGAACAGGAGCACATTAAAATGGGCTGTGGACAGTTTAGAAGGACTTCTGAAGGTGGAACGCGTGTTAGGATGGGTACCGCGTTTAAATCTCACGCCCCTGTACGATCTCCGTGACAGCAGGAAATAGGTGATTTTTTCCGTTGGCCATTGAGATAATTCTAGGATAGTCCACAATATTTGCTTTCAAATTTTTTGGAGTGGTTTTAGTAAAGAAAAGTGCTTTACGGAATTATTTATTTTGCTATCTGCCTCTCCCCCTCCCCCTATTACCGAGCGTGGTGGGTGAGCGGTAACCCTCTAGCCTAGCATTCGGGTGGACGCGGGTTCAAATGCAAATTTCGGTTTTCCATAATTTCCTTATATCTAGGCAAATGACGTGGTGGTTCCTACAAAAAAAATGGCCTAATTCCTGCTAGAGTTTTGTCCTCTCTCCTTTCAATCACGCCTCAGTTGACGTGGACGTTGACGAGGTCTAAAGCCTCTGTTTTTAGGCAACCAATAGCCATGTCACTACTCAAAATGTGACAGTTTGCGGATAGTACAAGGCGTTAATATCACCGAAGTCTATTTTGCCTTGTCATCATACGCTTGGTCGTTTCTCAGACGTGGCGTTAACTGGTTCCGGCTAGACTTCCGTATCCACTCGTGACATTTCCGTAAGAGACCTTGACGATTTCGGGTCCCGATTTGCTCTGGGCGCCCTTTGTGACGGTACAGCTGTTAGCTGGGACCAGCTGGAACTCGCGGGCGTACAGAAAAAAGAGAATGCGTACCGGATCCTTGTCTATACGTAATAATAATAGAAAGTGTCAAAAAAGATAGCGAAGTATTAATTAATTAAGATCACAATCATAAAATCGCTCAGACAGTACTTAAAAAAAGGAGAACTGCTTAAAGATTCGGTCAATAATCGGTGAAAACTTTTCTTTGTGTCTAAAGTCGTAATTTTATGGTTTGGAGACTGCAAGCGAAAGTCATACCAATGCTTAGCTGCACGAAACTCCTTACACCAATGCTTAGCTGCACGAAACTCCTTCATTCACAGTTCTGTAGTCTTAAAATTTATTTTCCAGAGACTTAGGGGCCTGATTCATACTCAGTTACGACAATTTTTTCGTCCCAAAGTTTTGACTTTGAAGTGCCAGAAGTGATAAGAAACCCACGATTTAACAATAAAAAATAAAATTATCTGTCAGTAGTTGGCCTAAACTGCATGAATCTGAGCGTGTTGGATTATATTAGAGATATTTTATGCTTTCATATTCGCAAGTGTTGACTGGCTTTTAAATGTGAATGACTTTTGCCCCTTAAATGTGTAAGCTAGTGTATTCTATGTATTTCCGTGTTTCTTTTATCTTCGATGGGAGTTCAAGAGTTATAATTTTGCTCCTCGTTGGAGAGCAACAGCGCGGCTTCTTGCGGGGGTGGGGAGAGATTTGAGTTAATTATGCTATCGGTTATAGGGCTCGCGGTATGGTTGAAGAATCAAGTCACGATCGTTTAAGAATTGCTGTAGTTGGAAGAACTTTAAGAAAGGACCCATTAACAATTTTGACCACCTTCGCTAGAAGCCTCGAGCGCAAGGGGAGTGTTAACAGGGCATGAGTGGATTGCGTGCTACCGCGTCGGGAAATAGGAAATTGTGTGTTAATTCCTGTTTGAAACTATCATCTACGTCCGATACTATTTCCGGCCACAATTCTGGATGACGGTAGCGGTGTTTTAAAGACCAGAGATTTGTGCGACCATGTTTATTTATATTTGCGAGAAACAGCTCAACCAGTATCGGAACTATGCTGTGATTGCTTGTAACCATCATGCAGACACATTACCACGTCTTTCCTCCCGTATTTAAAATTTGTATAAATTTGTGCTCTGGATAAAATCTTCGGCATTTTCAGGTTTCAGTGAAACACAACACAACGATAATTTCCAGATACGAAGAATAATTTCGTACAGTAGCAATACCATTATTTGTGAGATGCAACCTAGCATCCTTATGTATTTTCAAGCATGCATAGGAATAGTTTGTTCGAGGAACTTAATTCATTGAGAGCGCAAGTAGACCCTGATAATCTTCGGTTCAGGTGAACAATTGATGGCGCCTCGTACCCAGACACAGTTAATTAAATGTCTGATTAGCTTCGTCACGTTTCTTTACTGTTGCTTTGCTATATATAATATTATTTTAATTTCAGATGCTTTAAATTCAGAGGTGCATTGGCTTTTGAAGAACTTTTAATAAATTTGATTGTAACAGCAGCGGCTCGCGCGGCAACTGGACGCGACGGTGGAGTTGAGTGTGTTGCCTAACTTGGAAAATTGTATCTGGCATTGTTTTTTGTGCTAACAACTTCCGCCTGACTTAACAACATGCGAGATATATGTTTAGTCTTTTGAGAACAAAACCCCGAATGTGCTAGGCTGCATCAAAGTTTTTAATTGCATGGTAATTTTTTTTTTTGAAAAGGGGGTGGTAATCTAAAAAATGTTGGGAACCCGTGTTCTGGAGGATCAGTGACTTTTAACAAGAGTGAGATATTGTTTTATTTAGTAGTGTTTTATTAGTTATACGGCGGGTTGCAGTGGAAGTTCTCGCGTCAGTTTGTTGGCTGTTGTTGCGACAGACAGACAGACACGGGCATCCAGCGAGACGACGCACGCGGAAGCGGAACAGGCGACCTGTCTGCGGAGCGCTCAGCTGCCAAAAGCCGCGCACGTCGCCCGCTTTCCAGCCACACGCTACACCCGGCCACGCCCACAACAAACACATCTTATCGGCTTGCGTGGATACTGACAAATACGGATAATCACCACATTAGTTGTGGTACGAAAAATACCTATCTACGTGGTAAAATCCCGCTATAACATTCGTTACAGACAATGGGAGGTAAACAGAATACACAGTGATTAAAGCCCATTCGCAGTAAGAAAATCAACATCCCATCTTAGCCTGGCATTACAAAGAAATTTTCTCCACCCTCAGTTTCCGTACTACTTGCAATTACACCCACAAAGCCCCTCAAAAATGATGGAATTTTTTATTGTTACAAAAAATTTTCTCGGGAAAGCGTAGTTTACAAAGAATAATGATTATTTATTAGTTTGATATATTTCACGATCTCTTACATTTAGTTTTTAATAAACTATCCTGTTTTTTTGTCTTCTGTCAAAAAATTCTTAGGTTATGTTGCGACCTGGTTCCAGTAACTGCTACCGAGAATATATAGTAAACATCAACTGCTCTTCTCCTTACGCGAGTTTATGGATTTAATCGTCGTAAATAAGCAAATAGTAACATGTAAATTTAAATGAACTGTCGCATATATCTCTGCCTAGCATTATAATTTTTTAACTCTGCCCTTCGTATTTGTGTGTAGTTTCTATCTCAACAGACAATTGCCTCTTAGCTCCTATAGCAGTTACACTTCCTTTTAACAATATAAGTACCAATGAAATCAAAAGAGTTATTTAATATGGTTAGCCTAGTAGCGTTACGGTGGCAGTCAGTGTCCCTAACACTCGGGCATTATCGAGACTCGCCGAAGGTTGCCGATCTATCGAGGTGAGCGCAGTCTCCAGGTTCTATTTATTTTTATTAAAATGGATTTATCGCTGCTTCCTGACTTGTGCAGTCAACGAGAGCCGCGTCAGATGTCATTTGTACTATTTCGTTAATGAGCTGATTTAATCGTTTATTGAGCCCCACTGCAAACTATTTTCAATTTTGATAAGAGGGCGTCCATAAATTACGTGAGGTGAAAGAGGGGGGGGGTGCGTCCGGCGATATCTCACCTAGGGGGGGGGGCGAGGATCTACGAAAATCTCACGTGAGGTTTTGGAAATATTGTTGGACTGTAGAGCTCAAAAAAAGGTCTACAAATGACGCGAAAGTCGATTTTAGCGGTGGTTTTCGTCGAAAAGTGGGGTATAACCGGCTTTGGAAAAGTCCGAGGGCGATTTCTAGGGGGGGGGGGGAGGGTCTCACCGACCAGATCTCATCTGAGGGGAGGGGGGGGGGTCGGGCCAGGCCATATCTCACGAAGTCTCACCAGAGAGGGGGGGGGGGGGTCCGGAAATCCGGAAAAACACCTCACGTAATTTATGGATGCCCCCTAATGAAACTGAATTACTGAAGCTGGTCGTATCTCACACAAATATAGCTCCCCCTGAATTGTAAAACTCCACACCAACAAAAAGTATTTGGCACTTTGTTTCACTCCACTAGCACCGAATAGAAACAAAGACTTTTTGAATATTCCATTTATTATACTCAACAGAAGATTAACTTTAATATTAATATGTTGGCTGGTGTATAACATTCCTGCTATATTGTTGGCAGTTTAGTAGAGACCTTCTAATGATTCTACAAAGCTGATCTTACCATCTTCTGAGTCCACAGTTCGTTAGCTTTCGCGAAGCTATCGCCCAATCGCGCATCTCTTGTTACTCCAGCCATTATTGCTTCACGTCTCGTACGCTACCGATGACGCCATTGCTCCACTTACAAAGATGCTTACAATCTTCTCGCTTCAACCATCCTTGAAATTATCAGGCATACCAACGATATTCACGTCGGTTATAATAGAGTACATATTCAAAATGTAGTTGGCTGCCTCTGATAGTACCTTAGAAAACAGATGTAATAAACTTAGAATGTAGGTATACAACAAAATATTAGACAAACACTGTGTAGGTAAAAATAAGTTAAAAACAGCTAACGAGATTAATAATTTTAATGATTATTTGCTGTTGTGCATTTTAGTGATCATCTTTCATTACAACAGCAGATAGCATTTATTAGGCCTCAGAGAAACAGGAGCAAGTCAGGTGTGATTTATGGACTTGAAATTAACGTCTTAACTGGAATGTCTTTATTTTCAGTTAGATTGCTCGCAAGATAGAAACTTACGTCTCATTGACGTTACTGGACGAACGTTTAGGAAAAGCATACGGATCCTTAGGGGACGTCCGTTAATTACGTGAGGTGAAATAGGATAGGGGGGGGGGGTTCCGGCGAAATCTCACCAAGAAAGGGGGGGGGGGGGGATCGACGGAAATCTCACGTGAGCTTTTGAAATTCTTGAAGGGGAGTAGAGCTAAAAAGAAAGGGTTCATAAACGACGCGGATATCGCCTTTGTGGAGGGAATAACCGCCCTCAAAGCAGGAGACCTAACGTAAAAATCTCACGTAATTAATGGATACTCCCTTAGTCAAACGACGAAGTTCTGCCGCCATCGCACACAAAAAGCTGGTCAAAAGTAAAAAAAAAAATTCCAGCAAATTCGAAGAACCCGTATATACCTGACTCGAAACAAATGTCAATAGAACAAAAGCCCGTTGTGTTTTTTTAGATTATTTTCATTCCCCTCCCCGTGAACAGTCGTTTTCTGAGCACATTGAAAGATGCACGTACAGCTACTCAGCAAACACAAGAAAATTATAAGTTGTACTATTTTAATTTGTGAGTGATTTTAAGTGAGTAGTGGTTATTTTAATCATGGATATTGTACAGCCAGGTACCTAGAATTGAAATAATAGTAACATACATCCAAAAGTATCGCACAATTTTATTTCTGTACATTTTTTCAAGCTGACTCAATTTTCACGTTTTTTTTTTTTTTTAATTACGAAAAGACATAAAGAGTGATTTTGTTATACTTACCGACCTTTCCCTGGTCTGATTTCTTGTATGGTTTTAGTTTAGTGTACTATCTTTGAGTTTCATCGAAAATTAGGTGCCAAAAAATGCTAAACATCTATTTATTCGAAAAAATTGTAGCTTCTTTAAAATAAAACAAACTTACTTACTTTTCTGTCACATTAATTCATCTAAGAGTTTCTTTGTTATGGGCTCTTCTGGTATCAAGCTCATGACCAGAAAAGTTATTTATGATATGAGTAAACGCGAGAAAGGAAATGATTTCGCGCAAAAGTTGGCATTAGTCGAGAAAAATATTTTAAAACGAGCTACATTCACGGCCGAACAAACGCAACAGTTCGAACAAAAGTTTTCAAGGCTTAAATTGGAAATTAAAACAAAATAGCGGGCTGCTAAGAGATCTGAGAGTGTATTTTTAAAGAAATACTATGATTAGTTACAAGGATGTACCAAATCCTTATAAAATCCAATCCGGTGATTTGACTGATTGTAGCAAATGATGTACGTAGAAATCTACTATTGTGTGACTATCTAGTGGGCATAAGATAGATACCAAAAAAAAATGCTCCCCACTGCCCCGAAACGGTTAAAATGTACATTGAACTGTACTTCGTGGTATCCAATGTCACGTATACTACACGAAGTATTGATTGAGGGCCCAATTATAATAGAGCATGTACTTTTTTTACCTATTGCCACTCTGTCCGAAGCAGAAGCTAGAAACAAACGTTTTCAATAATTCAGGAAGAGATATTCTAGAAAATTTAGCCTGGTTCAGTGCAACACAGATGTCATTAATAAGCTTTTATTGACTTCGGATCCGTATTTGAGCTTCATCAGACTCAAACCCCTAAAAAATCTAAATCATTCAAACCAGAAACTATTAAAATATTACTTTAATGGGACCCGAGTACTCAAGGAGAGAACGAACCATAAGATGAACCTTCCCACGAAGAAGGATGGGACGGTTCGTCCGAATCATGTGTGCATGTATGAGATTATTATTTAGGTATTTTGTAAATATTCGCTTAATACAGTATGTAATAAAGTATGTGTTCTTTATTATTACTCCTGATTCATAGTTATAAATTCTAATACACAAAAGAAACAAAATAAAAATACAAATTACATAGAAATAATTTTGAACGACTTTTCGTGTCTAACATCACTGTGTGCATCGGTTCAAATCCCTGCCCGACCATCCACATTTCGGCTTTCCGTGGTTTCCAGAAATCACTCCAGGCGAGTCTCCTTCAAAAGGCCATGCCCGAAAGTCTTCCCGCTTCATTTCCCCAATCTCAACCCATCTCTGATAACGACAACGAGGCGTAAAGCCATAAACAAAATAAAAGTCTGCTGGCTCCGCTTTGTTCACCTTGAGGTCAGTGTGACACCGTTTACAGGATTGAGGTACTCATGGACTCTCTAGGCTGTATGGTGAAAGGCTGTCTTTGAGCGTCCTAAAGCCGCCCTTTGTCTCCTGGCGGTAGCCTCTCCCACACCGTCGCCGGCCAGTAGCATGCGACCGCATTTGAGTTTCTGGCGCGGCGTTTTGGCCAGTTGCCTTGCAGATTCCTCTTGGAGAGGGGAGAGTCGATGTAGCAACCTCACATTAGTCGAAGGTCGCCGATTTCTCTCCTCTCGGTTTGATGGCTGGATAGGAATTGGAAATTGGTGGACGCCTACAAAGTCGCAGCAGACATTAGGGCATTGTGCTAACGTCTCTTCTACACAAAGACTCGGGAAGGTCTGCGGAAATATGACATAAGTAGTCACCCTTCTACGCAGTATCATGAGACTTTGCGAAAAGTTCCAGAAGTTTCATGATACCACTTAATATTATGATCCGTTACCTGCCTCAAATGTAGGACCTATTCGCCATTTTGCACCAATGATGTGTCTGGGAACATTCCTTACATTTGTTTATCCTTAATTATTCTCAATTAAGTGCGCCAATAAGATTTAATACATCGTTATTTCTCAACTCTGATCGTTCTTTGAATTGAGCTTAATGTTATCATCTCCTGACTTTTCTCCAGGTGTTCGATTCAGCTGATGTGAACTGGAAAAGTGAGACACATGTGCATAGAACATGTGTGTGAGTAATAGTGTAACATCTAACCTCCATATTAGTTTCTGCTATGCTGTCATTCCCTTTTGTTTGGTCGAGAACAGAAAACGAAATGAGGGTTAGGTTAAAAACTTGATTAAAACATTACCGAGTGTAAAATCTCATAAGGAAATAGTTTTGATCGTTTTCACAGCTTTCGGTTACAAGTGTGGAGAGGGGTTTCCAGTAGTTCTCGTGAAGCAAAATTAGCCAGCGGAAACATCTGTTTACCTCATTTTCTTTAAGCGTTATGTGTCTGTTACTGATATGTTATAAATTAAATGCTCTTGAACAAGAAACTTCTGTATTTGGAGTAGGCGTATCTGGTAGTTTGCTTTAATGGCAAGTTAGGTACTATATTTTATATAAACTCATTGTTAGTCGATTTCCGTGTTCAACAGTTATGTTGGCTGCGTCCACTGTGCTTACATTTTTCGAAATAGGATCAGTGCACTTGCTGAAAATTGGAGAGGGTTGGATAATTGTGATTGGTTAATGATGATAATAATGCAATAGACGTGTTTGCGAGATTCGAAGCTGATTCCTGATGAAAGGGAAGTGGAATAGCTTAATATTAAATAAGTGCATTCTCTTTACCGGCTGCGGTTTTTGGAAAAGATTGCTGTTGCCGAGAAAACCCACTGAGCCAGTAAGTAGAGCAAGTTGCAGAGTAATCTTTGTACCTTTGATTAGTGTCTTGGCGTAACAGAGATTGAAAGTGAGGTGCTCTCATAGAAAGGCTTCCTGTGCCGAGAAAGGCGCGACGCGACGGTGCAATAGCACAGCTGACGTCCAAGCGGTCAGGCCCGTGACGCAATGCCCAACAGCTGGCTGTTGCGGCAGCCACTTGTCGTCGGGATGAGGCGGTGCCTCTCTTCTGTCACACTCAACAAGTAGTTCAGCAGCCAGCTCAATTCCACCTGGCAACACCATAAATTGCGTACACAGTCCCAACTGAACGTGAATTTTTTTAAAAAATATTCTTGCTTTGATGCTGCTATGTTTCTTCATTGATACGACTAGAGTCAATAATGACGACTGTATCTGCGATTCTTTTTTTTTTTTAACCCTTCTACTTAATGATCATAAGAAATCAAGAGAAAGATATTGATAGTATTGTAATAAGCAAATACTATATGAGCCGTGCGAAAATTTCGCTAATACGGCGAATAGTAAGATTGGTGTTTTTTAATAGGTTGAAAGAAGAATCGCCTCATTTGTATCAATTGTTTATTAGTTTAGTGTAATAGGTATGTAACAAAAATCGACGCCAGTGATATGTGTGATCATACGTGCGACTTCAAAGTTATTACTTGCCGGCCTCGGTAGCGCAGTGTTAGCTCCACGTGCCGAAGGTTGCCGGTTCGAGTCCGGCCGCGGGCAAAGGTGTTGTGTCTGTGAATTTCATGTCGGACCTGTGGTGTGTCTAATTAACTGGAAACAATTCATACTGGAGATATTGACATAATTACTATTACTGAGTGACATAATTACTATCGAGCTGACTGTATGGCCTAAGATGCCGAAAACCATTGAATAAAAATAAAAGTTACTACTTTTGTCTTTCAAGCATCAAATACAGCAAAATTTCGTTCTTAATTTATAATGTTGCCTGAGTGAAGATCTTAATCATTTAAGTGATACGTCATTCATCTGTTTAGGTTAGATACAAGAGAGATGAATGGCTCGTGACAAAAAAACTCGTTGTAGAAATATTGATACTTTTGCCCTTTAATGGTCGAATTCATTTCCTAAAATATGATTTCACCAAAGCGAAGATCTTAATTTTCAAAATGATACTTCATTTATCTATTTCGGTTAGGGAGATAAATGGCTCATAACTAGGGCCCGGATATATATGCACGTAAAACATCTAATATATGCATGCAAATATGCACAAAAAAGTCCTAAAATATGCACTAACAATTAAAGAATATGCACTAACAATTAACGAATCTACACTAACAATTAACGAATATACACTAACAATTAACGAACATGGACTAACTATTAAAGAATATACAGTTATCAAATGATTTATTTTATGTCAACTCACTGATATACACGTTTCATTCCTTACAAAATGATGAATCACAATATGTTACCAACAGTTTTTCAATGTTTTCAGGGGTCAAAGATTTTCTGTTGTCAGACAAAATTAGTTTATAAGCCGAAAATGATCGTTCCACGTCAACGGACGTTATTGGGCAATACTTGTACGATGGTGCTGACTGTTCGGAACATTCATCTGGCAAAGATTGTGTGGTTCCACTTAAATACGTATTAATTGATTGAATCTTTTGAAGACCTGGGTTTGAGTCTAACACCCTGCTGAGTTTAGATTTAACTTTTTCTCCAATTTCACCAGGGACGGCATTTAAAGAAGAAATTGTTTTGTGAAGCAACTGAATAGACTCGTGAAGGGGTGCACCGCTAGTTTCTAGACCCTTAATAGCATTAGAAAGTGACGAATAGTGTACATGGATGAAATTGATATCTCGATATACAGTATCACAATCAAATGCGCACTTTGCTTCACGAACACACACAGCACGATCGTCATGACCAATACTTGTAACCACATCTTTCACTTGATGAAAGTTCTCCTGGTAGAACAGCACTGCAGACAACCAAGTTCCCCATCTAGTGAGAACAGGTTCCGGTGGAAGAGGAACCTCAGGCAGACGATCCTTATAAAACTGTACACGCGCTGGTGCTTTTAGGAACACTTTTTTTCCACTTGAAATTACTTTGTTAACTGAAGGAAATAGAGAACGTATCTCTTCTGCAATGCGATGTAATCCATGCGCCAAACATGTAACATGGATCAGATTGGGGAAAAACACTCGAAGCGACTGACCAGCTTTTAACATATATGAAGCTGCGTCTGTGATTAAAACACGCACCTTGTAACAATCACTCTCCGATTCAGTAGGCCACAGAAGTCGCAGGGAATCGTTTATAAATCTTGCAATTGTACTGTGGTTGGTTTTCTCTAACACTTTGGTTGAAAGTAAATGTGGTTTTCCGGGTTCTTCTTGACATAGTTTGCCCACTATAAAGTTCGCTACGTATCGGCCACATGAATCGGTTGTTTCATCTACCGATATCCAGACACAGTTCCCTCCTATGTCAGACCGAATTGAATCCAGGACAGAATCGTGTAGAGAGAGCAAATAATTTTTCCTGAGGGTGGATTCATCCGGTATCCTTTGATTAACACAATACTTTTGAAGAAATGCTCGTAGATCTGGATTATTCAATTTATGCAGCGGGATATTGCTGCATACAAAAGCCTTACACAGGTCAGCAGAGAATGTATTAACAGACCGTGATACCTGAGTTAAAAGTAGCTGTTGCGTGTTCCTATTCTTTTCTTTTGACCTGAGATGTACAGCTGTTTTAGAATGCTGTTCAAGTTGAAATTTTTTCTCACATTTTATATTCTTCTCACATACTTGACAGTACACAACTTCACCGTCACTAGAATAGTCACTGTTGCCTGAAATCCACTGCTTAATTAAAACTGATCTTGTGCATTTTTCTTTAGGCATTTTTGGAGTCAGATTAAAGAAACTTAATCTTAGCACACGAACACTCCTGTCAACACAAACTTTGAGAGGCTACTGTTTTTGGAAAGGAATGTACACGTCCCTTTAAAAGTACGAATCCCTCAGGTCTGGAAGCCAGGAATCTGTTCTCAGGAAAACTGGCTCGTACCGCAATTAGGGGAATATTCCCGAAAAGATTAAAGAAAACCGCTGGCCTTCCCGGTAGTTGTCGCACGAATAAACACACTGGTAGATAACGAATATTCCAAGTGGGGGTAAATACTTGTGACTGTCGTCTCCTCAAACAAGAATTTGCCGCCTGAGGGAGAATAGAGCTATTCTTTGATTTTGCCGACCCCACCCGCCCTTCCCGTGAATGTTACCGCTCAGGGCAGTAGAGAAGGTCGCCGCCACACAAATTTTCCATTTGCAGCACCTCCAAACATGTCACTGTGTGAGTTTGGATAAGGTAGAAAATTCTCTACATGTGAATGCCAGTACAAAAAAATCCTGTTTACTCCAAGAATTTAACTTACTTGTTGCGGTTGCCAAGGATGTCCAACATACAGGTACATTAGGCTTTACAGTTTCTTCAGAAGTATCGGATATTCAGTTATGAGATGAAATAAAAGCTAAAATATGCACATATCCATAAAATATGCACTAACCCTCAAAATATGCATTTGCATATGCGCATATGCTTTTTTGAAAAATCCGGGCCCTACTCATAACACAAAAAAACAACATTTTAGAAATATTGACATTTTTTCTCTTTAAGAGTAGAATTTGGAAAAATTACTTTCTTAGACCAAAGCGGATACTATAATATTTAGATGACACCTCATTTATCGATTTGGGTTAGGTATGAAGGGAGGTAATAGCTTGTGACACACACACACACACACACAAACACCTTTTTGAAATACGAATGTACTAGTATACGTAGTACGTAATGTATATGATGGAACGTAAGTTGGGTTCTTGTTTTAAGACAGACTTGCTTGGTAATATATATGTAAAAGGTAAATTGTAGTTTTACGAGATTAAAGCATTCGACTTCATAATGTCTGGTTAGTAGTCTTATTGTGTTTTTGTATGCACCAATCAAAGGTATCATCGCGTTGGAAATTCTTCCATCTTACTGATTTATACACTACGGTTTTCTGTCATCAGTCTTTAGACTGGTTTGATGCAATCCTCTAGCCCTTCCTATCTTGTGCCATCCTCTTCATCTCTACATACCCCTTACAATCCACGTCCTCAATTATCTGCTTCGAATATTCTAATCTCTGTCTTCCTCTACAGTTCTTACCTTCGACTGTTCCCTCCACTAACAAATTAACCAATCCAGCATGTCTCAAAATATGACTTACCAGTCTGTCTCTACTTCCTGTAAGCTTCTTCTACAAACTTCTTTCCTCACCCATCATTTCCAAAACTCGTTCATTTCTTACTTTGTCTGTCCGCTTAATTTTAAGCATTCATCCACTTGTCTTACTGTAAGAGTAATTCATCTCGCTTGGTTTGATATGAAATAATCCTATATTGCTTTAAATGTAGAGAAAAACTGATTGAACCCCCATCAGTGATATAGGTCTTTAAATAAACCTGTAAATATAAAAATTAATTCACATCGGAAGGTTGGATGTAATGTGGAAGTGAAGAGCAGTTTGATTTAAATACGTCTTTTGCACTGAGGTAGAAACCGATTTCAGGAAACTGTTACCTCCAGTTTTCAACATATTTTTTATACTTCTTAGTTGTTAATGACATTCCAGACGTTATGATCAGTTATCAAATTTCTGCATTTATTTCAGAAAATATTTAATAATTGCTGGGATGATAAAAGTGGATAAACAATAGTAAGGACAGTCCATGCAAATAGGAAGAGGGTTGTATTGGGTAACCGAGCGTGGTGGGTGAACAGTAACGTTCTGGCCTCGCATTCGATATGACCTGGGTTCGAATCCCCCGTCCGGCCGGGTTTTCCAGGGTTTCCCCAAATTACTCCAGGTAATGCCGAGATGATTCTTGAAAATAGTCATGGCCAAATTCCTTCCAGCTGCCTGACCCAGCCCTTTCCCACCTCTAACGACCTCGACAGTTGACGAGGCGTAAAGCTAGAAACATGTATTATGTGTTAATAATGAGAACAGTAATTTTTATTTATAGCTACAGCTTTCCTTGAGTGTGTTACCTTGTGAACAAATGTCATTTTGAGGAGATTTAATTTGTTATCAGACATTCACATACCAGTATTAAGAGCTCAGGGATCCCACAGCTTAGCAGCATATTTCTTTAAAACTGGTCATTAAACTAGTCTTACACAACCACCTAAATAAAATAGTTGAAATGATGGGAATATATAGGAAGTGAAAGTCAGATGTTTGAAAAACACGCTGCAGACGTATTTCGACAGAAAAATCTCTCTCGCATTTGTGGGGTGGGATTGGGGTGAAACGGAAAGCTCCTCCACTGGCTTTCACTGTGCGGTAGTAATTACCATGTTGGGAGGTGGCTGAAAGCGGCCTTGGGCTAAGTCGATGGCATAATGTTCGCGCCCAGCCTTGAACCGTTCCCCGGGTGGCGGCTTTTTCGATTCGTTGGTCCAGGATCTCGCCGCTAACTGGAGCGGAAAGTGCTCTTAGCAACGGCTGTACCGAGGGCAGTGGTTTCCACTGCTTGACTTCTACCTTTCGCCCCAAGATGAGAAGACCATGGGATATTCTATGTCAGTCTACTCATAATTTTTGGTCCTGGTATGTCCAGAAACGTAATTTCAGTCACCAACTACTGTGCAGTTGACGTCAAAATACTAAAACCATCTTGGATTAATAAATCGACTGTCCGGTTTTCTTCTTTCAGAAATATAACACGATCTTTCTCTTTTTTTTAAAAAATTAAAAAATGATTTAACAAACATCCTCTCTAAGTGCTGTTACATTTCAGTGAAATAAATGTCACCTAAATTCGATGTTTTTTTTGTTCCCGAAGAGTTTCCCTCTGATCTAAAAATATTTTACTGTATTTCCAGATAGAATGACGCAGAGCAAAAATAACGACATTAAAGGTTGGATCATCTGGTGTTCGATTTTACAATGATAAAGCTAGTATTTATTTTTAATTATTTGATTTCGCAAGTATGTATTTGTGCGGGGACTAGTAATTAGTGCAGTATCAGGTGATGTGGAATAACCTAAACTTCTTTGTAGCTATTCATACTGAAAGATAATTTCAGGATAATCTGGTCAAGGTTTTCAAGTGAGTTTTAACTCCAATTAATTAAGATAAAACTACTGGGACGTAATGTTAAATTTGTTCATAGTCTGAAAGATCATGCCACTAGTATGCCCCTACATCATTTTCACTGGTTTCCTTTATAATCGTTCTGTAATCTACGAAGAATGGATGAGAAAGAATCTCATATAGTAATTATAAACATTTGTTTTATGCGTCATTTCCCATTCAAGAAATAGAACATTGAACAATATGAGGAGTGTACGCTTTCGATTATAGCGGTTAGTAACTGGTTTAGTGACTTTTCGGAAATCTGTGGCATGGCCATGGATAACTAGAAGAGAAATATGGAATTGGTAAAACCAGATATTTCAAATAACAATGTATCTAATATTTTGCATGAAAATTTAAACGTGAAGAAACTACCCGCAAGATGGGTGCCACGTTTTGCTCACAATAACTCAGAAGTGCGAACGTGTAAGTTCTTGCTGGGACGATATGAAGCTCTTTTAACAGAATGCAAGTAATTTTTGCTTCGCTTCATAGCAGTGGACAAGAAATGAATTGACAGAGCGAAATCGGCGACATAGAGAGAGAGAACTGTTCCTTCAGCAGAATAGTTTATAGCCACCGTCATCAGAAATACTCATGACACAATTTTCGTACACTTCTTGGAGTATTTAATGGGTCTTTATTGGATTTATGAACAATGAAGAAAAACCCTACATTTAACATAAACGATTCTTTTTTGCAATAACGCAATTTACACAGTTGTGGTCCAAAAATTTGAATGTATTACTCTTATTATCTGTATGATTGAATGACAAGAAACATTTTCATTAAATGTTTCGGTAATTGTCGGAACAGCTGTTTTGTAGACTTGGTCAAATCATACAAACTAACCTGTAGGAATCAAAATAACTATAGCATCGTTGGAGTAAGTGAATAGCCCTAAAAGGAAACGGTTTTGAAAAATAAAAATAAAAAATTGTCCCAAGAAAATGCTATATCCATGTTTTTACTGTCTGGCCACGGAAATCACTTGGTATCGCTTTACTTTGACGTTTTCAAATGTTCTTCGTCGTAATAAAAGCATTAAGGAAGGCAAAACGATGATTTATATTAAATAAAACTCTTTAAATAAAAAATGGATTTTCAAGTCAGAACTCTACTGGGTAGGAGTTATTATCTATGTTGAATCCTCGTTTGCTCTGGCCTCTCATTCGAGGGGACGCCGGTTTGAATCCCCGTCCGGGCATCCAGATATGGGTTTTCGATGGTTTCCCCAAATCACTCCAGGCTAATACCGGGATGCTTCTTTCAAAGGTCCGTGGCCGAATTCCTTCCCGTTCCTTATCCCCAGTCCTTTCGACTAGGAGTAAAGCCATAAGCAAAAAAAAAAAAGTTATTACTGTATTACTGTGCTTACGGGTTAAATCTGTGACACAGTCACAAAATCAGGATGTAGCTTCGTCTTCATGTATGAAAAAATTAATCTTTGGATTTATAATTCTCTCCCTGTATATTGAAGAACTAAAATACGAGATATCTTGGAGACACCGTCACTTATGTGGCAAAAATTAAATGCGTGTTGCATGAATGGCCGGGAGACCATGAAGGAGAGTGATAGTTTTGATTTACCGCGTATCCGCTCCTGTCGTAGCTACTTTAACGTAACCCGGTCATCCTACCATATAAAGCGCAGCTACAGTTTTACTTGGATCCAAACCACGGGGCGTCCTAGCACGCTTCATATGGGGAAGAAAGCTTTGACAGCGGTGAATTTCAATTTTGATGCCTGTAAAATAATCCAACCGAGGCTTGGATTCGAACAGGAGACCTTGTGGCGCAGATTCTGGATACCTTGTGGCGCTGTTCTGGATATTATTGTGTGGAAGTGTACTTCCTTGGCGGCATATACACTGGGATGGAGATGAACAGTTTATATCAGCTCGATAAAATGACTCCGCTTCCTTTTATGTGTTTTTTTTTAAAGCCGCCTCTTTCAAGTGTTCCGTGGCCGGCTGGCACGCCAGACGAGAAATAACCGTAAATCGTAATGTCCTGTTACATGAGCAGACCGGCTGCATACGAGGCAGGTAGGGCGGCCTCAGTTTATTTGGAACCTGCCGGAAATGTGTCGAAGATTGCTTCGACAGTAGTCAATCTTACTTCACGCACGGAACAGTCCTAACGATCTATTCGCGATTTTCACACAACAATTTTTTTCGGGATTCGGCCCTTTAAGGGGCTAAAGTATCATTAATTCCTAAAATGTGTGTGTGGTTTTTTTTTAATATATAAGCCATTTATCTCCCCTCATACGTAATGAAAATCGATAAATGAGGTGTCATTCTAAAGAATAAAGTCTCCGCTTTGGAAACATTATAAATTAAGAAAGCCCTTTCCTTAATGGTCTTAGGGGACATCCATAAATTACGTGAGGTGTATTTTCAGATTTTCGGACCCCCCCCCTCTCTGGTGAAACGTGAGACTTCATGAGATCTAGTCCGACCCCCCCCCCCCCCCATGGTGAGATCTGTCCCGTCCCTTCTAAAAATCGTCCTTCCAACTTTTTGAGACTTTTTTTTTTTAGGTCTCACCCTTCGAAAGCCGGTTACACCCCCTAAAATCGACTTTCGCGTGTTTTGTAGACCTTTTTAGCTCTACAATCCAACAAAAAATTCTAAAACCTCACGTGAGATTTCCGTTGACTCCCCCGTCCCCCTTCGTGAGACTTCGCAGGACCCCTCCCCCCCCCCCTTATTTCAACTCACGTTATTTGTGGACGCCCCCTTCGGTAATCTCCTCTTGAACAGCATACAAGAATAGGGACTTTTAGCCTTAAGAACTGTAAAGGAGAAAACTGAAAAACCGAAATAAAATTATAGCACAGTAAAAACTAGGAGAGTCATGAGATTTGGATGATTTTATGTGCGGAATAAGTTAACACGTGCTGGTTGCCGGGTAAGCACGGTTCTGAAATTTAAGGCTAAATAAGATTGACATCAAATCCTAGTATCATTGAAATTAGACAGTTCCAAAATAAACCATTGAGTCAATCGGTTAACTGCCTTGGATATACGTCAGACTTGCTCCCAACATACTACTTGCTCGAATTTTTGTAGCGTTTATGACTTAAGGTATTGGACTATTTACATTTTTCATTTTCTTTTCCAAGGGATTTTTAAATTATTAGTCATGTAATAGAAAATTGCTAACTGCCAAAAGCGGGAAAAATGGTCGTAAAGGTGTGGGAAAAACCATTGTAGCGTGTGGGATGCTTGAAATGAGCAGTACGGTGCGGTTGTTGGGGGCTCGAGTCCTTCCGGCAGATAGGCCGCGCCGCGCCCGGAGAATGTCGGCGACCTTGCGGTGCCGGCTCGTGGCATTGGCGTGTTCCGTGTTAACGGCCCGCAGACAGACCACGCCCCGGCCACAGGGCTCCTCTGACGTGACGTCAGAGCTGTGAGACCAAAAGAGATTAAATGTAGCAGAAATTATACCAGTAGTAGCATCGGATGCGACAGAACAAGTTAGTGAATTCTGATACTTCCGAAGTAAAATTACAACAGATGGCCGAAACAGTAATGCTGTTAAAAACAAAATAGTACAATAAAAAGTGCCTTCATGAAAAAGAGAAATCTTTCAGTTTCAAATACTGATCTAGGGCTTAAAAACTCTATGTGTGGAACACAGCAATTCATGGTAGCGAAACGTAGACTTTAGGAATTCCAGAAATAATAATAATAAAAAAAAATAGAAGCATTTGAAATGTGGTGCTATAGAAGGATGCTGAAGATTAAGTGGACGGATAAAGTACGAAACGAACGAGTTTTGGAAATCATGGGTGAAAAAAGAAGTTTGTGGAAGAGGCTTACAGAAAGAAGAGACAGGACGGTAGGTCATATTTTGGGAAATGTGGGATTGGTTAATATGTTAGTTCGAGGATCAGTCGAAGGTAAGAACCGTAGAGGAAGACAGAGGTTAGAATATATGAAGCAGATAATTGAGGACGTAGGGTGTAAGGGATATGTTGAGATGAAGAGGTTAGCGCATGATTGAAAGGGATGGAAGATTACATCAAATAAGTTGAAAGACTGATGACAGTAAAAAAAAATATAAGACCTTAAAGTCCGATCATCACAGTACCTATACACAGGAAAAGAATTTGCTCTAAACTATATAAGTCGTCATGTTTTATTTTTGATCCAATGAACGGATTTTGACGAAACTTCACACACAAATAGCTTCTTAAGCCATGGATTGACGTATGGGATACTTCAACCGTAAATTTTGGAACTTTTTGATTCTTTCGCAGGAAGTCTGTGTGTGATATGTTATGGGTTATATTGTAGACACGCCTTTTTGTTTTTTCATTAACTTGTGTTCATTGCTTAGTGGACAAATCCAGGACGAATAACATTTTTTCAGCTGTAAACTGTCTTTAGTCGCCCAGAAACGGGTATTGTCTATATTTCTTGTTCTCGGTATTCTGTTACGTATATTCGGATAACTTATATAATAATTTTATGCTGTAATAATTCAGCATAATTATGACTGATTTAAAGGAAAAAGTTAATCTGATAGGAATCAATGTAAACATTTGGAACTGGCTGGAACTATTATTATTTGTATAATTAGTAGTAGTAACACTACTGTTTAATATTACTCCCCATTGTTATATATGATTTCACATACGTAAAGATATGAACATTTTGTAAAACCATTTGAGCCAGCTGCTAATGTGTCAAGAATCGTCTCAATGTGTGATATACAATAAAACTTTCTAAGGCAGACGACTATTAGTAGCACAGTACTACAGACGACATTTTGTTTCTTTTAGTGTAAGCATAAGCCAGATTGCAACAAACGCCAACGAAATTTTCATGTTCCGTCAGTGGAACATGTCACTGCTTGGCAAAGTATTACTAACGACTTCAGCTTATCCTGGATAAAACGAAAGGCCTTACCTTGAAACGCAGCACAGATCACATGACGTAGCAACGTCTGTGCACTGAGCCATAATTCCTCTTTCTACCAGTCGTAACAACCGCCTCGCCCACCCCCGAAAAAATCTTTACCGTGAAAGTTAAAAAGTGCGTCGTAACTTCATCATGTCATTCTTATTTTAATAAACAACAGTCGGACGTTCACTTGTGACACTGGAGGTCCACCGGTTGGGTACATGAAGTGTTTGCAAGGGAAAAATGAAAATAAATAAGATAGCCTTCTTAGTTCACGCTGCTAAATAAATTATCGAAAAACTAAGCACTTTCTCGAATGGTCATCGTAGGACTCCAGGACTACCTTGTTATATGGCTGTTGACACGGCGGTAGATTGCGCAATAATCTTCATTCAATTAAAAAAAAAAAACAGCGTTTACTTGCACCGAGTTTGCATGGTCAGATAGCATTTCGGCGCAAACTTTTATATGTTTACACATTTCCTCATAAGTGTATAAACCATTTGTACCGTATGTCATCACTTATTGTAAATGATTCTTAAGACTTCCGCGGCCGTCTTTGTACATAATTTACATCTTTACGGGCTATGCCGCGTCGTTAATTGGATTATCTAAGCTTTCGGCTGGTATACTCCAGTCGTCTTCAGAAATACTGTTTATATCACTGAATTTAAGAGCGAGGACAGTATGTGACTCGGAAAGTCTGAAGGAAGAAATGGAGACTTACAAAAAAAAAAAAAAAAAATATTTCGAGCCAGCGCCTATAGTGAATCAGACATCAGAAGGGTTTTCAGACCTAAAAAAACCCATGGAATACGTCAACTTGTCTCATGATACCAATGTGCCAAGAAAATTCGCCTGTCTTCCATACATACGTGGCATCACTGACAGGATTGGGAAACTGTTTAAGCGGGTGGAGGTGCGAATCGTGTATAAGGCTCACTGCAAACTTTGCCAATCATTATCCAGGGTAAAAGACAGATTACACCCACACCAGCTTACGGGTGTTTACGAAATCCCCTGCAGCTGTGGCAGTGTGTACATCGGCGAGACAGGTCGCACTGTGGCAGAGAGACTTAAAGAACATATCCGCCACTACAAATATAACAACAGCGACAAATCTGCCATCGTTCGCCATGCTATTAACACCGGGCATGAAATAAAATTCAAGACACGAGGCTACTGTGGAGAGAAGACCAGTGGTGGCCTCGACGTGTGAAAGAGGCAGCAGAAATCTTAAGGAATTCCGACAACATCAACGAAGATAGCGGCCTTTTCCTCTGCGATGCTTGGCGACTGTTGCTATGTGAACATAAATTTAAACAGTATCTCTGAAGAAGGCTGGAGTGTAACAGCCGAAAGCTTAGATAATCCAATAAACGACGCGGCATAGCCCGTAAAGCTATAAATCATCACTGATTGTAGTTTGATGTTGAGGGTGCCATTATCAACTGTTGCCCTTAAGGGGTTAAGTACTGTAATAGTTGGCCGGAAGCTGTAGAACTTGCTTAGGTTTTCTGTTTCTTGGAATGTCACATGTCCCTTTCTTATGCATCTCGTCTCGCCATCGTCGAACCAACTTTAACCATTCGTCAGTGATGAATAAGAGTATGCCGTGTATTGGACCTAACGCTGATCGAATTTTACAACATTTTTAGGTTTAACTTGTTAGATAAAGTCTGCTTAGGTAGTTATGAGGGTTCCACCAGATCTCACCACGCGGGGGCCCGGATTTCCGAAAAATCACAGCACGTAATTAATGACGTCCTCTTAGCTATCTCGGCATTGTCAATTCCGTTTGCAGGATCCAACGATTCAGACCTTACATCATCGATTAACACGCGTCAGAACCTTGTCTTGCAGTCAGCTTTAAGAAGTTTGTTGGTGATGACGAGCGATCGTTTTGGCAGATTCCACCTGCAACTCCGAACTGCGTGAAGCTGTTTCGTGTTATGTTGTGACGTCGGCGCTGTGATTTTCTCCAACAAGTGTCAAAGTTCACACACAGTCATCGTCGCCTGGACGTGGCAATTACAAATCTTTTGAGGAATCTTCTGTGGCTTTTGTAATCAGCACTTTGGAGACCTATGCTACAACCCCAGTCGCTAATGACGTGGTATTAAGAAACAAACTCCTCAAAATACGAAACATTAGTAGGTTTTAATGCAGTCATCACGGGTGTCCATTAAATTGGAGTAATACGCCGAGAAAGTCATACATTAGTAGGTTTTCTTCTATTTTAAGTGTGTGATATGCAATAAGTCATACAACCAGTTGAATGCGACATCTTCTATGTTTCCAATATCTCAGTGTACAACGATTATATACAAGACGGACACAATAATTTTACCACAACGATAATAAATGGGTGGCCCGCTGAATCAAGGATTATTGCATTGGTTATATAGCGGGTCGGAAATTTAGATTTATATTACGAACAAACAAATTACACTAATATAATATAATTTGCTTACGGTATTAATGCTGCGTTGAAATACTCTACTACTACTTCTTCTTCCCGACGTTTCGACGATAGCTTAGGTCTTCATCGGGGCCGTCTACCGAATCTGCTACAGACTGTGATCTGCTGGAGACTGGCGTTGTTTACGTACTTTGTACTGTGTACGTAAACAACGCCAGTCTCCAGCAGATTACAGTCTGTAGCAGATTCGGAAGACGGCCCTGAAGAAGACCTAAGCCCTGGTCGAAAAGTCGGGAAGAAGGAGTATTTCGACGCAGCATTAATCCCGTAAGCAAATTGTATTATATTACATGATGGCTGCGAAAACAACAAATTCTTGTATAAATTACACTAATAATGTTGGAATTAGTGTTGCAAACTGAAAAAAAACAAAATGTTTTTTTTCAGATTTGTGAAAAAAAACTTAGCACCCTCGTTTTTTTTCTAAATTTGTTTTTTTTCAGAAAACTATATATTTGATAAATTATAGTTTTATTTATGGAACTTACATTTTACATGTGTGTTTTACACCTTACTAAATCATATAATATCTTACATAATGATTCATAAATATATAGGTAACATAATTTTTTATTCATCTTCTATGTCGGAACCACATTCAGTAGTATCAGTACTACCAATACTAGTTCGGTCGGAGTTGGAATTTTCTGTTTCTTCTTCTGTCCCCTCTAGAGTCCATAACTTCAGAAATAGTTACATTTTTTTTTACCGGTTGTTGCATGCAAAAGCTTTGAGATTGCAATTTTAAATTGTGAGCAAAGTACACACTCTGAATGAATACTGCGCCGATAGTTCTGTATTACGGTCTTTTAAGTTTGAATTTAAATATATTATCATACAAAATAGGAGCTTTATTTGTTTTCAATCGTTGGTTTACGCCAACGGTTGCAAGGAAATTATTCATAATTACTGACAATGACTCAGTATTATCACTATACGCTGCGAGTTTAACAAGTATACGAATATAAGGAAAGCACAACAAGTAATAAAAAGAGGCAAAAAACCGTAGTTAAATTTCCTAATTTTTTGAAAAGATTCGTAGGTCTACAGATAAATTTGTAGGGCCTGGCAGCACTAGTTCAAATAGCGAGTATCAATCCAAACAATGGGGAACGGCCGAACGGGGATTCCTTCTCACGCAACCTAGCCTTTTCGGGAAGTCCCCTTTCGTAAAAGAAAACTTCAGTCGATGTTACCAATATTTTTGTAATTTTTTTTCTACTGAACCAGAAAGTTATAGTAGATTTAAAAGTAAGATAAGTACTTAGTATAAACTCTAAAACAGTCATATTAAATGATAAATGCCTTAAAAATTTGAAATTTAGTAGTTATGAAAAAAAACATGTCCCAGAAAAAAACATGTTTTTTTTTCACAGTTTTTTTCATTTTTTTTTTTCACGTCAGAAAAAAACTGTTTTTTTGCAACACTAGTTGGAATACAATCCGGAGTCTTTATTTCAGGATTTTTCTTTCTTTGCGGTACAATTTACATTATTAGCAACGTATTCAAGAACCCGACATCGTCACTGTTATGTTTTATCTCCAATCGAGCAAAAAATGTTTCTAACTTGGGAACTGTTTTGTTTCTCGACATGCAGACACGAGTGACTGACGGTTTCTGAAAAACTTAGTTTCTTTAAATGTTTGTTGAAAAAAAAAAAGGCATCTGGTATAGTGTTTGGTTGGATGTAAAAAGCGAGCTAGGTAACGTTGTACACATAAATTTTGTTTACTATGATCGTAAATGATCATCACCTTCAAACGATGACTTCTTGAAACATGTGGGATCAACAAGCTTTCGAGTGGGCGCGCTGGAATGCAGCTTTCCTGCGTGATCTACCCAAACAAGTTGCTTTCCTCTCGCCGGAAGTACGGACCTACACCTGCAGGCGACGGATGTTCGCGTCATTTCCGCTGTCTCTAACGCGAAAGTCACTTTCCTCATCCTTGCTGAGTAATTGCGCAGCTAATATTATTTCTAGCATATCCTGGTTCTGTGTTTTGCTTCTCCTTCTAACTAATAACACTTGCAATTAATTAATTTTCAGGTTAGGGCTTTATGGTTTGTTGATTTTGAAGTCTTTAGAGCCAGGAAAAGCTTGGGAGCTAGGAATGGGAAGGTATTCTGCCTCGGTGTTTTGAAGGAGTGATCGTGGAAAGTATGGAAGCGTTAACCGTTTATCTACGAGAGTCGGTACACTTCATTGAGAAATGATTGGTACAGGCGTTGACATTTGACGAAACATCACTTTCGAATGGAGCGACAAAGTAGTGGATTGAAGAAGATTTGAATGATGGCAATTTTTAACAGTCATTCTAATGGACAAAATAAATTAATAATAGTTCCTGATATTTGCAGGTTTACAAGAGACAGCGTGACCTATATATCGTTTCTGTTTATTTAAAAAAAAATGTAAATTCCCATTGAAAATTCTGATAGAGTGAAAAAAAGATTTATTGTACTGCCATTGTACGTCTATTAAAAAATAAAAAATCTTAGCGAATAATATACCACCCGTCAATGTTGGTGCGCCCGTTAAGGTGCCACCACTCTGTTGAGAGTCCTGCCCCCGGCGTACCGGCTGTCCTGATTGCACACAACCCTGCAGAATAAGTGGCAGTCAGTGTCCATGTTGACAGTGCTAATCCTACTCTGTTTTCCGGTTTCTCATGAGTGAACAACAAAACACAGAAATAAGTTCGCCCTCGTGGTGTTCCTCAAATTGTGTTCAAGAATCCTGGTGAGATTGGGCCGCATGGTTAGAGTACTGCAACCATGTAGTAGAGTTAGATTAGCAGAGTTCCACAAAAATTGGAATATCAAGATGATGGCAGGGTTTTCAGAATTATATCTTTGGCGAAAACCTTCCAATAATCAGGTTTACAACCAAGACAGTTTTAATGGCAAGAATGGTCACAGATTTTACATAAGATTGTTTCAATTTCGATTATCATTTCCTGCAGATCATGGAACAGATATCGGATTCGTGTTGTAGTTTCATTTTGTAATGTACCGCAGATAGTTACGAAATGAGTGCGAATCGTAAATTAAAAAGAAACTGGTTTTTTGAGCGGGTCACCAGGTTTGGAGTTTTCGTTCCAACTTTAGAAGTCCTTCAAGTTCTCCTTGTCAAGAAGTAAGTCATCTTTGCTGTTGTTACTCCTTTACTATTAGAGCTTTGCATTATCCCTGTTAACGTTCGGGAGGCTGCGGGTTCGAATCCCCGTCCGGCCATCCCGATTTTGGTTTTCCATGATTTACCGAAATCACTCCAGGTAAATGCTGGAGTGGCTCTTTCAGAAGATCATTGCCGAATACCTTCAAGTCCTTGCCCCCTTCCCTCTTCCCAATCCTTCGCCGGCTCTAATTATCTCGATGTCGACGAGTCGTAAAGCCTGCAGCACTTCTGGTTATAGCTACAGGCCCTTGACATGAGTTTACTTTCCGTCTTCTTCTTCTCTACATTGTTGGAGTCGGCTGCCTGTGATGAGCTTTACTCATCGTTGGTATGTTCAAATTTTTGAGCTTTGTTTTTACGGCAGCAGGTTCTTGCTAACGGCAAACATTTTACACCTATTACAGGCTAGTACTAACTGCTAATGGAGGAAGTGAAGTGTTGCCTACTGTCTCTCCGACTTGTAGTTATGTTCTTTATGTGCAGTGGCGTAACTAGTTCAACAAGGGCCCCGGTGCAAAAAATTTATTTTGGGCCCTCAGGCCAGATGGGCGACCTTTTTTTGCTTTGTGTTGCTGGTAAGGGCCCCCTGAGCTGAGGATGGGGCCCTTGAGTTGTGCTTTGGGGCCCCTTGAGAGTAGAGTTGTTGTTGTTGTTTTTTTTTTTTTTTTTTTTTTACTGCTTAACAGCGAGGTCTTTAGAGACGGGAAAGGATGGGAGGTAAGGAATGGGAAGGAATTCTGGAGTGATTTGGGAAACCATGGAAAACCCAAATCTGGATGCCCGGACGGGGCGTCCTCCCGAATAAATGCGTAGTGTATGAGGGGGAGATTGTGGACCGTTCCGGCATTCGCCTTGATGTCTGCGGGAAACCGCGGACGGGACGGTCGGTACGCGGCGACCAGGGCTCGTGCCCGGTCCGTTGTGCCTCCACGATCCAGTATGCGATTCCTCAGCGCTTTGTCTTTTCATTCTTTCGATTGTCCAAAGCGTATATAGCTTCAACTTTTCTTGGTGAAAAATCATTCGAATTGGTTAGGGTTTGTGCATAAACTACGTGGCTTGGTCTAGGGGAGGGGGGGGGGGTTGGCTGGAAAGCTACGCTGGGCTACGTGGAGGAGGAGGGTTCCGAGCCAGGCCGCGTAGCTTTTCTTTCATATTATTTGTCACAGTTAAAATTAGATACAGAAGCATTTAAATATTTATTTCGGTCCCCGTGTGTAATTTACGATAGTCTGACAAGAGAAAACAGTATAAAAGTCTTTTGGAATCAATATGGAAAAAAACTACGGAAGGGGGGGGGGGGGGGTGTTCACAGGAGGCCAAAATGGAGCTACGTGGTTTATGCACGTCTGAATTATCGGTGAGCAGAGAGAGTTGTTGCCGTGTTACTTATGTGATTTAGAGATTTGTTAAAAAATTTCTTGAGGCGTAAGATCTACGACTGAAGTATCTTGGCCATCGGATAACTATAACGTGTTGTTCAAATAATAATAGGGCTCCTTCATGAAGCATCTGAAGTTGACACCTGACTTCATAACATTCGTATTGTATTGAAAAATAAATTTCAAGTCTGTGGTCCTATGTTCTGTTCTACACATTGCTTGGTGTTAGTGTGAAGATGTTCCTTCTAAACAAAAGGGGTGGTCGACTTCGTAGAGCAGCTGAGTCACCATACTTTAGCAGACATTAAAAGTGAAATGGGACGTAGGAGGACATGTCTCTGTCTTGGAAACCTAAGAGTGACGTGTGCTAGTGTTAAATATCTTGCTCCAGTATCGAGTATCAACTGCCGCATTCTTGCTCCACTTTAACATGCAGATCGGAGAACCCTTTTAAATATCGCCTTAAACTACATACCGAACCGCTCTACTCGTGCTTTACAGCCAAGACGCATTCATAATGAGCAGTTATGCTGCGGAACCACTTTGCGAATATGGCTGTGGCGACCGAAATACTTAAAAACCTGTCCTGGCAAACGCTTACAATCACGAGGGCCCTCGCTTCGTGTGTGCGTGTAAAACAATTAATACAAGAAATAAACAAAACCGTCAGTAGTGAAGTGAGATAGTTTCCATATAATAAATAATTAATTAAGTTTACCGATCTTGAGGAGGGAGGGGGCGGGTGGAATTTTAGGTAATCCTTTAAAACTGTTTCTCTCATAACTTCTAAAGCATAGTTATAATATGTGTTTCAGCTACCAACTAAAACTACACCTCCTGGTATTTCCAAATTATTTTGTTAAAAAGTTTAGTATGTTTAATAATACCATGAAACTGTAGCTTTTTTTAAAAAAAAAAATTGTTTTCAATTGTTTCCTAAATATGCTGCGTTTCTATACAGTTAAATATATTATTCGAATAGCAACAGCGATCGTAGTGGGTGATGGCAACGTTCTAGCCTCGCATTCGGAGGACGCTAATTCGAATCCCCGTCCGGCCATCCAGATTGCCATGTCCGAATTCCTTCACGTTCCTTGCACTCAGTCCTTTCCCTCCTACGTCGACGAGGCGTGATAGCATAATCAAAAAGAAAATCAATCTCCAAATTTGGAGGAATAGGAATTAAATTAATATTCTTCTCGTGAGTGATTTCAGTTTTCTTTTTCAAGAGAATACAGAGGGCGCGTAATTAAAATGATCCTTGGCTAAGTCCATTCAAATCTGCGGCTAGTTGAGGGAAAGTGTAGCGCATTAGCGCGCTGAAGAGATCCGATACGGTGGGTGCGCTGCGCAGGTAGTTGCGTCATTGTCCCCAATCTGTCGCCAGATAACAGCAGGTGGTGTATCGCCGACCAGCGGGGGGGGGGGGGGGGGGGCTGCGAAATACAAGAATGGAACAAAGCAGGAGAACAAACACATTATCACAGACGAAATGTGGAAACTGATTAATCGAGAACAAAAGTGCTCAACATGAGGCAGGAATCCACAATACGGTTATTTTATAAATGAAATGCGAGGAAATAACAATCTGGGAAACATGAGAATTGGCAAGAAGTAGAGAAAAATCAGGTTGTAGCTAGAGAAGTGTTTATGAAGATCAGAAAGGATTTTGCGGAAATTATATGACTAATCAACATTAAACACTCTGATGGGAACTCTTCTCAAAGAGCGTAAACTGTATGATTGGACTAGGACTGTAAAAAAAGGTTGAGCTGAATGGCGACTCCATCTATTAGAAAATGGTTTCATCGGATGGGAAATAGATGGAGGATTGCTTCAAACCAGTGTTTCTCAACCTGTGATCCGCGAAGATGGTTCAAGTGATTCGCAGACAAAGTTAGACGCCGTGTTCGTACTGTATAAAGCTAAAAACTAGTGTTAACTATAAGCCCAACTTTTTGAAAGCCACGAATATTTCAGTGACCAAGTAAAAATCCGGAATTTCCAGGTGAGAATAGGATAACATTTTATTTCAAAAGTTGCCAGAAATATCAGGAAAGGCACGATCCGCGGGTCTCGGTAGTCCTTGGCAAGCGAGCTGGCGAGACTTGCTCGAAGTATGGGTGATGTCCTGTATCTGTCCTTTTTCATTTCTGACCTTCAACATCACTAGAAAAGTGAAGTGCGATCGAGGAAAATAATTTTAAAAAAAGATGTTGGCTAAACTGCTATAAGGCCGAATGCCTTTGAAATGTAAGTTCTGCAATTGGGCTGAATTAAGAATTATCCGTAGCTAAAAGTAAAAAAGAAAAAAGAAAATATGTTTCTCTAAGCAATTTTTCTGTTCCCTGTTTCTCGTTGGTAAGTGTGACTTAATTGCTATGTAGCGGACGGTTGGGTTGTAATTTTCCTACACACTCATTTTACCGCCTACTTTTGCTCTCTACAAATTTCAACTTTAAATTCTTTCAGAGTTTTTGGTAAATTGTTTATCATCTGTCTTAGTAATTTATTCCAATCCCTGCCCACTTACCTAAGATAGAAAATCTTTCCCACGTCCTTATGCTTGAAGTCGAGTGCAGCTTGTGGTCATGGTCATCTTTTCACATCCATGCACCTCTCCCAATTCTTCCACCAATATGTTTCCACTCCTCATCACCAACATACGCCTTTTTCAGTCCCATGATTCTCTTCACTCTCCTCTTATCTTCCAATGAATCCCATTCCAGCTCCGCTATCATTTGTGTTCCGCAATAACTGATACGATATAGGTGTTAGATTGGGATTCATGGGAACACAAGAGGATGCTGAAGATGATATGTATTTCTTAATTACTTTTATTATAATATAATTATGTGCTGTTTAATTCGTATTCATGTATTGAGAAACTTTTTAGGCTGCGGTCACAGTGGAAGCGTACTTTTAACGACGTACTACTCGCGAAAATATCACGCGCGCTCGTCGGAGTAGTTGTGGTTACAGTGGTTTGGAGTTACTTATTCATTTCAGTTAGAAAATTAAAGATGAATAAATGTTTTTAGACAATTATGAACGAAAACTATTCTAGTTGGAAAACAAAAAGAATTTTGGACCAGTGATATTAATTCTACTAAGAAGACTCAAGGAGAATTGTCATTACTTTTCCCTGATCTAAACACAGACAACAAAAAATTCTTAGTTTGACTATATTTTACACAGAATCAGTTAAAAAATTGAAAAACATAATAATTTCCGGAAATGCATTCAACCTACGGACTAATTAGAAAATTAATTTAGGTAAATCAACCAATATCTTTAATACTGAAACTTTGCAGGTTTTTAAAAGCTTAAAACTTAATACTTATTGAATAAATACCTTATTCAATTTAAAGTAATAACTTATGACACAATAAGCGACAGTTATAGATGAAATTATTCGTCTGATAGAATCAACGATTAACATGTAATTTAATGTTAATTACATTTATTTACATTAGCAAATAGTGAAGTACAGTGCATAAGAAATTGAAAAAAAGGACATTGTATAAAAATTTACTCAAAACGTGACATCAGTGCGGCGAAAGTCCCATCTAAGTTTTCTATCACAAACTAAAGAAAGTTTCTCTGTATTCATTTTAGTCGTACGACTACGCACCAAAAAAACAAACAGATTTGCTTCCAGATTTTTGTCGCTTCCACTTTGACTGTAGTAAGGTGTTTTGCAGTGTTCTTTTCAGTCTGGCGTAAACGCACGAGTACCAACTCGTCTGAATATGAATCCTCTGTTCGGGAGGACCCGTGTTCGAATCCCCGCCCAGACATCCAGATTTGGGTTTTCCATGGTTTCCCCAAATCACTCCTGGCGAATGCCGGGATGCTTCCTTCAAAAGGCCATGGCTAAATTCCTTCCCGTTCCTTGTCCTCCATCCCATCCCATGACCACGCTGTCGACGAGGCGTAAAGCCCAAGTAAAAAAAATGAATCCTCTGCGACCGCAGCTTTAGAGTAATAACTTTGCCCACATTTATTTTTTTATTATTATTTTTTATTGTTTAGCACACATTTTTACAGCCTAGTATCTAGAAACTAAAATAGGCCTTAATTTAACACAACAGTTTTACTTTTGATACTTCAACAGATAATTCCACAATGAATAATTTCAATTTTTGTTATGTATAGTTTTGGCAATATCTCTGTACAATCTTTTCTTGTTGGCACGATACATACAATTTTTTCACTGTTAACATATATTATAGCTTTCTAAACTTGCCGCATTTTGTCATCATTGATTTGTTACAGTTTTCTAGTTGTTACAGTGTTTGCAGCTTCCAGTCCACTTTATGGTTAGAATTTTTAATATTTCACTATGTCACTTTGTACGTCTACCACTGCTACTATTACTAAACTTTTACCACTATCTGCTACTCTACCATCTAAGAAAGCATTTTCCAGTATTGGTATCGGAGCGGTAATCCGAATTCCTGATCTCCCGGAATAGCACACGTTCTCAGTCTCTCTGGCAGCCAAAGTGACCGAGAAGGCCGCCCAACGGGAGACTGGCCATCTCAAACACTGGTTGTGGAACTAATTTTGCCATTTTGCTACTTTGGCCACAGTTGAATTTCGTGTTTACGGTATTAGTTGTGGAGGGCAGTGAGTGAGTGTGGTTTGTGGTGGTGTCGTAGAAAACCTGGCGCCGGCGGAGCTGAAGAAGCTGCGCAACAAGCAGCGGAAGGCTCTGCGCAAGGCGGAGCGCGAGCGGCAGCAGGCGGCGCAGGCGCAGGAGAAGCGCGAGCAGCACAACAAGAGCCGGCAGCAGGCGGGCGACGGTGGCGCCGCGGCGGAGCCCGACGCGCCGCAGCAGGACGAGCTGGTGCCCGACAAGCTGGCGCGCGCCGCAGACCCGCTGCACCAGGCCATCCGCTTCCTGCAGCCGCTGCAGCTGCTCGCCGCCGACCGCATCGAGACGCACCTCATGGCCTTCCAGATATACTCCAGGAAACGTAAGAAACCACTAATCACGTGGGGGGGCCAACGGAAATCTCACGTGAGGTTTTGGAAATTTTTGTTCGACTTTAGAGCTAAAACAAAAAAGAAAGGTCTGCGAAACTCGATTTTATGTGGGTGTTTCGTCGAAAAGTATGGGGTGTATGGGTGTAACCAGCTTTGGAAGGGTGAGACCTAAAAAAAATTCTCAAAAAGTTGCGAGGGCGATTTCTAGGCGGGGGGGGGGGGTTGGACCAGATCTCACGAAGTCTCACCAGAGGGGGGGTCCGGAAAAACACCTCACATAATTTATGGATGCACCCTAACGGGTAAATTACGTGAGGTGAAATAGGGGGGTGGGTGTTCGGCGATATCTCACCAAGGGTTAGGGGGGGCAACAGAATTGTCATTTGAGGTTTTGGAAATTTCTGTTGGACTGTACAGCTAAAAAAAAAGTCTGTGAAAGTCAATTTTATGAAAGTGTTTCATAGAAAAGTGGGGGTAAAACCGGCTTTGGAAGGGTGAGACCCAAAAAAAAGTCTCTCACACTTGTGAGGGTTATTTCTAGGGGGGGGGGTCGGACCAGATCTCACGAAGTCTCACCAGAGGGGGGGTACGGAAAAACACCTAACGTAATTTATGGATGCACCCTAAGGGATAAATTACGTGAGGTGAAATGGGGGGTGGGTGTCCGGCGATATCTCACCAAGGGGTAGGGGGGGGGCAACGGAAATGTGTGAGGTTTTGGAAATTTCTGTTGGACTGTAGAGCTAAAAAAAAAAAGAAGAAAAAAAAAAAAAAAAAAAGGTCTGCGAAACTCGATTTTATGTGGGTGTTTCGTCGAAAAGTATGGGTGTAACCAGCTTTGAAAGGGTGGGACCTAAAAAAAATTCTCAAAAAGTTGCGAGGGCGATTTCTAGGCGGAGGGGTGGGGGCGGTTTTACCAGAGGGGTGGGGGGTTGGACCGGATCTCACGAAGTCTCACCAGAGGGGGGGGGGGGGTTCGGAAATCCAGAAAAACACCTAACGTAATTTATGGATGCACCCTAAGGGATAAATTACGTGAGGTGAAATAGGGGGGTGGGTGTCCGGCGATATCTCACCAAGGGTTAGGGGGGGCAACGGAAATGTCATGTGAGGTTTTGGAAATTTCTGTTGGACTGTACAGCTAAAAAAAAAAAGTCTGCGAAAGTCAATTTTATGAGGGAGTTTCATTGAAAAGTGGGGGTATAACTGGCTTTGGAAGGGTGAGACCCAAAAAAAAGTCTCTCAAACTTGTGAGGGTTATATCTAGGGGGGGCGGACCAGATCTCACGAAGTTTCACCAGAGGGTGGGGGGTTTCAGAAATCCAGAAGAAAACCTCACTTAATTGATGGATGCCCCCTAACTACCAATGTTACACATATGGGGCATCTATTAATTACGTGGCGTGTCCTTTCGGAAATCCGGACCCCTCCCCCTTATGGTGAGAGATGAGGTAGGCAATCTCATAGGTTTTGGAGACTTTTTTTCTTAACTCTCCTGTTTTCATGGGCTGTTAGACCCCTCTATCTTCAGGATTGACTTGTTTTTTAGACCCTTTATTTAGCTCTGCCGTTCTTCAAAGAATTAAAGAAATGACGTGAGATTTTTGTCGACCCCCTCCTTGGAGAGAGTTGGCCAGACCCTCTTCCCCCATTCCCCCCCTCCCCACATAATTAATGGGTGCCCCCTATGGGATAGTCCAGAGCACAGCAGCTACACTCCACTGGTGTTGATAGTGATAGATCTCGATACCACTAGATAGCAATATCACATATTTCAAAGACATGAAATCATTGTGTGTATTTTGTTCCACTTACAATTAATTGTATTCTGGTGAGGTCTGTGACACTTCGACTTCCAGAAAGGGAAAGCTTCAGGTGTATGCGTCAGAGTAGAGGGCTGCAGGATAACAGACATCAGGTGAAATCAGAAAGATATTACTACAAATGAGCAGGTTCTTCTTTCTGTCTGCTAGAAACCACTAACCTCGCTATTCATCATACTTTCTTCACAAATTTTTCTCACTGGTCATATAGTATGATAATAATTGCTGGTGTTAATTAGGGCATTATAGCTGTTAGCACTGGACAGAATAGTTGTTCATAAGAATGGGGAGAGAGGGGAGGGTGAAGTATTAGTCTCATTATACAACAGCTATGGGAAAGAGGAGATTAATTTTCTACAGTTACATAGATGGAATGGACAATCAAAGTCTCACTTTCATAATCTTCAGCACTGTCTCTAGAGGGAAAGGAACTTATGCAAGGTGGAAAATGCTAGTCATAAAAGATATCAAACAACTAGCAATTGACCCCAACGAGATTTACAGAATGTTGATTAAAGCATTAACAGCCAAACCGCTGTGCGCTGGATCAGGGTGAAATGGACTCAGAAAAGATAAGCTGACAACAGTGCAAGGATGAATTAATACTAGGCTAAGAAGAAAGCTCGACAATAGTTAAGAACTACATGTTCCATATTGGCAAAAACAAAAAGAAGTAGACTAATTGTACATCACTATTGAATCAGTTGCTGCAAAGCACAGAATTAGGTGACTCTCAAGCTCATTTTCCAGTATCAAAACTAATTGCTAAAATCACATTGTTCATGTTAAAAATCAACTATGGATGTGGCGAGTCTCTAATGATTTAGGGCACACATTTGGCTCCAAAGTCTTTACATATTTGATCACTCTTTGACACAGTACACAGACATGCTGTTGAAATAATAAAAAAATTGATCTGAACCCTGTGGGATATTGGCAACAAACATTTGGGCCTGGTGTTTGGGAGAACACGGTTTCGAATCCCCACCTGGTCATCCAGATTCTGGTTTTTCATGGTTTCCCATAATCATTCCATATGAATGCCAAGATGGTTCCTTCAAAATTCCATGTCCCATCCTTTAATTGTCTCAATGTTGGTGTGGTGTATAGCCAAAAATGGAGGGGAAATGGAGCTGGAAGTAATTAACTACAAAAGTTGTGTATATCTTACTTAGTTAATAGTGTATGTCTTACTTTTCATCGTAACAATTTATTTGTCTTTTTTTCTCTCTCGTAAGAGAACATATTTATTTTCTTGATACGTTATAGGTGATTCAGGGTGATCTATTAAAGTGGCAATGTGGTTTAAAAATATTGATTTCATCTCTGTGATATACAGCCAAATGTAGAAGGAAATAGAAGTAACCATAACAGCCACAAATTTTTGTAAGCCTGAAAATGCTTTATAAAATTTAGTGAATCTCTATGTTTTGGGATTCCCTGCAGCTAGACGACTGCTAAAGACTTTTGGATGTTGGAGATTAAACATGAATAACAGTGCATTCAGTACTTCTTTATATGTATATATTTGCAAGCTATCATAACAGCTTTTAGCTCGAGCTTGTTTATAAAAACATTTTATTTAATAACTTTTTGATAAAGTTTTATAAAATTGGCACTTAAATTTTACCAGCTCATACTGTTTTGAGAAGTTTGACTCCTTTGAAAGACTAGGCCTTCCCTTCTTCTTGCATCAACAACACAAACAACATTCTACACCGAATACACACATCATCACAGTTATACTCGTTTACAGTAACACTTACAAACACTGTCACACTGGAAAAGGCAACAGGAAACTACCCAAGTTCATCTTCCCTGGCACGTTGCCATGGACAGGTAAATATCCCCCATGATTACCGACTTGGTTATGGCACTCATAGGAAAAGAAAATCAGTGGAACAAGGAGGCAACTTAACACTATCATAGCAAACACAGATGTAGGTACAATACAAATAAAAGAGTAACGCAATGCCAGAAAGTAACAGAGATGTACAGAATTTCCAAAAGCCAGATAAAGTTAAGTGGTTATGATCATAAGTTTGTGTGACAACATAAACATCAGAATTTTACGTTACAAGCATTTATCTGTTGTATTATTGTATCCTTTTTCAACAGTAATTTGAAATATGGCCCACTAAGTATCCTGCATTTACATCTTTGTAAGTTCAAATGATCTCTCATTGATCGTTGTGTCTCATAATTTACTATTTCTTCCATATAATGTTTGATACTAGCAATGAAAGTGTGATGAACTAAATAAATGTATTTTTTTAAAAAGGTAAACAACCAAAAGGTGTGAGAGACTGAATATTGTGATCAACTCTTATCTTGAATTTACTAAATTGCAAGGTAAATGTAGTTGCCCTGATGGTGTGACTTTATATATACTTCATCTTTGTTCAGGGAAACCACTGCTGATGCTGCAAGCAATGAAACGAGCACACCGACTGGACCCAGAGCATCCTAAGCTACACTCTTGCCTCATCCTGTGTCACGGCTACTTGGAACGATGGCAGTCATCGCTGGAGCCACCCGTCGCCACAGTACTTCGTCAGGAAATGCTTCCCATTTTCCGTGGTCGTGATACCAGTCGAATGAATGCCGAGTTCCTTGCTTCGCATCCACATTCTTTACAGGCTCTTATAGAAGGTACGGAAGGTTAATAGTGTTATTTGTGGTTAGCCTGTACATTTTAACCATGATATATTGAAAAATGTGCTTAAAAACTGTCTAATATTTATCTTCCTTCTCCAGTCTTTTTTGTTATGTAATGATTTTGGTATAAGTTGACTTCTTTCCACTTCCCACAATCAATATCTCATAATATGTGTAAAATGACTATTATATTGTGACAGATACGAGGGTCGTCCTTAGAAAAGGGTAGAAAAACAAATAATTTTCCGTAGATTTTTTCCTTCATTTTTCAGTTCCTTTTAATTGAATACACTTTTCTAAATGCATCTTTAACTTCTCTATGCCCTCCAAAAACTTGGATTTTATAAGTTCTGCAAAATGGGCAACTGTTTGGTCAATGACCTCCTTGTTTGACATGAAGCGTTGTCCACCGAGCTATTTTTTTTAAGTTTGGAAATAGAAAATAGTCATTGGATGCCAAATACTGTAATAATTCAAACTTAAGTTCAAATAATTTTGGCCATTGAAACTGTGCATTGTCCTGATGGAACATGATCATTTTCTTTTCCAAATTATGATGTTTTTTTTATTGATTCCTTCGTCTAATAATGACGTGTAGTGAGCTCCATTCAGTGTTTGTCTTTTTTCCAAGTAATTGATTTAGATGATTCCATGTGCCTCCTAAAAACTGTGGCCATCACCTTACCGGCCAGTTTTCACCATCTTCACTTTCTTCTGAGCCTGTTTGCCTTCAAAACACATACTCTTTAGACTGTTCCTTATTTCATCGAGTTCAGTAGTGTATTCATATTTTATTCACAGCTAAGTATCTGTGGAGAAACTGGTTAGGGTTGTGACAGAAAAGCACCAAAACAGCCTCGGAGTCGATCGACTACATGATTGCACTTATTCTTCAAAGAGAGGAAATGCGGCAGCCATGTTGCAGAAATTTTTTTTTTTTTACATCTATTTTTTATACAAAATTGAATATACCATACGTTGCGATGTGCCTGTGACCTCTACTATTTTACGTACTTAGATTCATCGACTGCTTAAAACCATATAGTGGATTTTGGCAATGACTTCGGGGTTAGTCACTTCCATTGGACATCCTGAATATTGTTCATTTTGTGTGGATGTTTGGCCATGTTTAAACTCATTTACCCAATTGTAAACAGTTGCAGACACAGGAGTATATGTACCATGAATTTAATCCAGCTCAGCTTTGATGTCTTTTGGTTTTAAGCCTTTTAAATAAAAGTGTTTAACCACATCTCGAAGTTCTGATTTTTCTCAGTGAACAACAGTTCTCTGCTTCAGTCGACAATAACAATGAAACCACCTGACAAAAGTAGTTGAGATTTTATCTGCCATCCAGTGAGTTATGATGCTTACTAATAAAAAAAATAGTCTTTCGACATTGTGTGTGCCATCTCTTGGATTTTCTAATGACTTATTGAACGACCCTCGTAATAAAGCATGAATGCTCCACTCAAACCAGTTGCAAGTAGGAATCATGTCTGTGCAGATAAATACTTTAGAATTCTATTGTAACTACAAGCTGCTGCTGTGAAAAAATACACAAGTATTTTTGTAACTTTACAACATCTCCATTTAGTTACTCCTTCAGTTTGCCACATGTCAGTTTTGTCTGAAGCTCTTCCTAGGCAGCAAGTGAATTAACAGATAAAGTGTATGCCATGGTAAAAGTGTAAGGTGAGTAGCTTCTGTCCTGGCAGTTGCAGTTAATCATGGACATTGTTCTTTTTCTTGTAATCCAGTTAACTTCTTTCAAATTTTCCATCCTTTTGGCCCAGAAAACTTGCCATTTTTTCCCAAGGTAATAAATAAAAAGATTCTATTTTGCAATCCATTAAACACTTGCAGATTTAATCAAATGGGCCTTTTTTCATGCAGAGCTACCAGCTTTCACCGACTGTTTTGATTGCCTTTCATTTTAGACATGCAGTGGTGAATCCATGTCCCAACCACAGTAACAATTTGGTGAATGAAATTGATAGAATTGTTTTTAAAATGGTCCAGTTTTTGTTAAAGGATTTGTTGTTGCTAGCATTTAAAAAATAAGACACCCTTCTTGCTCAAAGCTTTTTTATTTAATTGTTGATGTTTCATATGACATTATTATGGCCTAAATTATCTCAGACGCTGTTAGATGGCTGATCATCCAATTCCATGTTATGTACCTCCTTAATGTTTTTAATTATAGTTGCAGCTTTGTGAATCATCTTCAAGAAATGTAAAACCAATTTTAAATCAAGAAATCCATTTCTGCACTGTTAGGAAATGAAATTGTAAACTCCTCATAAAACTTTACCGACTTTGGATGGATTTCTGTTTGTGATTAACTCTTCAAAATGAAGACTTTTGTCACTGCACAATATTCCAGGTTATCCATTTCAATGAGACTCATGTAGTGTATTCACTTAAAAACAACCATAAAGGAAACTACTAGAAATATCAAGTTGAAACGTGATGTTCATTATTGTGATACATGTACCAACATTACACAAAAAAAAATAAAAAAAAATGCACTGGTAGCATTGCCATCTCTGTGTCAGATGGAGAAATTTTCACCTTACCTTTGTAAACACGTGTGCAGAATGCTCTATAGTTTTGTTAATTGCATTTATGTTATCAAAAGTTGCAATAGTTATGTATCACTTGTCACATACCAATATACATACTTTTTTCCCCTAAAAACATTCAGGTGCTCGAATGATGTATCATCTGGATCCAAGCAAACAAGATGCTGCAATAAAATTGGTTACCAAACTTGACAGTGACATCACGGATATTAATCTCCAGGTGAGTGTAATCCTAATCTTCAAGTATTTAGCAACACAATGTCATATAGATACACTAACACACAATACATATTGCTGACATTATTCAGAATGTAGGAAACACAAACAGATTAATAGTACTAACTGCTATTTGTAAATACCAGAGATACATTGTTAGTCACCATCATGGATGAGCTTATTTAATGCCCTTGTTTTATGTCCAATGGAAGACGTGGCTTTGCAAGAGGACCTCTCTGCCATTGCTCATGTTCACTCCATTACCACTGCTTGCCTTAACCCTGTCACTCCATACATAACATAACCATTTACAACCCCAGAGCTGAATGATATATATATATATAAAACTAAGGAAGGATAGTAAAATACGACTCAGTACTTACCACAGATGAAGTATATATATTTTGTTAACTTTCATGCAGTACATCATATTATTGTTATCAGTTACCTTTTCGTTAGCCAAAAAGAAAGAAAAAAGAATTATGCTGTGCACACTTGGCGTGCTAATTTGTCTCTCAGTGTCAGTGAAATTAATCACCATCATGTATTATAATATCTGGTACAGACATCTAAAATGAGTTTAAGCTCAGACAACAGAGGTAACTGATGGAAGGAATACATTGAGAAATTGTATGATGGGGACGACTTGCACAGTAGTGTAATGGAAAAGGAAGCTGATGTCGACATTGATGACTTAGGATATCCTGTTTTGAGGACAGAATTTAATAAAGCTCTGAATGACTTGAAAGCAAATAAGGCAGTTGGAATTGATGAGATCCCTGCAAAACTTCTTAAATCCTTAAGTGAAGAAGGAATCAAAAAATTATTCAAACTGTTATCAAAAAGTTATAAGAATGGAAAGGAAATGGAAGAAATAGTAAGTGAAGATCAGTTTGGATTTAGGAAAAACTGTGGTACAAGGGAAGCAATCCTGGCTTTAAGATTAATACTTGAAGGACTGATCAAGAAATACAAAGATACTTTTTTGCCATTTGTTGATTGAGGAAAAAGCTTTAGGTAATTTTAAGTGGGACAAGATGTTCAAAATTTTAAAGTAGTCTGGTCTAAAATATTGAGATAGAAAAATTCTTTATAAACTATATAAGAATCAAGTGGCTATAATAAAAGTAGAGAATCATGAGAAACATGCATCAGTTAAAAAGAGTATGAGACAAGGTTGTAGTCTATTCCCGTTAATATTCAACTTTTACATAGATGAAGCACCAAAGGAAGTAAAAGAAAAATTTTCATGTGGCGTAAGTGTTCAAGGAGAAACAATCAGTATGCTACAATTTGCTCACAACATTGTCTTGTTAACAGAACAGACTGAGGATATTGAGAAGGTACTGAATGGCATGACCAAAATACTGAAAGAACCCTTTAGACTGAATATAAATCAAAGCAAGACGAAAGCGATGAAATGTAGCAGAGATGATACCAATACTAGTAGATTAAATATAAAAATAGGATCAGATGCAATACAATAAGTAAGTGAATTCTGTTACTTGGGAAGCAAAATTACAACCGATGGCTCGAGCAGGAATGATGTTAAAAGCAGAATAGCACTAGCAAAAAGAGCCCTCATGAAGAAGAGAAATCTTTTAGTTTCAAATATTGATCTAGGACTCAGAACTTTTTTAAAAACTATGTGTGGAGCACAGCACTATATGGTAGCAAAGCATGGAATACCAGAAAGAAAGAAAATTGAAGCATTTGAAATGTGGTGCTACAGAAGCATGATAAAAATTTAGAGGACAGACAAAGTAAGAAGCAAACATGTTTTGGAAATGATGGCTGAGGAAAGAAGTTTGTGCAAGAAGAGACAGGCTGGTAGGTCATATTTTGAGACATGCTGGATTGGTTAAATTGTTAGTGGAGAGCACAGTCGAAGGTACGAACTGTATAAGAAGCAGATAACGGAGGACATGGATTGTAAGGGGTATGTATAAATGAAGAGATTAACACAAGATAAGAAGGGATGGAGGATTGCATCAAACCAGTCGAAATACTGATGACAGCAAAAAAAATCTCAAAATCTCTCTTGTGTTAAATTTGTATGCTAGTTAACTGTCTCGAATCTATGCCGGTCAATTCCTGGTGCAAAAATGAATCCTTTCAGTGTTTTAGATCTTAACATAGCTGCATAAATGGTTCCTAAATTGAATTCATGCTTGCTGATTATTATTTTATTTAACAAATTGATCCATCTTTTACTCATTTTTAAAAAATAAAGTCATTTTTTTTCAAGTTTGCAATTTATAAAATCATAGTTTTATTTTATTTATGTTTGGAAAATTTAAAGGGATGGAACATTCATGCTCATGAGCATACTGGAATTCCCTTCAGCCTGCTAGAAATGTATCAGTTTTTTCCCTTATTGTCTTTATCTCTTATAACATTCAGAGGTCACCTAGATACATATGAGTATTTTTTGCAGCAAAGCTGGTATGTGTCTAACATATCTAAGGAATCTGTGAAGGGTATTTGATTTAATACCTCATACCAAAAAAAATATTCTTTTTCGCTTCCTCCAATGTTGCTGTTTGGTAGATATAAATAAAATTCCATCTTTACTTAGATATTAAATTTATGTACTTACCTGATCTGTTATTTACAGAACTGCACAGAGGTGCTTAACGTTCTCAAGTCGGGAGATTTCGGTGTCTGCCCTGCAGCAGTTATAGCAGACTACACAGCACGCTGCCACGCCCTGTTCCCGTACGCCTGCGCTTTTCGTCCCGCGGAAGCTCCCTCACTGACAAACAACCACATCACTGAAAACTGTGTTAGCAATGCCAACTGATGTTGGGCATCTGTTGTTAGGTGGAACGATGTAATGCCGCCCACGGCACTCTGTCAGACTGACTGAAGAGCTGCTTGCAAGCAGTGATCTATAGCTAGTGCAGTGGCTGGCAAACTTCACTTCAGAGAATGTGGGATTTGTGACAAATATATTGTTATCGTCAAATGAGACGGATTCTGCTTTTGGACAGATCTCGGTCTTTGCCATGTCTTTTAAAATATGTAGTAACAGCAGTCTTCAAATAACTGTATCAGATCATCTTTTTAAACCTTTTGAGGTAATCAAGCATGTAGCATCAAGGTGCTAAGAATAACTTTTGAAAAATTCTCCAAATTCTTAAATTAATGTAATTGTTGCAAGGAAAACAGTAGATCATGATTGAACACTCTTTATACTTTTAATAAATTGTAAACTGGAAATAAGTTTAATGAGATTTAACCAAGATAACTTAAAATGAGAAGATAGGATGTGACAATACTTTCCTCCGTGTTTGACACACATGTGCTCCTTTCCTTTACAGGATGACTGATTTTGTTTCCACTTTTTTTTTAGTTCAGTGATAGGATGGCATATTCTACGTGTTGTAAAGGAAAAACAGTTTGGTAGGTTTTGCAGTGATGACAGTGAAAATTTGGACATCTAATGTAAATAAACAGCTGGAACATACATGATGAAATTTTGATTCAGTGAAGTTTTTGGCTACTGAACAGTTAATTAAGTTTCAATAATTAAATGCATAGTGCCTCATTTCAGAAACTTTACTTCATGCAGTTCAAACAGGAAACAGATGTGTCTCCTTAATGGACTATATTTCATTAGGAATGTTTGTATGTGTGTGCGTGCGAGAGAGATGTCTGAACCCTAATTCAGCAGTTTGGTTCCAACGGTCAGTTATCTTGTTGCCTTTGTACTGAAGGCCTGGATTTATACTAGAGATATTAGAGCTGAAGCCATAATATGTTTATAAATTCTGGAAGTGTTGAATGCTGTGATGTGGCACTTGACACAGGACATGCTGTTGTGCTCTGTGACCCTACAGAGTAGTTGCTGAGGATCTCAGGGTTTTGTAGGATAAGGGACTGTCGAGTGTAGATTGGATGGTGCAGTTCTCGTCCTAAGACAGGTTCTTTCGCTTTAAAAGTACGAGCAAAAATCGAAACTGAAGAGTAAATATTATTTAGTGACAGCAATATGTTGGTCACACCAGTCTCACATGTTGTAAAATATTAGTGTTTTGTAATTCTCCCATTTTATTAGTGTGTATATTTTGTATATATGTTTGTGAGTATTTTGAATTATTATTTCATCCGTGTTATATTTTATTACCACTGTTTTCGGGCATTGTATCTTCCGTGTGCTATACACTGTTTATTGTGTAGCATGCAAGAAGGTGCTTTTTTCCTTTTCTCGTATTAAGAAAGTTCACTGACCTCACAATAGTTTATTGAGTGATTCAAAAGTGTGTGTATAATTTACTCTAATTCTCAGAGCATAAAATGGCACATGTCCTGTGTGTTTCTTGGCTACGTTCAAGAATGTATAAACTTTTTATCATTTGCCACAAGTTATATTGTGAAGCATATTCCTTGAACACAGAACTGTGATGTTGCAGATCTTAGGCAAACACTTGGCTGTTTTCATGTGTTGTCACAGTTCTTATAAAGTGTCGGATTAATATTTCACACATAAATTTCTAGAAAGCGGCTTGAGTGTTTATCTGAAGTCTGTATTGTAAGACTCTTGCTTCATTATGTGTAGCTATTAAAGCTCTGTAAATGTAATCACATTTCCATTTATGTACATAATCATTCGTGCATCTCATATCTGAAAGATTAAAGTTTTTGTGATGTTCATTTATGGTTAGTGCAAACAAAAGCAAGCACATTCATAATCAGTAAATAATTTGTGAAACAGAAATTCTTAAATTCTTTCCTTTTATAAGAGAATAAGAAACTTAGTTTATCAAGAGTGAACTTAAAACTATTCAGCATCTGAACTTCTTATTTCACGTTTTAACTGTATTTTTATTTCCTACTTACTTTATAAACATGTTTCATGAAAATTAGCTGTAGCAAAATCACAAAAATTGTTCAGTCTGTGAATCCTAAAGGTATTTTATCAAATTTTGTGCTACTTCCTTAGAATTTTTTTGCAGTTTAAGTATGACTGCGAAAACGGAGAAACAGCTGAAGGCTCTTTTTTTTTTTTATCGACATTGGAAGCCTTATTAGTCTGAATGAAGTAAAACACATTTGAAAGTCTCCTATTCCAGTTCCTTGGTTTTATTTAGCAAATTCTGTTCACTGAAAGGGATGATAAATTCATCTGCTCTGTAATTTTTGTTTTCACTTGCAAAATAAATTTTGTTAATGTTACCCTGCAAAGCTACAAAATGGTGAAATTGGCTCGTTCATTCTTTTACTGAGATGAAGTTTGAATAGTCATCAAACAGTTTTTATCCTATGCCATACGTTCAATGCATGAAAAGATTACATTTTATTACAGATATTTGTTATTACTATTGTACAGACTACTTCACTGGTTGTACAGGAATTAAATAAGTAATTCACAGGGTGCATTCTGACGTGGTAAGGATGCTGATCTTGTGTTAAAAATTTATCTGTACATTTCCTTAATCAGCGTATGGAAAATAAGAAAAGTTATTTTTTTTTTTTTTTTTTTTTTAGATCCATTTAAGAAAAGCAGATAGCTCGTGTTCTCTGAAGTAACCAATCTGAACAAATTTGCTTGAAACTGAAAAAAAAATCATTGTGGTGGCATATATCTGTATTTTGAAAAGTCATCATGATTGTCTTATCTTTCTCACTGCTGCAGTCACAATAAATTGCACAATTTATGTTTCACAACCTAGCTCAGGCCATTAAGTCTGCAGAACAGTGGAAAGGTGATTATTTGCAGATAAACATTTGTTACAGGAGGTCAGTGAACTTTGGAAAATTGTATGGAAAAGGGGAAACTTCAAACAACATTTCTATGAGGATTGTAAAATTGTTGATAGCAATAAAAATATAAGCAATCAAGTTCACCTGGAAAATTGTCAGTATCATTCTAGGAATTAAATGCTTGAAATAACACAGTTAACCCTAAACTTCAATATCATCTTGATGTGTTCTGGCTGCACGGTTTAAAATTGAACAAATTAAGAAACAGAAAGGCACATCTAATAGTGATTGCTTCGTCAGTTTATCATTGTTAGTTGGCTCTCTGCAGGATTTGTGCAATGTTACAGTGAAATTTCGATACATTTTATACATTACAATTTTTTTTCAGCTTATATGTTGTGCTGTTTACAATTCCAGCAATCGCCATTTCATGAAATCAATCTTCTTTCTCCCCTCCTCCCTTTTTATGTATGGCAGTCTGAAAAGTTAACAGCCCAATCATAGATGGTAATGCTACAGACAAATGTTAAAACATAAAGATATCACAGTCTCAAAAATGCAAGTTTCTAGAAACATTCTGCTATTGCAAAATAAAATAATCTATGTTTTAGGCTAAGAAGTTTCCAGATTTCTCTCATACCTTCTTCATTTATCCTTCTGATATCTTATGCAACAATCACTAGGAAACCATGCAAATAAAATATTTTCCTGTCTTGAGCAAGCTGTCTTGATTTCAGGCACTATTGTCAGCAGCCTCTCTGTTAATTTCAGCATTCATCATGAAATGGCTTAGTGAGATATGAGATAATAACTGCTGCAAACATCAGTCTTAAAACCAGTTGATTCAGATATTGGTTCATAAAGTTAGTTCCTCAAGAAAATTTCAGTCCATGGTGTATTAATTGTTTTTATTCTTGTTTGTTTTGGTAGGAAATATAAAAAAAACGATATTGGTGCATTATCAAGGCATTTTTACTGATATTGTCTACAATACAGTGGTAACAAGAGAGTGGCAAATGGGCAGAATATGTCGCATATGTGTTGTTTTTTTGATGGGTGGGGGGTTTAATGTGACAAAATCTTGGCCATCCTAAAAAATGTTTTTAGGCAGTATTCCCTGGCCACCTATGAGAATTCTGGAATCATCCCCTTTCTCTTCTTTGAAAATTACAAAATACATAAATGGAATGGCACAAATCACAGTTGCACAAATAAAGATAAGGATGGCTAAACTGAGTTATTCGACATAAATCATCATCATTATTGTTGGGGACCATCTCCAGTTTCCTGGGTGTGGTTTACGAGCCTTAGTTGTTATAGACGATTGTTCTCCACCTTTTCTTGTCCAGAAAGGTTTCTCTGTCTGTGATGTACTCCCAATTCCAGCCTCTTCTCTCTATGTTCTCCTTCAGTTGGTCTGTCCATCTTCTTGGTCTTCCCACTGGTCTTTTGCCCAGTATCCTTTTTTCCAAATAAGTTTTTGGCAGTCTTTTACTAGTCATTCTCTTCACATGCCCAAACCACCGAAGTCTTGATGACCTAAGTCTCTCTTCCATGGATTCCCTTAGCTCTAGGTTTGATCTAATTTCATCATTCTTTATGCGGTCAAGTCTAGTTTTCTGGAGGGCCGTTCTAAGAAACTTCATTTCACATGCTTGGATCTTGCTAAGGTCCCTTGATGTTAGTGTGCATGTTTCCAAAGCATATGTGAGAATAGGAATGAGATATGATTTGTACAAGACAATTTTTGTTCTTCTGGGAACCTTAATGTCCCATGCCTCGCACGGTACTGTAGAAGTTGGCTCCTTTGGTTACTCTACTCATTATTTCTAACTCACTTCTACCATTATTGGCAATTATGCTCCCCAGGTAGCTGAATTGGTCAACAACTTCAAATTCGTGGTCTTGTAATTTTATATGACAGTCTGTATTCTTTCGGCTTATTTTTAGTGCTACAGTTTTTTTTTATTTTTTTATTCAGTTTCATTCCATATTCTTCAAACTTATCATTCCACATCTTCAATTTGTTTTGTATTCCTTCTTCTGTTTCATCCCATACTGCTACATCATCTGCAAACACCAGTGCCTGTAGATCTCTATTGAATATTCTTTTTAGTTCTTTTAAGATGTTATCCATCACCGCTATGAACAGAAGGGGTGAAAGGGCACTTCCTTGTTGTACTCCTTTGGTTGTACTAAACCATTCAGAGTAACCATCCCCAACATTGACACAGCTCTTGCAGTTATTGTACAGCATTTGGATCTTTCTAATGAGGTACTCTGGTATTTCAAGTTTTCTTAGACTTTTCCAGATAGTTGATCTAGGAACATTATCGTATGCCTTTTCTAGGTCCATAAACACAATAATTAGGTTTTTCCCTCTTTCCCAATATTTTTCCACCAGCATTCTCAAGGCAAATATTAGATCTGTTGTGCTTCTTCCAGCCTTAAACCCATGTTGTTCCTCTTCTAAGATTGGCTCTAATATTGTTCGTACTCTGGCTTCAACTATCTTTTCCATAATTTTGAGGCCGTGGTACAGGAGGGTAATACCTCTATAGTTTTCACTTTTCCTTCTGTTCCCTTTCTTGAATATAGGAATTATCACCCCTTTCGTCCAGTCTTCTGGTATTTGGTTATCATTCCATATTGCTCTGAGGACTCTATAAAGCCATTGTATCCCTGGTGGACCGGCAGCTTTAATCGTGTCGGCTGTAACTTCGTCGGCTCCTGCTGACTTGCCACTTTTCATCTTATGGAGAGCTCTCTCGACCTCTGACCAAGTTGTTGGGGTGCCTTCATCTATTATCCTCTGACTTGTTTCTTCATCGTTTATCCCATTAGGTCCATTTAGTAGTTTGTCAAAATATTGTTTCATGGCTTCCCTGATACTTCTTATATTGCAAACTATATTTCCATCAGCTGTCTCTATTGCTGTAATTGTTTCCATATCCGATCTTTTGTGTTTTACAATTCCACATAACATTTTCATATTCCCTTTACTATCCTCTTCCAGTTTAGATGTAAAATCTTCCCAGCTTTTCTCCTTGTACAATTCTTTTAACTTTCAATTTGCTGCTTCTATAGTCTTTTGCCATCTCTTCCAATCTGCCATTATCTGCTTGATCATTGTTGTTTCTTCTGTAGGACTTGGCAATATCTAGAGCTTTTTTGGCTTTATTTCTTTTGGCTATTGCTTCTTTTACTCTGTTGTTCCACCATGATGTCCTTTTCTCTTTAACTCTCCTGCTTGTTCTTCCACATATTTTTTCTGCACTTGCAACAAGTAAAATAAGGGGACTTTCATTAAGTAAAACACAGTCAGTTACAAATTATCTACAATTTCATAATCTAACAAACAGAAATTATAGGCAATTGCTAATGGCAAAATTGATTATTTACTGCAATATGACGATTGTGATTCTCCCCTCAAAAAATACTAGAATTTTTTTCTTCCTTCTACTTCTTAAAATGTGTGTATCAGCACAATGTGGCACAGCAATATGTGCCGAGAACTTTTCAGTTAACTCTTAAATAATCTTAGCTATCCTACCATAGATTTCAGCATTTTCATTAAAAGAAATTAATGCTTTGAACTTTACATTGTATCGAATACCATAGATCATATCCAAAGGAGAAGAAATCTCCAAATCTTCTTCACTTAATTGGATTGTAATGTAGCATGTGCCTTGGTGCAAATTTTCCTACACATCTATTTTCCCACTTTCTTATTTATTTATCTTAAATTTTTTTGGTGTGATTTTCCAACCTAAGTCGAAATTTAGGAATTTTTATTTTAAAGTCTATAAGAGTTTTTGGTAAACTAATTAGCATTTTCCTTGGCAATTTATTCCAGTCCCCTACTTTTTTTTATCTAAACAGGTAAATTTTCCCATTTATCCCTGTAATCAGATGCCTGATTTTGTTAATAGTTATCTATTCCACAGTTATTATATTCAAAGTGTGTTTGGGGTACATAAGATAAAGGGACAAAAATGTGAATTTTCTGTAAGGATAACAGTCCACCAAAGAAACTCCTCTTTCACCATATATGAAATCCGGTTATAAAACTTCATATACGAAACTTCTTTCTTAAGCCCAGGGTCTCAGACCAATAAAACCATATCCGAGTGTGTGATTTACTTTGATGCATGTTTAGCATACATGTATATCTGTCACATTAGTGTGGTTTGCTTTCTCAATTTCATTTTTCTTGAGATACATCAGAATTTAACTTTTAAGGTTATACCCATTACAGATTATTTTTTAAACAGTACTCTTAAGAGTTAACAACATGCTATTCCATGTCACTACAAACAAATGCTCATGGCACTGCGTTTGTGCTGGGTATAATTCGTGGGTCAAATACTGGTGGCACCAAGGTCATGCCGCATGCAAAGCTATCGGTTTACTGCTGGCACAGTGTACAAAGTAATCAGCCAGCTGCTGCATGCACCACATTGGTGTGACTTGTTAAACTAATAGTCAACTGTTGGTGTCACAAAGTCGTAGAATAAATGCCAGTGACCTGGTATTCAGGAGAATTGTAGATTTTATCCCTTGTGTAACCATCCTGATTTCAGTTTCCCATTGCTTCATGCTAAAATTTTAGGCTAGTGCTAGGATAATTCCTCCAAAATTTGATGGCTGAATTTCTTGTTCCCAGTCATTTCCTGGCAACAATGGCCTATAATGAGGAACTGGAAAGCCCTAACAAAAAAGAGGATTCTAATGACCTTTGCATTAATGATATGTGAAGTCTGAAAAAAGGTTGGGCGATACTATTAGGAAAATTTCTATTTTTTAGTATAAAAAATTCAATTGCATTATTTTGTAATAGAAAATGAGAAGATACATTCTGACAAGATAAATTTGTCAACAATTTATGCAACATTGCAGCTGGTTTTGAGAATTCCGAAGAATTTATAGACCACTCTACAGGTAAAGAATTAAGTGTTTCATACTTTCTGGATTAGTCAAAAAAAGATATAGGAAGAATTCAATGAATCTTACCATTGCCTAGTGGACACAGAAGAATTGGATAAAGATTATTATAGAGTGGTCAGATTTTTTATTTGACAAAGAATAACAGCATTGAAATAAACACACACTATTCGATTCACATCATATGACGCTAAGAGCTGACTATGTCCATGAGTAGATCATGACCATGAGTTATTTGGGGGTAGACTTCTGAGGAAATAAAAAAGAAACAGTCAGGGTGTTGGCTACATACTGTAGTGGAAAAATGAATAATAGAGATGAGGTTCTTGGGGGGAAACTAAATTCAGAGTTCAGAAGTGAGTATAGACTGGTCATTATTGGTGGCGATTTGAACTTACCAGGTGATAACTGGGTAGGAAATAAGATTAATAACACAAAGGAACAGATTTACAAATACCTTAGTAAAGGAAGGAGGCTTTGCACAGGCGGTTGAACAGAAAAGGGTACCAAACATGGATATCTACCTAACAAAGCCTGATGATAACCTTATCGAGAGTCAAGTAACTGAAGAAATAAGTGACCACAATGCAGTTCTGATGGATATAAGGGAATTCAGTAAGCCAGTGGCTAGAATTGAAGGGGGAAATAGATACAATTGTAAAAATCCACTGGAACTGAAAAGATAATTCAGGGTTAATTTTATTAATGGAAGAATGGCACAAATACAGTGGAGACGAAATGGGAAGAGTTCAAGGAAATACTAAAGAGAGTGAAGAAATGTTTATTCCAAAACAGAAAATAAAGAGAAATACAGAACCTACATACTATAACAGGGAGGTGAGGAGGTTAAAGAGGTTGGTGAGATGAGAATGCAACAGAGTTAAGAAACAGCAAGGAAGTAGAGAATCCTTGAAATAACTAACCAAGAAATTAAGTAATGTCAACGAAACTGGCTAAGGATGAGTTTATGAGGAATATAATTGGTGCAGGGGGACCTCTGACTGATGCATCTAGAAATTTCTATAGTTATATCAGAAAACTGAGGAGAAGAGAGGGTGTTGAGACAATTGTAGATAAGGATGGAGAAGTAACTGAGGATTTCAAAAAAGGCCGAGTTATTTAGTAACTGGTTCAGTGAGACCATTAGGGAATAAAAATTCAGGAACGGTAGGCGTTATATCCGAAAACTAGCCTCTCTGCACCTGTTAGAAGCTAGCAGAATAGAAAATTTGAAATTAAATATGAAAATATCATGAAGGAAATGAGGAATCTAAAAAACCATGAAGGGGCCGGTGTGGCTAATACTTACTACAGATGTCTTAAAAGTATTACGATGGGACATTGTACCCTATCTTGAAATATTATTTAAATTGAGTCTGTATACTTGTTTACCAGATGACTGGAAAAATGTGATAGTAGTTCTGGTCCATAAAGGAAGGGTTGAGAACTAGTAGGCCAATCCAGCTTGACATCAGTGGTAGGTAAATTAATGGAGAGATTAATATGCAACCATATCAGACATGTCTGTGAGGAACGTATTTCGTTTTCAAGTCAGGCAACATGTCATTAGACAAGGATATTCATGCAAATCTTAGTAGGCTATATGCAAGATATTTCTGATGAAGTGGAACAGGGGAGGTCAAGTTGATAGTGTAGCACTAGATCTTTCAAAGGCCTTCGACAGAGTGAGCCATAAAATGGTGCTAAATAAGATAAAAAAATTATTGGAGTTGATAAAAAGGTGATTTGCTGGGTAGAATTCCTATAAGGTAGATAGCAAAAAGTCAAGGTAGGACATGCAGTATCAAAGAAGTAGGAGTGAACGTGGGAGTTCCACAAGGTAGTGTATTGTGACCATTGCTATTCATTATTCCAATGAATGATTGTATTAATGGTTTACTGCCAGAGGTTAGATTTTTTGCAGATGACATGATGTTATATAAAAGGATCAAAACAATAGAAGACTGTAAACAGCTGCAGGGTGATTTACATAGGATAACTAGCTGGGTGAGTCAACATGGGATGAAGATGAAAGCAAAGAGTAGCCAGCTTATTAGGTACACATATAAAAAGCTAAAGGTTGATTATGATTATAAAGTGGGGAAGGAGCTACTTATTGAAGATTCGAAATGTAGATACCTCCGCATAACATTTCATAACAGACTTAAATGGGCAGGACAAATTGGACAGTTACTAGGGAAAGGGTTCAAAATCGTTTACCTGAGGAGGGAGTGCAGAGAAGGGCTGCCAGATTTGTCTTTGGAAATTACCGCAAAATACAATCGGTAACTAATATGATAAAGGGGCTGGAATGGGATTCATTGGATGATAGAAGGAGGGTGAAGAGAGTCATGGGAATGTACAAGGCCCATATTGGTGATTAAGCTTGGAAATATATTGGTGTGAAAATTAAGAGAGTTGCTTGGAAGGGTAAAGATGACCACAAGCTGGCACTTGATTTCACGCATAAGGGTGTGGGAAATTTTTCTTTTATAGGGAAGGGTGTAAGAGATTGGAATAAATTGCCAAGAGAGGTGATGAATAATTTACAAAAAACACTGAAAGAATTTAAAGTAAAAATTGGTTGAGGACCAAAGTGGACTAGAGGAAGGATGGGTGTATAGGTAGATTGCCACTGGACCATGTGCTCCATTGCAATTTTTATCAATTATTATGTTTTTAAGCATAATAATGGTCAAAATTGGTTTACTTTTGAAAATCGTAAATAAATACAACTGTGAAGCTAAATCCTATGAAGAAGTTGCAACTGTGATTCTATAACTCGTACTGTATTAAAATGGTTACTTTATATATATTATTTATACACTGGTGCATATATTTATCAGTATTAGAATGGGCCATAAACTAATGTTTGTGACAATTGCAAAACCAAGATACAAAGAGATTTATTCCTCGGATTAGGGTAATGACTATACACAAATGAATCACACGCACTTTGAATGTCAGAATTCAGTACGGTGTGGAGTCGCCATGTGCTGCAGTCGGATCATCTGGATACTGTGGCATCAAAGAGAGTCTGGATATGCTGCTGGGGAACAAATGCCACGCGTCTGTAGTGCGTAGCAAGACCGGTACAAACAAACTGCTGATTGACCGTATTCCAGATACGTTCAGTAGACGACAATGTGCAGCGATGCAGTGGTATCCTATCTTTCTTTGAGGAAGGTTGCACATGTGGCTGTATTGTCCTGTTGAAATAAGGAATATGGAGCTGCCTGCAGTAGGGGCAGTCCCTCGGGCCCTAAAACCTCCCTCATATAGTGATTGCTCTCAACATGTAGTACATGAGATCAAATGTTATAGTCAGTAGCACCCGAAAGACCACAATTGGCAGTCTTCCGCTATGTTGCTCAACAATTCAGTCTGTCCGATTGCGATAGCATCTTAACATGTAAGCAGCCATCTCACTAAAACAAGTTGAAGTGAGACTTTTCCGAAAATACTACATTCTGCCATGCAGAATGCCAGTGATGGCATTCACTTGCCCATTTTTAAACTCCCTTACCGTCTAAAGTAAATTGTTCAGCAACTCTTTCGGTAATTAATTCGTGACCCAGACTCCCATAGTTACCAAATAAAATATATCTTCTTTCCTGAATGTGTGAATTCACTGTTAGATTATAATCACAGTCATTTCCTGTTCCAAATTTCATCCATACCTAATCACCGATGTTAGCCTCTTATTCACTCAGCATTTTCTATTGTATGATTTTAAACATACTGCTCTCAGCAACGGTAAATAGTTGATAGATGTAAAATACAGCCAACCAGTTGTATCAGTCAGGCTATTAGTCTTGACCAGTTTCAAGCTTTTTAAGAAGGTCTTCTTCAGAAGTACATGCTAATATATTAGTGGATGGGGATGACCATGTGCTTGGACCAAGCACGCTTCATCAAATCTACTTCCCAACAAGACCATCTTAAGAAGGTCGAAACCGGTCAAGACTAATAGCCTGACTGATACAACTGGTTGACTGTATTTTACATCTATTTTCTATTGTATTCCAATTCTCCCAAACCAGCTCCACTATTCCATAAATGACTCTACTTTCCCTCCTTTACTTCTCTTCAAACACCCTCTCAAGTCTTCCTTCGGGGTATGCACGATACTGCGAAGCAGGTGCTATACAAGACTGACAGCCTATACTGTTGTGTTTCAACAGATTAAGAATTCGAGCAAAACGTCAAATAGATACCTTTTTATAATTGTTACTTTTAATTTTCTAGTTTTTAGTATAATTTTAGGGCTTCTGTAATCCCTTTACAGTCAGAATGCAGAGCAGATATAGATTGATCATTAAGGAAAGATAGGAAAATTTTCAATAATCTTATTTTCACTGGCTAACAGAATTTTCATTGTCAATTTTCCTATCATAGCTGGATCATTGTATCACTAAATGACCTCAACACTTATGATAAAAGTGAAGCTACTTTCTCCTTTTCTATGTAGGTGCCACAGTCTACCTTCAAGTTGTTCTGTTTGATCAACTGGTAAAAGAAATTATAGTTTCAGCTGAACAAACTTCTGATTCCCACTGAAAGCATAGTCACCGATTAACCAACTTCCCAGTCAACAGAGGTTATTGGAAAGGCTGTGAACAGGTCAGTAAATATGTTTTCTCTGATATGCACAGAGAAGCTGTGATGATGGCTTACATGTAATTTCTCCATTATCGCAAAACCCTTAAATATTAGGACCCGCTCTTTCCTTCAATCTAAACAACAAAAAATTAGTGTGAATCTGTACTGCTGCATAATTCGCAATGTATCCTGAATGATCCCTGTGTCAACATTAACTGAATTTGTTAAAAAAAAACTCTTTGTGAGTAAACATTTTAATGTAACCGAAGGTCATCACTTCCTATAGGGATAAAAACCAATCAACAATATGTGTAACACAGTCAGGTAGAGAAGTATCGTGTGTTCAGTGGATAACAAACGTAACAAACGTAATAAACACTTATTATAAAAAATATAGCAACAGTTATCACTGTGACCTATGAAACTAGTAGATATCATAATTACTTTGCTGCTTTTTATATGACAGTAACCAGTTTATGAGAGGCATACATATTTTATTGGATGATTTGATAATCATACTTTTGTCTAGGTTTTGACATAATATTCAATAGTTAATTGTTGCAACTTACAAAGTTCCTTCTTTTCCCTAGCGTTTATCTCACATTGCAGGGTCTGCTTTACTGGATTTCTTCTTCCATAAAAGCTGATCTTGCGCACCCTCAGATGAGGCATTGGCTAGTCACATGTCCTCCCACAGGGTCACAAACTTTTGTTAATACAGAAAAGAAAGTTTTTGTAATGTTTTACCTTGTGGTTCTGGGTATAAAGAACAAAACTTGCCATTAAAAAAAATCAAGCCCCCCCCCCCCAAAAAAGTATTTAGGTCCACCCCCGACATCGGTAATTTTTGAGATTTGGAGACATTTTTTTTCTTTTTTTAGCTCTACTGTTTTTTTAAGGGCGGCACGACTATAATGCGTACCCTTACCTGACTCAAGCCCAAACGTAATCCGCTCAAGTCTCCCCCCAAACCAAGATCTGCTCAAGCCCCTATGCCCAAACAAAAATCATGGATCTGCCACTGATTCTATTCTCACCTCTGAAATCTGAGTATGAATTTAATTCTCAAGAGCTTCATCTGCAATTCTTCCACTGCAGTAAGCCAACAAACTGATTTATTTTTATTACCCCAGAAATCCACCCCAAGTAACTCATGGTCTTGATCTTTGAACACCGGTGAACTGTAGTAGTTTTTGCTAACTAATTTGAAAACTCGTCTATCTCTGCGTTACACTCTGTAACCATCAGGAAAAAACCTCACTGTCTAGTACTATTTCTTTTCTCTACACGAATTATTACTTATGGTTCGTGTATCTCTATTAAGTTAGCAAATTTGAATACTTTGTTCATTATACTTCTACAGTTCACCATTAACACCCTTGTTACTGGCTTTACATTTTCAACATTTACCTCCTCTTTTCCAGTTTTTCCTCAGTGAGTTATTGTTCAACAACTTCATCTATTTCTTTAAATCTGTGATTTTTCCCATCGTGGATCTGCAATCAGTATCACTTTGATCATCTTCACCAGCAGCCCCTAACCTAAAAAAGGCACAGTCCTGACCTCATCTTCAGTTTTACACAGAATTTTATTCTCAGAGCATCCTTTGAACCTTCGCAAAGGTCTGTTTAAGCACCTGTAATATTTAAGATGAAATGTGCATTCAAACCAGGCATCTTTTGATATTCAATCAGGCACTGTGTTAAAGAGTGAAGCAGTCAGGCACTCTCCATAGTATACAGCATGTCTAGCTAAATTTTCTTTCCCCATTCACCACCGAAGTACCAAATCATAAGATTTCAATGTTGCACTTTTGTGAATATTTTGTTTCAGTATGGTGATAGCTTTTTATCTCTGCTTATTTCTGTATGTACTTGATATGGATAGTAATTTTTGTGCACATCTACATATATACTCTGCAATTCACAAAATTGTGGGTGGCAGAGGGTGCTCAGCACCAAAGCTAATCTCTTTGCTGTGCATTCCAATCCCTAATGGTACGAGGGAAAAAAGAATTCATATAATAATCAGTCCGGCACCTTATTTCTCTAATTTTATCTTTCCTGTCCTTCTGACTCAAAGAGGTTGGTGGAAGAAGTATTTCACTACACTCAAAAGTGGAAGTGGGAGTAAGCATGACTTTAAATATATCTGCCTCAGAAATTCTCCACTTATAATTTTAGATATTTTGAAGTACCAAATATCTCCTCATGAGAACTAAAATGCTTTAATTGTCGATTGCTTATTTACTTTCTTCTTACATGTGAAAAATAAATACGTTTAGAATAAGCAATTATTAAATCATCAGCAAGTTAAAAACCTGTTATTGATGTTAGATTGCTATCTTCTCATGAAAGATATTGGTCGAAGAATTATGAGTAGCATACGGAAGGGAAAAGATGAGCATAAGCTGGTACTCGATTTCATGAATGGGAGGATTGTAAAATTTTCTTTTGCGGGTAAGGGAGCTGGGTATAGGAATAAATTACTCAAGGAAGTTGTGAATAATTTACCAAGAACACAGAAAGAATTTAAAATTTGTAAATGGCAAAAGTAGATGGGTGGGAGAATTTACGTTCAATGTGCGTAGGATAATGCAAAATAATAATAATCTGTCAGTGTGGCTGCTTGTGTTAAGGATCAGGGAGGTACAATAGGACCAATATCGAGTTCTAGACCCCGCTTACTGGCCCTCCTGATTGTGGGTTTTTGGCAGTTTTCTGCATTCACCTAGGAAGGAAAATACTGGGATGGTTCCCGGTCTCATTCTTATAAAATACACAGATAGAAAACATAAGTTACATGAATCACAGACCGATGACAACCCTTAAGCTCTCCCCATCGCTCCAGAAATACAATCCCTGGTGCTAACCACTGAGTGGAAGCATTTGATAAATTCTTAATTACTTGACCTGATGAGAATCAAGAATTTGCATGATCCAAAGGATCCATTCAAAAATAATAGGAAATGGGTGACTAAGAAAATTTCCATCGGAGCATGTGTTCCATCCAGTGCTAGAAATTCGTTTATAGATCCAGGCGTATTTGTTACTCCTAACTTTCAGACTCAGGTGTAAAATGAAACTTTTCAGGCGTAATTATATTATAATTATGAAAATACAGATTTTATAGCTTACAACCTACTCCAACACCATTTTAAATTGTAAATAGGTTTAGAAAAAAAATATGGTATGCCAATATATTATATACCAAAATTGTGAAATATGTTAAAGCAATTATTGAATTTTACACACTGATCTTCATCTTCACAGGTAATTTGTTTGACTCCTAAATATTTTTAAAAATTTTTCCAACTCATCGTCAGAGGATTATTTCTTTTTAAATACAAATAAATCAACATGAAAACTAAAAATTGGAGAATATTTTCCTTGATGTACAAATTTTAGGAGTGTTGCAGCACAATTTATCAGCATGATTTCTGATACAAAAACATTCAGTTTATATAAAATACCGTAGCTACTTGTCTTTACAACTGGTATAAAGTTAGTAATTTTACGAGACATCTTAACTTTCTTCGTTAAACGATTAACGAACGCACTAGAATTGTTTTCTCTTTTTTTTTTTTTTTTTTTTTACTTCATGGTACTTCTCCTACTCTGTTGCCACATTTCCTGAACTTTAGAAACGTATCACAGATCAACAATACGACAGTAATTATAATTGAAATTAATTCATTGAATTAAACATTGAACACGCAAAACTGAACACAAAGTTCCCAAATGTAATTTTTTTTATTTAAGTTTTGTTGCCTAGGCGTATTTTCTACGCCTGTGACTGAGATTGCAGGCGTAAAACGAAAAAATTCAGGCGTAATTACGCCTAACGCACGGTCAATTTCGAGCACTGGTTCCATCGCAATTGAAGTTGATTAATTTTGTTAAGCATATACAGTACAAAATTAACAATTACACTGGGGTGTTGGTCATAAAATTTCATATGGAAATACAGCAGATTTTATTCTTTTAAAATACCGTTATAGTAGTTACAACAATACAACACTCCAAAGTGTCATTATTTATAAAGTCATTGCATTAGGCGTCAATCACATCGAAGACTAGAAGTTTGTCAACATTATGTGGCAAAGAAACATCCAAGTGTCATGTAAGAATGTTATTCGGTTTATTGCCAGATGCATTTTGTATCTCTTTGTATGGAGATGGTGGCAATTGGTTCATTTCATTCCAGTTGATTTCTGAGAAATCTATCACAATCCTTTTATGCTTCGGTACATATTGCCTGAAAAAATATCATTTTTACTACTTCTATAACAGTTTTACACAATTTCAGCTACAAATAAAGTATTAACTCTTACCAGTATTTCACACCAGCAGAATCAAACATACGTTTTGAAGCAATTGTTTCTACTTTGTAATGCTGCTTGTCAGACATATAAACAACTTCCCGAATACCAGATTGAATAATTAATTTTGCACATTCATTACAGGGGAATAATCCAACATACATAGTGCAATCCTTGACATCTGCTGAATTTTTATTTAAAATTGCATTCATCTCAGCATGACAGACTGAAAATATTCAGGATATATTAATATAAATGCTTCTTTCATTTACAGAAAATAAATTTACTTGAAATTTTCTAAATTGTATGCATTCCAATAGAATTATATATCACATAAGTACTCTAGAATTTGAGAGTTTTTAGTCAGGCATTCCTGACTGATTACTTGTTAGTTCCATCCATGTGCAACTTCAGCCAGGTCGACTTAAAAGATAAACACCTAAAAGCAAATGAAATCACAACTTTTATCAAAATACATGTAAAAGATGTTGTGATAATACTGTAGCATTAAATTAATAAGCATTTATAATTGCAACGCAGCAGTCACTAGGACGTAAATTACCCCTGCCATTTATGTTCAATGCACATTTCTGCTTTTATTTTTTCTCGCAGTTTGTTGAAGCAGCATGTTAGCGAAAAATATAAGTTGAACATAGCAAACACACTAGAGTCATGCTAGGATATACATCCACAACATGCAGGGCATACCAGCAAATATTAGCTAGATTATATCATTCAGGGCAGCCACGAAGCTCATGTAGTAGAGCATCTGACTACAGCCTGGCAGACTATGGTTTGATCCGCGATGAAGCCGAAGAGTTTTATTCAGAGCTGAACACCTGAAATGTCTCCTCAGGCTCACTCTACCTGCTGTGTACTGTGCAAAAAATTCAATGACTAGAGAGTGGCACTGACCCTGTTACATCCCTTCTAGTGCTGCCAAATAGGTTGGAATGGGAATGCGGAGCTCTACCTATATAAATCCTGCAGAAAGCTGAAGTACCATAATCTTTACCTTGTTTAGATGGAGATTCAGAAACCAAATTCTAGACTGTAACACAAACTTGACTCCAGCCACAATCTCTTATGGAATGCAATAAAGTGTATGAAATAAGAGACTGAAAGAATCGCATATTAAAGATAAATTGTAAATTATGGGTCTAAGATGAACCGTGAAAGAAATTCACATTACAGAGAGAGATGAGAAAAACTGGTAAAGAAACATTTTATATTAGGTAAAAAAAGCAAGCCGAAAAATCTTGATCAAAAGAAATTTTGGAGTTGATGGATCAGAGAAGAAGGCACAATAATGCTCAAGATGAGGCAGATAGACAGCAATACAGATACAGAGTGGCGCAAATGGATCGGGTGGTTTTAAAATACTTGTAAAACTATCAATTTTAAAGGTATTAGATTGAAATAAAGTTCAAAACGTGTAGTTACAATGGAAGTTTATTAACAAAAAATTAGTAAAGTTAGTTTTTAAAAATTACATCCATCAAATGCCCTCCTTCTCGAGCGACGCATTCTTGGAGTCGGTCCTTAACGTTCCGCATTGTCCACTCAAGCACATCACCAGGAATTGATGTGATTGTGTTGTGAATTTCTGCCTTCAACTCCTGAATGGTCTGGGGTTTGTTCATGTAGACCCCCTCCTTTTAAATAGCCCCATAAGAAAAAGTCACTTACCGTGAGCGAAGGGGCCAATGGACATCTCCATTACGGGAAATCAAACGGCCAGGGAACAGAGCGCGTACAGCTTGCATTGATATCCTAGCGGTATGTGCAGTTGCCCCGTCTTGTTGGAACCACATATTGTCCATGTCGTAATTGTTCTCTTCAAGTTGTGGGAGAAGAAATTCTTCAATCATGTTCACATAACGCTGCGAATTAACAGTAACCGCCTGCTCCCTTTCATTTTCAAAAAAGTAAGGCCCAATTATCCCTACCTTAGAAACCCCACACCAAACCGTCACTATGGAGAGGTGATTGGTGTAGGTCTCTTGGGTTAGTGTCGGCCCAGTAACGGCAATTTTGCTTGTTGACGTAGCCGTTAATGTGAAAGTGAGCCTCGTCAGACATCATGTTAATCAGGTTTTCATCTTCCAATAACTCCAACATCCGTTGGCTAAACTGAAACCTTTGAAGATGGTCTGTTGGGAGAATCTTCTGGACCACCATGATTTTATAGGGGTGGAATTTCAGTTCTTGGTTAAGAATCCTTTGAAGGCTCCGACTTGACATTCCAAGAGCTTGAGCACGACGTCTCGTTGATCGACGTGGGCTCGTAATGACATCGCGTCTCACACGCTCCACGTTCTCAGGCGTTCTTATTGTTCGAGGTCTAGGCATCCATTTTGGAGTACATGAACCAGTAGTGTGGAAATTATGCACCCAACTCAATATCGTTTCTCGCTTGGGAACACTACCGCGAGGTGGGATGTTGAAACGCCGGCGAAAGGCACGCGTCACAGCAACAATTGACTCATTATTGCGTATAAACTCTTCCACTGCAAAAACACGATGCTCAACGGACCACGTAGCCATCGCGACTGACTGCCAGTCGGCAACTGAAACTTCCCGTCCCCCAACACGGGACGAAGACCGCCAAACACCTGGCTCCCCCCCACGTTTGGGGGGGAGCCAGTTACAATGGAAGTTAATAAACTTCCATTGTAACTACACGTTTTGAACTTTATTTCAATCCAATACCTTTAAAATTGATAGTTTGACAAGTATTTTAAAACCACCCGATCCATTTGCGCCACCCTATATTATAGAAATCAAATCAACAGAAAATGCACGAATGAAAAAAAAATGGATACATGAAAAGTAGAGAAGGAAGTGGTCATAGGTAAAAGGATGCAGTTTCTAGGAGAACGAAGTACAATTTTTGAGAATTGAAGAAAATATGTTTAAACATTAAAGATACTGATCAGATAAAGCTAAATGATTGAAGGATATCTTGTTTTAAGGACAAAATTTGACTGAACTGAAAAAATTTGAACTCAAATAAGGTAGTGGAAACTAATGAGTAACTATATAACTTTTTAAAGTATGTAGCAGAAAGTTGTGAAACTGGAGAGATTCACACCCCTAAAGAAAGCACAAGTTGGCAAATGTGAAAATTATCACACAGTAAGATTACATCAAATACTTCAAAATTAATTACTAGAATAATATACAGAAGAATAGAAAGGAGAGTGGAAGACAGATTAGGTGAAGATCAAAGTGGATATAGGAAAAATCGTGCTACCAGAGAAGCAATTCTTACGACTGGAAGTGCTGATCAAGAGAAACAAGGACACTTTCATGGAATTTATAGATTTTAAAAAAGGTGCCTTTGATAATGTCAGTTGTGACGGGATGCTCAGATTTTTAAAAAAAAAAGTCGAATCAAAAAATTGAGATAGAAGAATAATTTACAACCTACAAAAGAATCAGGTGCTTGTAATATAAGTAAAGAAACATGAGAGATGAGCATCAGTTAAAAAAGAATGTGAGATACAGGTTATAGTCTATCTCAATATTCAACTCATATGTAGAGGAAGCAACCAAGAGAGAAAATTTAAATACTGTTTTAAGTGTTCAAGGAAGATCAATTAAGATACTGTGATCAATTGATGCTAATAGCAAACAAGAGTGACGACACTGAAAATTGCTCAACAGCAATGGAAAAAAAGAACAAACAAAAAAAATCAGGGTAATGAAGTTGGACTATACATAAACCAAGGCAAGAAGAAAGTTATCAAATGTAGCAGAAATGATAGCATCAGTATATTAAATATAACAATTGTATCAGATATAATAGTAAAAAAATCCATTACTCAGGAGCTAAAATTACAAATGATTGTTCAAGCAAGAACAATTTCAAAATTTAAATACTAGCAGTGAAAAGAGGTTTTCTGAAAAAAAAGAGTAATCTTTTAGTCTCTAAAATGAACCTCGAATTCTAAAAGAAACTTTAAAACTGTATGTAACGAGTACTACACATTATAATTGTTACTGTTGTGGAGTTTAGGAATGCCAGGAAGAAACAGTTGGAATGTACTATGAGATAATGATGTTTGAAATTAAGTTGATAGATAAGATAAGAAATGAACATGTTTTGTAAATGATGGGAAGGTAAAGAAGTTTTTGGAAGTCTCACACAAAAAGAAGAAAGAGAATATATGAAGCCAATAATTGAGGGTGCATGATGAGATGAAGAGACTAAAGATAAAAAGAAGTGGAGGATTTCATCAAACAAGTCAAAACACTGACACAAAAAAAGGAAGGAAACACCCTTTGTGCAAGGCTCTTCCACAAACTACTTTCCTTGCCCATCATTTGCAAAATGCCTTCATTTGGAACTTTATCTGTCCACTTAATTTTCAGCATTCTCCAATAGCATCACATCAAAAGTTTCAATTTTCCCCCCCTATAATCCAAGATTCCATAAAAGCTATGATCCATACACAGTTTTCGAAACTTCTTTCAACTTCATAGGTAAATTTCCTTTTTTCAAGGAGACTGTTTTCAATAGTTTTATTTTGTCTCTCATACCTTTCTTAATTCAATCTTTAGTTGGAATTTTAATTCTGAAATAAAAGAATTCCCTTACAACTTCCATTATTTAGTCCAACTTTTGACTGGCTTTTGTTCTTGTTATTCAGTAACTACTGAATATCTTCACTCTCATGTAATCATAGGCTTGCGCGGCCAGAGTCAGCTGGTTCTTGGCTGTCTGGGTGACGCCAGTTCTGCCCAGAAGAAACCCACAGAAGGATGGCCGAAACGTCAGCTGCACAAGTCATGATGTGGCGTCACCCAGACAGCCAAGAACCAACATCTTCACTCTTGTCTGCTAACAGACCAATGTCATCAGCAAATCACAGCATTTTCATTAATTATCCTTGAACATTTGTACCAAATTCCTTGATTGCTTTCCTCTACATATAAGTTAAATAATAGAGTGGATAGATTACAACAATGTGACAAGCCCTATTGTATAATTGCTGTACAAAGCAGTCAATAATGAATCTGAGTTTGTAGCCACTAGAAGATTGAAATTGGGTGAAGAGAGCTCTCACCATGTATAGGTCATACGTTATCAATGGATGTTTACTGGGAGTAGGATTAGGAGAAAAGAAATGAATGTGAGTATAAACTTGCTCTTGATTTGAAGCAAGCGGAGAGTTTTCATTCATATGGAAGGAATCAAGTACTGGAATAAATTATTGAGGCAATACTGTACAGCTTAGACAGGTTGGTGAGAAGAGAACATAGCAGACAGGGATACTTGAAACGACTAAAAAAGGAATTAATAGTTGCAAAGAAGGAAGCTAAAGATGGATTATGAGAAATATTATTGGTACAGGGCAGACATTGAATGATGCATGTAGAAATTTTTATTGCTATGTTAGAAAAATGAGGGAAAGAAAATTGCAGATTAGTAAGTATGCAGAAACCGTTACTGAGGATTTGAAAACAGCAGAAATATTAAGAAACTAGTTTGATTTCAGTTTGGAGGGATACTAAACGAAGAATTAGTAGCAATGCATGGAAGGAATAATTTTATTTTGTACATATGGGAGTCAGGTAAAGAAATATATTACTTTGTTAAGTGATGAATAATTTACCAAGAAAGAATTTAAAATTTTATAAATGGTATAAGTAGATGCATGCGGGAATTTATGCTTTAATAATATGAGAGGGTAATAATAATCATGAGAAAGGGGTAAAAAGATAACTAGGGAAATTACCAGTGGAGCATGCACTCCATCACAGTTAAAATTCAAAGTGTATTTACCTAAGTCATTCCTTCCCAGCATGTTTAGAATGAAAATCTCATAATTCTTAAGGATTTATACTACTCACCACATCCACTCCAATGAAGGACTGGTAATCCTATTCTAATTGGGAGGAAGGGGAGGAGCTAATGGTTGTCATCCATTTGCAAAACCTATAACTCGTGTTCTGTATGATAAGTATATCTTTCATTTGTGAAATGTGTATTTTATGATGAAGAAGTTGGGGATCATCCTAAACTTCATGAAGGTGATCTAGAAATTGCCTAAAAACTTCAGTTAGAACAGCCAGTATGTGGGGCCCAGGATTTGAGCCTGGACCTGCATACCTATATGATCTAGTATGGTGACATGCAACAACCCGGGGGGGGGGGGGGGGGTCCTCAAAGTCTTCAAGAAGTTACGAGGCTACTGAAGATCGGAATTCTGCTAAAACAACATTCATTAATGACGTCATAATATTGCTGTAGTCAATTGCAAGACGTATTATTTTCAGGCAATAATTCCATTGTAATACAGCCTAGACCATTATTTTCAAGCAGAAATTAAATTGTAATACACCAAGTAATACCAGCATGGCAACTTTAAATGTACTTTGGAAAGTATTTCTAGTGGTGACTTGCGTTTGACAGGTTGATAATGATCATAAGGTGGGGAAAGATTTGCTTGTTGACAACTTGAAATGTAAATGTCTTGGCATCACTTTTGTTAACAAGCTCAAATGGGCAGGACACATTGGACAGATAGTAGTAAAAGGTTTGAAACTTCTGCACTTGTTAGAGAGAGTGACGAGGGGATGTACAAGAGAAGTAAAGGAATTGGGTTACAAAACTTTGATTAGACCATTGCAGTGTAGTACGGGACCCTAATTTTGGGTATCAAATACAGGAGGGAGGGTGGGGGGGTGCAAAGAAGGGCTGTTAGATTTGTCTTTGAAAATTACCACAGAACACAATCAATAAACAATATGATAAAAGAGCTGGAATGGGATTCATTGGAAGACACGAGGAGGGTGATGACAGTCATGGGAGGTACATGGCGTACAAGGTGTGGAAAGATGTTAGTGTAAGAATTAAAAGTAATGCACGGAAGGGAAAAGATGACCATGACCACAAGCTGGTACTCGGTTTCAGGCACAAGGGTATGGGAAGATTTTCTTTTGTAGGTAAGGGGGTCAGGGATTGGAATAAGTTACCAAAAGAATTGATGAATAATTTACCAAAAATGTTGAAACTATTTAAAGTTGAAATTTGTAGAGGGCAAAGCAGCTGAGTGCAGGGAAATAGGGGGGCGGGGGAATGGATATGCAGAGAAATTGCCACCGAAGCATGTGCTTGATCGCACTTAAAATTAGATTTTTTTAAAAAAAGACCACCGCAGTATTATGATGCCAATTCCTTGTGGAATCACAGTCTCCAATAATCCTGAAGTTATTGTAAAAATTAGCTGTGTTGACCAACTGCCACATAAGCTTAATCACAACTCTTCTTCTTCATATCCAATGTTAGGCCTGTCACCATCTCTGTCGATCTTCTTGGTGGTCTTCCTACATATTTCCCGCCTCTGGAATGGTATCCGAGGATTTTTCTTGGGATCCAGTTCGTCTTCACCCGTAGTACATGGTTTGTCCATGATGTTCTGTAGTTTTGCACAGTTTGGGGAATTGGTTTGACTTTGAGTTCTTTAAGGGACATCTGATTTTTGCCTGTTTCATAGTGTTTAAGCCAGTAGCTTTTCTCATCTCTGCTGTCATCCATTCATCATCTTTGCAGTGTGTCTAGGGTAGGTTTAGCCAGGACGTTATATAGCCTGATTCCAGTATTCATTGAAAAAGATTTTTTTTTTTTTTTTTTTTTACTTATGGCTTTATGTCTCGTCGAGGTCATTAGAGGTGGGACCAAGGAATCGGAAGGAATTCGGCCATGGCCTTTTGAAGGAAGCATCCCAGCATTCGCCTGCAGTGATTTGAGGACATCATGGAAAACCCAAATCTGGATGCTTGGACGGGGATTTGAACAGCCGTCCTCCCGAATGTGAGGCCAGAGTGCTTGAAGAAAGAGTTGGCCTGAAGGTGCAATTTATTATTCCCAATACTTTTGCAAAGTTTGTGATTTTTTTTTTTTTTTTTTTTTTTTTTTTGCATATTACAACTAAGAGTAATAATTGCCTCAAAGCTGTCTGAATTTAATGATCATATGGATCTACCACAAGATACAATATCCTTAATGCCAACTCAAAAGTTGCAGTACAAGCAAATCATAACATAAATGTAAACTAGTGTGACCTATTTAAAAATTACAATATATTTATGTACATAGGTTAGTACAATGCATGTCATCTAAGATAGAATTCAACAAAAATGTGGCTGGTTTATTTTCAGATGATTGAAAAGCTTTTCACAATATTTATCACAATGTTCACTGGAAGTGGAAGAAATAGGAATAATTGGTACGGTAACAATTTTTAGTTTGTTTTTTTAAAACAGAATACAATAGGTAAATAATAATTCATAACTGTAATGTATAGTCAGAATACTGTAAAGTGTGTTCATGTTCGTCTGGCCCTCCTGCTGTCATCTGTGGTGACAGATTATTTTCCCTGTCTTATCTTATTTCCTTTGTCTAAATGCTGTTTCACTGCAAATATCATCCAACTGTAAAGTATAATAATAATCTGGGTCTACTGAAGATCACGATGCCGCTACAACAACTAATGACATAATAATAATGCAGTAGTCAATCGCAAGACATATTATTTTCGCACAGTAATTTCATGGATGAGTAGGGGCTATGACACTGTAAATGTACCTTGGAAAGTATTTCTAGCAGTGTCTTGCATTTGACTACTGCACTTTTATGACGCCAATTCCTCATGGAATCATGATCTCCAGTACACCCATAATTTGTAATGAATAGTAATGACATTTGTTCCTAACAATTATGTTACAGGTGTAGCAGGATAATAATTGTTGTTAGAAACAAATGTTTATTTTGCCATTAATTCCAAATTTTTAAAAAAAATCCATTAATAAACTGATGCCAAAGGCTGTTGTTAAGATTTTGCTAACTATACATACCATATAAATATTTTGTTTCCAATCTGTTGGTACTTGTTTTATTCCATGGATATTCATCGTCGCAACATCCTAGGGGCATTCCATTATAACCAACTCCAACTATTCTCTTATCCTTGTTTACAATACATGCACCCACTTGTGAACAAGGATCTTTACTTCGTTTAGCAGCAAGAAAAGCTGTAGCCATAAAGTATTCATTCCATTCTAGGTAATCTTCCCTTTTAGAATTAATATCCCTGTATTGCATAGATTTACAAGTAAACAAAGCATATAGGAAAATTGTCACTACATCGTAGGATACAAAGGTATTCAAAATTGGGGCTAACCTACATGAGTAACAGACGAATCATCCTTCATTATTATTATTGCTCACTAAGATGGAGCTAATGCCCCGGTGGCAATTTCCAACTACAATTCCTACATATTTTTACCTCAAAACCCTTCTGAGATATATTGTTTATAATCTCCTCAGGTAAATAAATTTGGTCCCTCACTCACCTACCTAAAATTAAAAGTTCTTACACCCTTATGTGAGCGATTCGCCTAATTAAACAAAGCTGCATAAGAACTGCATAAAAAACGTGCAAGTTAATGTCGTTTCACACCCGTATCGTACGATGCAGTTGTGTCAAATAAAATAATTGAAGACAATTTATTCATTTGAAGAATCTTTCCATATCTTGCGTTAATAATCATAACAAGCACTTTAATATGAATTATAAATGCGTTTAGCACCATTTCAAATCATGATTATTTAAATGATCAACAATTTTCAAAACGAGGATCACTCTAATGGTGTACCTGGTACTTAATTCCGTATCAGCAATTGACAAGTTATTCAATGCTTGATCCATGGATTACTTCCGATACACTTTACAGCATGAGTTACTCATAAGATGGAAAATTATATGTTTTCTTAAACTTGTAAAAGCACTAAAAAAATCTTCGCGCGCGCGCTTTTAACACATGTTCCAGAGATCGTGAAGTCAATTGTATACAACGAATTCAAAGATATTAAACAAATAAATTTTGTCTGAATATAAAAAAAATTAAAGTTTAAAAAAACTAATACAACACGCTTTTCGAATCCGTTTTCGTAACCTTTTAAGTTTGTTGTTTAGCCTGGAGTCTGGACCACAGTAATCATTTTGGATGCTAACAATAGCACAGGACCACACTAGGGGTGTCCAGTTAGAAAGTACATCGATGTTTTTATTCTATGTAAAACATCGGAACCATGCATCGATGTTTTTCGATGCATTACTTTAAAACATCGATGTTTTTTAAACATCGAATACTTTTATGTTTTTTCTTAGCTCAACAAATACAAACCAACAATATTCGTCGGCAATGTCGTTTCATATATCTCTTAACTGTTCCTTTAAAATCGCCAAGAGAAAATGTAACAATAGTTTGATATTCGCCATTTCCACATGAACGCAGATAGTTCTTCGTTGGTCCGTGTAAACACAGAGTAACACTATACCAGCAGTGTACTGCTGTAGCTGTAATGATGCGTTTAATTTTATGCTTTTTTTTGTTTATGGCTTTATGCCTCGTCGACATCGAGGTCATTAAAGGAGGGAAAGGACTGGTGGGTAACGAATGGGAAGAAATTCGGCCAAGGCCTTTTGAAGGAAGCATCCCGGTATTAGCCTGGGGTGGGTTAGGGAAACCATGGAAAACCCAAATCTGGATTCCCGGGCGGGGATTCGAACCCACGTCCTCCCTAATGCGAGGCCAGAGCGTTACCGCTCACCCAACATTAAAAGATTAATTTTACGGTACTGTTTGTTGGTTAAGTAATGTAGTATATGTGAGATACAGATATGTAAGGGAAACAAAAAGTACACATTAACAGATATATTTTAGCACGATACCAGACCATTACAATAAAAAAAACAGACATTCAATACTAAAGTCTAAATCTGCTTTAAAATATTAATTTTAAGTCTTTAACCACTTAACACTAGTGGTGTTTACAAAATCTTTGCAGGAACAAAAGTTTACTCAGCCGTTTCCCTTTCATTCTGTTCCTTTGCTGATTAAGCAGCCTTCGAAAATAAATGTTCAGATGGACTATAGTCCCAACTATAGTCAATCAGATTGTTGCGCTAACCCAGTTTATATCTAAATATTGAGTAGCATTACGTATCACTTAGATGTTTTAAAGTAATAATATCTTATTTAGATTTACACCAAACACCGGCAAACATTAGGAGCAATTTCTTTTATTCATTCACTCATACGGACAGGATAGCTAATCGCAAGAAAAATTTATCTTCAACGTTGTTATGTCCTGCTGATTGCTCACAGGTGTCACTACCTGTTAATGACAGTTACTTCAAATTGAAATAATCTAATTTAATCTTGAACAAATTTATTTCTATTGATTTTTTCATTATTAGCCAGAGTTAGTTTTTTCATTGATTCGATGTTTTTGTATACCAAGTGAGTTTTTTATCTTGAGACAACTAAATATCTCGAAAACTACAAATCCGATCAAAAAAAGTGGGTAATAAAAATTGTTCGTCTCGACGGGGGACATCCGATGATACCAAATTTGACTCCCCACCCCCACCCCCTAGGGGTGGGGGAAGGGGGAGAAAAAAAACTTAAATAGGAACCCCCATTTTTTATTGCAGATTCTGATTCCCCGGAAAAAACTACCCCTATTTCACCCCCAATTCGAGTCATTTTGGTCGATAGATGGCGCTGCAATCGACAAAAATCAAAATAAGCAAAAATTCATTTAAAAATGAGGATATCTCGTGAAATACACATCAGATCAGCAAAATACAAGTTAATGTGATTGATATTTTTCAAAAACTATTCAATAACACCACCCACCTCCAAACTTGAGGGATGGGAATGGACATTATTTCAAAATGCACTGATGCAAATTCTTTAGCAGATAGCGAAAGTCAAACATTACTTTTTGCGTTACCCAGGAACAACGACGTGGACGTAGTAATTTTCTGTTCCCTTTGGGGTGCTAGATTTAGGTGAGTCCCCTCGCCTCTCACCATCGGGGTGCTTGTTTTTGGTGAGTCCCCTCGCCTCTCACCATCGGGGTGCTTGTTTTTGGTGAGTCCCCTCGCCTCTCACCATCGGGGTGCTTGTTTTTGGTGAGTCCCCTCGCCTCTCACCATCGGGGTGCTTGTTTTTGGTGAGTCCCCTCGCCTCTCACCATCGGGGTGCTTGTTTTTGGTGAGTCCCCTCGCCTCTCACCATCGGGGTGCTTGTTTTTGGTGAGTCCCCTCGCCTCTCACCATCGGGGTGCTTGTTTTTGGTGAGTCCCCTCGCCTCTCACCATCGGGGTGCTTGTTTTTGGTGAGTCCCCTCGCCTCTCACCATCGGGGTGCTTGTTTTTGGTGAGTCCCCTCGCCTCTCACCATCGGGGTGCTTGTTTTTGGTGAGTCCCCTCGCCTCTCACCATCGGGGTGCTTGTTTTTGGTGAGTCCCCTCGCCTCTCACCATCGGGGTGCTTGTTTTTGGTGAGTCCCCTCGCCTCTCACGTGTTTGTTTCTAACAACAATTCTAAAGCAAGTGCTCGAAAATATCACCACCGACATCGATGCATTTATTTACCCGCTCTTGGAATGATTCGACGCAACTAAGAAGCATATCCGGCGTGATTTTTTGACAAGCGTTGGTAATTCGTTCAATCATGTTTTCAGGCGTTGTTGGCACTTCACTGTAAACTTCATTCTTCAAGTATCCCCATAAAAAAAAATCAGGCGAAGTGAGATCTGGTGATCTTGCAGGCCACGGCACTGGACCTCCTCTTCCGATCCATCGACGATTGTACAGACGATCTAACACTTCCCGCGATCTTACAGCAAAATGTGCTGGACAACCGTCATGTTGAAACCACATTGTTTGTCGCACGTCTAAGGGTACGTCTTCAAGCAATGTTGGCAGTACGTCCTCTAAGAGTTGTTGATATTTCTCCCCATTGAAATGTCCATGGATAAAATGTGGACCAATAAGTTTGTCCCCAATTATCCCACACCAAACATTTACATTCCACGGACGCTGATGTTCAACTTGGCGTAACCAATGCGGGTTTTCCACACTCCAATAATGCATGTTGTGTCGATTAATGGTGCCGTGGTTAGTAAAAGTGGATTCATCCGAAAACAGTACTCGAGCAAAGAAATGGGGTTCTTCTTGTATTTTCTGTAGCGACCATCGGCAAAATGTCAATCGATTATCGAAATCATTGCCGTGAAGTTCTTGATGCAACGAAACATGGAACGGATGGTATTTTCTACGATGCAAAATCTGACAAACAGTAGTCTGAGAAATTCCTGATTCACGACTTATTTGTCGAGTACTAATGTGAGGGTTATAAGCCACTGCAGCTAAAACTGCAACTTCGTTATTTTCTCCAGCTATCGTCCTTCGCCGCTTTCGTTTGTTTGTGTGCACACTTCCCTCCTGAGTGAACTGTTGGATAATACGGTAAAAAGAAGCGCGCGATCGAGGCTGGTCTGGAAAACGATGAGCATAAAGATCAACAGCATTATCGATATTCTTGCGACATTCTCCATAAATGTAGACCATTTCAATTTTTTCTTGCAACGTTATAGCCTGCATTCTCATTGACACGTGCAACAGAACGAAGTAAATAAATCAGAGATGTTATGAACGCTATGAAAGTACATCAAGTAATGAGAAAACTCTGAGAAATGAGCGACGATGTGAACGCAATGGAAGTACATCAAGTAATGAGAAAACTCTGAGAAATGCAGCGCCATCTATCGACCAAAATGACTCGAATTGGGGGTCAAATAGGGGTAGTTTTTTCCGGGGAATCAGAATCTGCAATAAAAAATGGGGGTTCCTATTTAAGTTTTTTTTCTCCCCCTTCCCCCACCCCCTAGGGGTGGGGGAAGGGGGAGAAGGGGTGGGGAGTCAAATTTGGTATCATCGGATGTCCCCCGTCGAGACGAACAATTTTTATTACCCACTTTTTTTGATCGGATTTGTAGTTTTCGAGATATTTAGTTGTCTCAAGATAAAAAACTCACTTGGTATATAAAAAAATCGATACATAGAATAGAAAAACTCTTTGTCAAAACATCGAATCAATCCGATGTATCGTAAGGTAAACATCGAATGGCTACGATGCATCAATGTTTACTGAATATCCTTAGACCGCACTTTAACATAACTGTGGCACTCGAATCGTCATGTGTGGATAGTGAAGCCTGGAGCCAGTGTCGAAGTCAAACCGTGGCACTTCCCTGGGCGGCAATTAATGACGCGGCGACCTTTTCCTTTTTGCTCTACTATTTCCCCGGGTGGAGACAGTGGGGTGGTAACAATCGGGGAGGCGATACTCAGGGTAGCGAGAACGGGAGGCAGCAATCCCACAGTTTTTGCCCCCGCTCTGAAAATTCCAAGATACGCCACTGCCTGAACTAAACTTTAAAAGGTAAGTGAGCCACTCGATTCGCGGATGCCCAAGTTTATTGCCCTATCTGTCGCTACTACTATGGTGCAGGCTACATTACAAACTGAATGGTTCAGTTGCAACGGGAGCGTCCATAAACTACGTGGCTCAGTCATGAGTGAGGAGGGGTTGGCTGGATGAGGGGGGGGGGGGTTCAGAGCCAAGTCACGTAGCTTCTTATTCATATCATTTGTCACAGTTAAAATAAGGTACAGAACATATAACAGCATGTGAATATTTATTTCTGTCATTTAACTATCTCTGAGACTCTGTATGTAAGGAAATACCATAATGACCAAACATGGAGTGCTAGATTGTGACCTTATGGAAGTATTTAGAGCAATATTATTATTTTATACAATTCCTGTCCCTGCTGAAACAGGTGAAAGATCATTTAGAAAATTAAAAATAATAAACTATTATTTAAAATATATTGTGGGTCTAGTTCGACTCCGACATTTATCCCTAATAGCAATTGAAAACAAGGCCGCATCAAGCCTAGATTTAACCAAAATAATCGATACTTTTGCGAAAACCAAAGCTAGGTAAATATTATAAACTAAATTGTTATTAACATGCTTTTACTAGTTTCACTTGTAGCCTATATAACTAATAAACTATGTATGTAAAAAAATCTTGTAAGTAGATTTTATCCTTCTTCCATTTCGCGTACCGATTTGAAACTTTGCAGTTGTCTATAATTCCGATGACAGTATATTAGTGTACTGTTTTTGTTACGTTTCTTTGAAAAATATGTACTTTTAATATGTCGACAAAGTGCCACACGCTTTATGGCGTAGCCATCGAACATTAAGTTTGTTAATAGCACATAATGTATTGGACAAAAATTTATATTTTTAAGTTTAATGTGCCAACAAGATAAAATATTCTCAATGGTAGAATACATGCATCGTAACAAAACATTTTAGTTAAGTTACATTATTTTGTGCTTTTTAGTGCGTTACTGACAAAAGTGTATGTTTAGTTTTTTAAACTGTAATTTATTTTGTTGTCTAGGTAGCTAACTGTAATGAGATCTTAATTATTCAATTATTATCTGGATTGCATATTCATATAATAAGTAGCTTTACGCCTTTAAGGTAGGCCTATATACGAGGCATGTTTTTTACGTAAGTGCCGTTTTGAAATTAAAAAAAGACGTGCAAATATATCTCAATAATTTTATTTTTACATGAAAGCCTGTACCTTACTCTATTTTTCTACATAATTCCCTTCAATATTGAGGCCCTTTTCATAACGTAGTACCAGTTTTTGAAAACCCTCATCATAGAAGTCGGCCGCCTGACTTGTTAACCACTGCATCACAACTGTTTTGACTTCGTAATCGTCTTCAAGATGCTGACCTCCCAGGTGTTTCTTCAAGTGCAGGTACAGATGGTAGTCACTGGGCGCCAGATCAGGGCTGTACTGAGGATGATCTAGAGTTTCCCATCGAAAAAATGTGATGAGATCTTTGGTCTGATTAGCCACATGTGGGCGGGCATTGTCATGCAGCAAAACGATGCCCTTGCTCAACTTGCCACGTCTTTTTTTCTGGATTGAACGGCGCAGATTGTTCAATGTCTCACAATAAGCTGCTGCATTGATTGTCTCATTACGAGGCAGAAATTCCACAAGCAATACTCCTTTTCTGTCCCAAAAAACTGTGCACATGATTTTCCGGGCAGAAATCGTTTGCTTGAACTTCACTTTTTTGGGTGAATCTGAATGCCGCCTTTCCATGGACTGTTGCTTTGATTCAGGTGTGACGTAGGCCACCCATGTCTCATCGCCCGTAACAATTTGGCTTAAGAAATCAACACCATCGTTGTGGTACCGCCAAAGGAAAGTCAATGCACTGCCTAAACATTTGGTTTTGTGCACATCCGTTAACATTTTCGGTACCCAGCGAGAGCTCAATTTTCGGTAATTCAAGTGCTCGGTCACAATGCCATACAAAACACTACGAGAAACATTAGGAAAGTCATTTCACAAGGAGGAAATCGTAAAGCGTCTGTTTTCTCTCACCTTATTGTCCACTTTCTGCACCAAACTTTCACTAACGACCGAAGGACGCCCACTCCGTTGTTCATCATGCACATTTGTGCGGCCATCTTTAAATGCTCTCACCCACTTTCTCATCATTCCATCACTCATAATGTTTTGTCCGTAAACTGCAAAGATCTCACGATGAATATCGATCGGTTTTAGGCCTTTAGCACAAAGAAATCTTATAACAGCCCGTACTTCACAGTCGGCGGAACTCACGATTATCGGAGGCATCTTAAACACTCAGTGAACAACATAAACAAGGAAGAATTAGATTTTAATGGCGTCAGTGCGTAGGCAAGAGATGAAGGTTCCCAGTGCGCATGCGCGGAACGCCGACCGTAGAGCTCCAGCCACGGTATGACAAAACGGTACTTACTTAAAAAATACGCCTGGTGTACAAGGGCGTAGCCAGGTACGGGCAGGGGGGGGCAGCTGCCCCCCCCTAGCTGGACGTGGGTTTGCGCTCGATCAGAGTTCTGCCGAACCGAAGAGTAAACAATGTTAAGTAACTTTCAAAAATTAATTCGGTTCGTTCGATTTAAATCCGCTTTCTACTACTATTTGCGGGAAAACAGACGTTAGCAAGGGAGGGGCAGCACAATGGGCCACGTACGGCGCTGTTGACGACTCTTAGATCGGTCACCCACTGGGCGGTTTCGGCCGCGGCGGAATGTTTTCCGTCGCTGTCGCTCCAGTAGTGCCGCGAGGGATCAAATGGGAGCTTACACACTGGGTTTACACCCACGGCAGAGCTGCCGTCGACGGCAGGTTTGCAGCCGTCCACTGCCACTACATTCGACGGTAATTTGACCGCCCCAATCCAGACAGTGGCCCATGTTGTCAAATAGGCGCTTGCACACTCGGCGATTTTTTAACCGCTTGTGCGCTTTCAGTCTGTTTAAGTTAACATTTTTTTAATTTAAAAATCGTAATGTAACGTAAGTGTTGATGGATACTGATCTTCTCATTTCGTTAGCAGTTTTAAGAGACAAAACAATTGATTATTTTAAAGATCGGAACGCTACCAGGAACGCTTGGAAAGAAGTGTGCCTTGAAATTACGAATGATTTTGACGAAATGAAAAATGGGGAAAAATGCCTTTGGATAGTAAACTTTTGATCACGTATTTACATAAATTTTTAGAGCTTCAACTAGAAGTTGAAAAATGTTGAATCACATTTTATAGAAAGATTTTGATGTTTAATACTATCTATATAACTGTGTCCTTATATTTTAGACATTTGCCAAGGAAAACTCTCAACATTCGAAATTCTGTGGATCGACATTTTTTCCTCTTTTTTTCTTCTTCTTCTTCTTCTTCTTCTTTTCTTCTAACACAGCAGTGACGAATACAGTGAGACAAGGTGTTCAGTAACTTCGACATCATCTTCGCTATTTACTTTCGATTTTCTTTGTAAAGTAATTGTTATTAAAACACTTAACAGGTTACAATCTAATCACAAAAGTTTAACTAGTCGATTGTGCTTGTAAGTATAAAAGCAATATAAACTCAACACTGATACTTGATTACACAGTGAATAAATGTAAGTCTTAGCCATTATATGGCATAGTGTATTTTTCAAACTTTTCTTGTACATCTATTCATATTCACCTCAAGAAGTTTTCACCCTAATTAACATAAAATAAATATAGCAGATTGGAATTATATTAAATTAAATGTTTATTTATAGTAGGCCCATGAGAAATCTGCTTACTTCAAGGTGATTGCCAGCATTTCCAAATGTTAAATACAATTCATCAACTGGGTATTCCTCCTTCGAATGCCGTACTTAAGTTTCGCAAGCAAATGTTGAAATAAACATCCCAAAATAATTGAAAAACTTGGTGTTGTCGTTCCTAAAATATTCTGTTTTCCTTTGGCTTTTTCTTTTCCTATTCTATGGCTATGGAACCTTCAAAATAACAATTTTAAAACTTAACTACGAAGTAATAAACACATAATTAATTAAATTAATTTCTAATTTCACAAAATGAAACTCAGGTCATCAAAAGAAAGGTACTGACGTCCGACCACGTCATCTTTTACCAGCTCTTCATCAGTGTTACCACGTTACGAAAACAAAAGTCGCTAGACCTGGTCTCAAAACTCACTAGATTGCAGGATATTTAGAACTAAAAGAGTCGCTAGAAATCGCTAAATATAATAAAGGAAAATGGTAAGGTAAGTAATATGAAATATTTTAATAATTATTATATACAATTAAACATACCATTATATTAAAAATCAACATCCAATTTCTTCAATCGGTATTTCTTCTTCGTCATATTGGTTTATCGTTGGAGTTGCAGAACTTGCAAATGTGGAAGGATGATATGAATCGTCAGTCTTAGATTTGAAAGAGTATTTAGCATCTTTACCAACTGCAGCAATCACATCAGCCGGAAGCTCGTAACTGTAGCAGTTTTTCCACAATTTTTAACTGATTCCTTATAAAAAAGAACGCTAACAAGAGTATTTACATATATCCTACTTCTCAAATTGTTTTTAAAAATGTTCATTGTACTTAAAATCCTTTCTACTGCGGCATTCGAGTTAGAAAGTTATTGGATATATGGCTAAATCAGATAACTCCAGAAAGGTATTTATTCCAGCAGCATTCTTGTATTGGGTAAGTCGTATTCCGTTTTCGGTATATTATGTGCGCAATTATTTATCGGAGACATGACAGAGGCATTACCTACCCCAATTCCAATCAAGTTTTTCAAAACTCTGGAAGAATGAATATCACTAAAAATCACCAAATATTTTTTTAGCGATAACATATTTAAGAATATGGCTTTCGAGGTTAAAAAATCACTAAATCTAGCGACAAAATCGCTAAGGTGGCAACATTGCTCTTCATAGCAGCGAAATTTTTACGGCTGTAATAGCAGCAACAGTTCTACCGCCGAATATGTAAACACCTCAAATTCTGTAAGCGGCGACGGTTAAGTTTCCACTGCGGTGAAAACCGCACAGTGTGAAGCCGCCTTAAGGGATTGTACATAAACTACCTGGTTTGGTCTAGAGGGGGTGGGGTTGGCTGGAAAGCTACGCTGGGCTTCTTAAAAGGAGGGGGGGGGGATTTCCGAGCCAGGCCACGTAGCTTTTCTTTCATATTAAGATACAGAACATACAGAAACACGTGAATAATTAATTCTGTCATTTTATTATCCCGCTTGTAATTTATGATAGCCTGACAAGAGAAAACAGTACAAAAATGACTTTAGGAATCATTATGAGAAGAAGCTACGTGGGGGAGGGGGGGGGGGAGACAAAAGCCACGTTGGGCTACGTGGGGTGTACGGGGGTTCACAGGATACCAAAATGGAACTACGTGGGTTTATGGAAGGTCCCTAAGCTGCGTATCGAGTATGAGCGGCTGCTGCGCGAGCCATGTTCGAGCGTGCCAAACCGGTTATTTGTCGCGCGAACCATTTCTGTTGACGAGTGCGGCTTGCGCTGCAAACTACCCAGGCACTGTCTTTTTGTGAAGCCACCGTGGACATTTCACGTGCGCGAATAGCCCAACTTTCACTGTGATCCGACACACTGTATACTAGAAACCTAAACGAAAAATGATTTGGTGGATATGGTATTTTAATTGAATACAGTATGGCGAGAAACTCATGGAAGACAATAGATATGAAGACATCGAGGATACAATAAACAAATTTTACGAGATTGACAATCGTAGAGTTTCTTATATAATTAATTGAGCCAGTGCACTCAATTTCGGGAGGCATTTCAGTTACTGATAAATGCTGTGACTTCAAGATTTCTAGTAATTGGAGACTCGTGTACTAGCCTGCATTACCTTTTTCGAGTTTCAAAACAATTTATTTGACCAGTTTCATATGTTTCTGACGCACTATGCGAAGCTCTGTAAGAATGGTCAAAGATAAGGTAATAGCACCCGTTTAATATTATTTTTTTTATTGCTATTCAATTTTCTGTTGCCATTCTTAACGAGAACTTAGTCGTTACTTAGGTAAAAGGTATTATGTTGATTCTGTCATTTGGCGATTCTATAGATTCGTTGATTGGAGTTCCAACTGATGGTTGTGGTAGTGATGGAGGTGATACCATCTGAGTCTGATTAGACTGCACAATTGCTATCACACAAAAAAATTTGGCACCGTACAATTGTATTAAAAGGCGGCCGTTTTTGTTATCCATGGCAACAAACTGTCTCTGTGCCGCATGAGCCAACTCGAACAAAGACATCCCCTCTTAACTGTGATTATATACCGATAGATTGCAGGATGACCCGACCCGCACACAGCGCATCCATTCGTTTATACTGTGATATAACCAAAGAGCGCGCTAATAATCTGTTCTTAAAAGTAATTAATTTGTATTTTCCTTAAGACTAACGATGGCTTTTAATATAGTATTACATACAGTACATACAAAAGTATGACTTTTATTTAATAACTATAATTAACTGCATTCGTTTGTATTTTTTTTTATTTTTATTACTATCAAGCGATTGTGAAAAGGTCGATAGTGTAAGAGCTAATTTGTGACAAAATATTTATTACTCTTGACTTTACAGTATATTTGTCCTAGGTGCTCGGATATGAGTTGGGTCGGTCCAACGGTCAAGTTTTTCTCATTCTGTGGTCGTACCTATACTGCTACATACTGTGTTACAGCCCAGCTCCTGGGTACCTTCCTGGAAATAAATGCTAAAACCACTAATTTGAAATTAAAATTTAATATTGTTGCTTGCAGACTTACTTGCCTCTGATAGTATAGTCTAATTAACCTGTTACTCAAACTTTCTGTCACTTTAAAAATATCCATGAATATTGCAAAAACATGTTTCATCACATTATCATCAATCAGCAGCTATAGATGTTAAGAACTTCTTGGAGAAAATACCGGTCGCTGTAATGATGAATACTGCTCACCAGAAGGAAGTAGAAGACAATCGATAAATCGTGTCATCTATAATATCTTCGATTATTTTCTGTGTTACACCGTACAAATAACTTGTCTTGAAGATACAAAGAGCAACATCAGGGTGTTCTTGAATACCTGCTGAAACTAAGAATTGACTCAAGTGTTCTGGTTTTGAAACAGCATATTGAAAAATTTAAGAAAAATGTCATGTATATCTCCCCACAGATTCAAATTGAAATCATTGCCCTGTGCGGCTTGGTCGTTAAAAATGAAATTGTGCAGGCTGCAAAGAAGGCTTATACTTATATTGTGTTGGCAGATGAGTCGTGTGATATAGCTGGGAAAGAACAGCTTTCCATAAAAATAGTTTTACTGACGAAGATAAAATACAATCCGCCAAAAATCTCTCAGATTCGTAGAACCAATGGATTTAAATGACAAATAATAGCATTAGAAATCGACAGGTTTTTCGAAAACGAAGGACATGGCCTAATAGTTGTGTTAGCCAAGGATGTGAAGTGTGTTCTACATTGGCGGGTGATATTGATGGGGTTCAAAGTTTTTTAAACAGAAATATAAAAAAGCCTTGTAATGTCATTGTGAAAGCCACAGACAACATGGTTGTAAATAATTTAAATCAAATTACAGAAATATGTAACACAATTTGAACCACAGAGTACATCATAAACTTTTTACAGAGAAAGAACGTTCCATATATTTCAGCTTATATGAGACTCACTGGTCTCAAAAATTTAGGTGTTTTGCTATTTTTAACAAGAATTTTGAAGACATTGACAAAGGACTTTCGAATGTTTCTAGGGAAGAAAATGATGCGGCGAGGAAAGGTGCTTACCAGTTATAGTGCGCTGCTACTAAGTCAGAATTCATTATATGCGTTGGATTGAATACTCAGGATTAATGGAACCTGTTGCCACTGCGTGAAAATCAAAGACGATCGACATGGGAGTAATGTCTGTCATAAAAGATAATCGCAGCGACGCGGACACGGAGAGCTAAAATATTTTAAACACATCTACCAGTACTGCAGCTGCCATTGAAACCGATTTGAAAGTCCGGCGCATTGTATCTGTCCAACAACGTCGTCCCAATCACCCTGCTCAATCTCTATACGATTTTTGAAAGGAATCTATTTTCATACCTTATTTAAATTCCTTGATAGCTTCTCTGAAGTAGTGTTTTAGGATATACATTGCACTTTTACACGCTTTGTTTTAAGTTTAACTCTAGTATTTAGTAAATAGTTAATTATTGTAAAGTATTTAGTTTTAGTTCAATTTACATGTATCACAGAAAATCACGTCAGTTGAAAAATAATCTGTTTATCTAATAAGCGCTGAAATATCACTTTATTTGCAAAGAATTCATATATAGCCAGCAGCCGAGAAAAAACTTTTCTGCCTCCTCATTCGTTGGTTTGATTGAAATGGTCATAAATAAAAACTTTTTGAAAAACTTAACAACTTTCTGCACTTTTTTGAGATCATCATATCTGGGAATCACCTCAGTATGTGGAATATCCAGTGCTACGATCACGCTTTGTGCTTCAATTGTGGGTCCAGGTCTTTGTGGTCTACGTCCGAGTGAAAGTTTTTTCTATGCTCTCAATTTCTTTCAGTGGTTTTTTTTTGGGGGGGGAGGGTATAAAACATCGACAACTGCCAATTGTGTGCTGTGTGAAAAGTACAATTGCAGGTACGAAGGCAGAACGTTTTCCATGACGCTTGTTCCATTAGATCTTTTGCCGATAACAGCAGTTTCAACAGCAACACCAAAGCCTGTCAGTCGTTCCTTGACCAAACTGATGCAATGCTCCGTGGTGCACGAACCCTGTATTCTAAGCAAGCTGATATTAAAATGTGTTCTTTGCGGTGAACATAACCCCGGGTCCACACGCTTGGCACTTGCCGAAAACTCCAAACCTTTACAAACGCTTGGTTAATTGTGGGGAGCCGAACATTGACAGCCACACGCTTGCGAATGCGCTGGTATGTTTTGGAGAAGAAAGCGTGAGGGACGTCGATGTTGTGTTGGATATAAATTTTTGCTTAACCTATATTTATCATAAAAATTTAAACGAAAATGAACGAGAAAGACGGCGAAGAAGATGGTGGATGTTAAAAATCCATAGAAACCGTTCCAGGTATAATTTCATTCATGTAACTATGTTTAGTATGTAGTTTCATGTATGTATTTCATTTAATATAATTAGGGGCCTATATGAAATTATTGTTTTATAATTGAAATTGTATATAATTATTGTTTTTACAGTATTATAATGTCTATATCAATTATTTTTTGACTGCAGAGAATTTATGGAAAATAACTTTAATGAGCTACTTTATGACTTTATTTTGCTTATGGCTTTACGCCTTGTCAGCAACGAGGTCATTAGAGGCGGGAAAGACATGGGGCAAGGAATGGGAAAGAATTCGGATTTGGCCTTTTTCTGAAGGAAGCATCCCGGCATTCGTCTAGAGTGATTTGGAGAAACAATGGAAACCGCAAATCTCAATGCCCGGATGAGGATTCGATCCGGCGTCCTGCCGAATGCGAGGCCAGAGGTTAATTGCTCACCCACTACGCTCGGTGACCACGCTTCTTTATGAGCCATCTTGATAACTTCTGCCGGAAGAGATATGCTGATTTTGAATATTAGCATTCAAGGAATGTGAAATATCGTTGTTGAACCAATTACTCATTTTTCCTGCGGCACTTCTATCACAACAAACAGGAACGCATGTCTGTCCGCCGTCAGTGCACAAAGTGTATCAAGTCCGCAGAAACGAGTAGGCGCTTTACAAGCACTTGCCGCAAACTTTCTTTGATTTGTGCCAAAAAACAGACACTCGATTGGATCAGCCACAAGTGCCAGCCTACACAAGTCAAGTTAAACGCTCTATCAACCCTGTTTCAATTTGTGACGGCTTGACGAGGTTTAGCAAGCGTGTGGTCCCTGCCTTAAAATATAAGTGATTTTTTTTTTTTTTTTTTTTTTTGGACGTCTACTCATCAAACATTCGACGAAAATATTCGCAATTGTTTCTTGAAATATTCAAACTGAACAATTATGTCATTTGAAAACTTTGTTATCATAGATCTTATAGAATTAGCAGAATTAGGAAATAGAAATCCACTTTTTGAAAAGAAATAACTGAAATACAATGAAGTACAGTTATGACAAAAACATTTTAACACATCATTTATGCACTAGATTTTGAAATATCTGTCAATAGCTGTAACCTTCTTTTTGTATTGTTTTTACTTACTCCTCAGAAACAACTCTAGTTGTATCTTTTTTGTGTGTACGATCTGGGAGCTAGTTTTGCAATAGGACGACATAACTCAAATTACAGTACTCGCAAACAATACAACACACATTTGCTTGCCGTGAGTCAAATGTCCAACTTGAAGGATACAGTTAAACGGGGCAATACAACGGTAAAGAACGAGTCGACCGGAAAGTGACGACAGGGAGACACGGGTGACGAAGACTGAAACATGTTTTCACCCCATTTTACGGATTGCGGATCCGCTTATTAAGTGCTGGATCCGCCTAACTGCCAAATGATGCGAATCCCGCATCCCGCATTGCTGGATTGTAGTCCCTAGCTACATCCCAGCTAAAGTTTAGTAAGACATTGGTTGATTAAAAAAAAAAAAAATGTTTCTGCCCATGCTACAAGTAAAATTGTTTGATTATGAAGTCGCACTATGGCATAAACTATGGAAGGACAAGGGTATGACAACAGAAAATCTTAGAGAACTAGGCCTTATGAAAAGAGTTAAATAAGATGGAAATATTCTAGAGATCCAACTAACCTGTCTGTGCATGCTTGGTGTACACAGAAAACTTTTACAAGAAAATTGTGATAAAATTGCAGGTGAAGTAGCTCGAAAATTATTATTAGTATAAATTATAATATACTAATTAATTAAATTATAATTAATTAAAATATAATAATATTAATTAATTATTCAATTAATAGAATAAATATGTATTAACATTAATAAACGTTTTTAGCTTACATATTATCAGTTTTCTCCTGCCTGCCCCCCCCTAAACAAAATCCTGGCTACGCCCTTGCTGGTGTATATATATATTTATACTTAATAAAAACCTAACCAGTTTAGTTAGGGCTTTTTTCCCACCTGGGTACTTGGTAACTTAGCTACGCTACTGATAATAGTATGCCATGTACTGTGTAACAGATCAACGTACACGATGATTAATAAGCGGGTCGACGCTGTCATTTGCGATAGCTTGGGCACGCTGCATTAATGCACTATGCCTGTCCAGGAGCAGACATTCCTGCTACCCACGCGCAGCCCTAGCATAGGAGCATTCACACCCGACAGCCAACGGTGATTGATGATAGCAGGGTCACAGCATTTGTCACAGACAATAGCCTAAGTGGACCATAATCGAACAAGCGGAGGTGGGAGCCAGATGGAACATCACGAAAAAATAAAAACTTATCGCAAAGACATTTGACGATGTGCTCGAGTTTACAAGCGACTGCTTATAGAGCGGGTCTATTGGTAAGGTGACAATCGTCTCTTTTAGGGAGGACAGTCCTCCTTTGTGGGTTCTGTCCTTCCTCAAAAAGTGTCCTCCTACCTGTCCCTTTTCGATATTTCAAACTAGTCTAAATCTCTGTATTCGGAGATGCCGCGCCGAACTGTTTCGCAGGGAATAGGAGAACTTCACATGTCGCTATAATTTCTTTCTCATTGAATGTTATACTCAGGTAAGTACAATTCACGTTTCATTAATTCAGTTTCACACAACCCTTTTTCAACACAATGTAAAAATAATTTAAATATAGATTTAGTAAAGTTTTATCGCTTTGTTATTAAATTTGATTTTTAATTATTAATTTATTATTCAATAATGTGCTTGCATTGTTCGTGTGTATATATTTAATTTCATTTAAGGGTGGAAGAAAGAGGAAAATGCCATTTCCAACGATTAATTGAAAAATGAATTTCCATTATTCTGTCAGAGACACCATTGTTTTCCGCAATATTTTGACAAGTGAGAAATCAAGATTGAATGTTGATTCTCCAGCAGCAGCACTTATCGTAAAATCAATAAGAAGGATATTTTGCTCCAAAATTTCAAATATATCATATAAAATGATATATGACAGAAAATATTAATTCAATGAAAAAATACTCGTTTAATCAAATAATAAAAGGGATGTAAGCATAATTATTGTATTTTGTTTGAATTAATAAAAAAATTTCATTTAGATTGACATTTCTTAAATTTTTTCTCCTCCTTTTCATTGCCAAAAAAAAAAAAAAAAAAATGGTCACCTTACTGTGGTCAATTAACGAATCAAAATAAGTAAAGAAATCAATTTTTTATAAAGGTGAAAACACGCCAATGAAATTGAATTTTGTTTTAATTTGGTGTCGTACGCTTTTCGCTCTATTTCAAGAGCATCATCAGCGACATCTGTTAGATTTATTCATTTGGTTAGCTACATTTGGTTTAAAGAACAAAAAAATTAGGGTGAAATTAAATTACTTACATGTTGCTATTTTACATTTACTCATCTTCGCGGTTAGCTTCTCGTGTAGGTTTTGTAGAAATTTAATTTCACCCCTACTTTTTATTGTTCTGGTACAATCTTTGTTGACGACTATGATCTATGACGTCGATGACCAACGCAATACTTTTCTGTTCTCGATGTTTACGACACGGTTATTTGTGAGAAATTTATCTTCAGCTTT